>JAWNNQ010001279.1:0-600000 GCA_035044765.1 Leucophenga montana | reverse complement strand
CTTTGCTGTTAATGATGACAACAAACGTTGCTACTACCGCCGCTGCCGCTGCCGCTGCCGCTGCTGATGATGATTATAATGATGAACGTCGTCGTCTACGAGCATCAAATATCGTATGGTGCGGTCGAGTGGAGCATCCACAATGTATAGCAGACGCCACTCATTACCATGACGTCGGGTCGAACGGTCGGTCGGTCGGTCGGTCGGTCGGTCGGTCGGTTGGTCGGGCCGCAGTTAGAGCCGTTGAAGAGGCACACAGAACTCCAATATGGCAAAAGTGCAGCACATCAACTCAAATGGCGACTTTTACTCTATCTACTAAAAGAAGCGTTAACAAAACTTCGCTAAGTTCGCTAGACGTTATTAGTATTAAAAATTCAACAAAAATTCAGAAAGATTGGTAGAAAACCAAGCTGGAAAAAAATTTAAATTACTGAAGTAAGGTTAACGTAAGTACATCAAGAAACTTGATTTGTTATTTTCTACACATACTCGTATATACGATTCTCAACGATTCCAAACAGAATTCGTAACTGTGGAGTATGAATTTCATGAATATCGCTCCATATGTACTACCGACGGTACGAATATGACTCTTGCAAAACTAAACACGCATATGATTGCTAATCAGCTGAGCTTGAATCGCATGAATCACATACAAAGAAAAGAAATACAAAGAAAAGAAATCCGTTCGATGAGTTTCATTCATTTTGAGTGAAGACTAAGCTGACCGACTCTATTTTTACGCACAGAGTCATGGCAGAACTCTAGGCAGCAGTAATCACAAATCAATAAATCGATTGATTAAAAAGAAAGAAATTATGCAATTATAATTAATAACACAGGTCTACAAATACCAGGGTCTTGGCAGTTGTTAGAAAGCTGAGGGTCATTTCCGAAGTAATTTGCTGCGTCGAATCCGTATCCATCACGTCAAGATTTTGAGATATTTGAGGTTATGTACCCGAATGACGTCGAATGGATATATTTCGTAAATTCGAATAGCGAAAAAAAATTGATCTCATTAACTCTTAAATGAAAGGATAAGAGTGTTACTAAATGATGTAACTGGAGAGACAGACCACAAAAATTGTTTGCACCCTGTGTACATAACCTCAAAAGTAGGAAAAACGCCGTTTTTCGGGTATGTAATCTCAAATATCTCAAAATCCTGAAGTGATGGGCCAATTCTGACCCCGGATTCCAATTCTACGCAGCAAATTACTTCGGAAATGACACTAGCATTCCAACAACTAAACCATGTTGACCTGTGTAATTAATCAGAATTTAGGTTATATATTTTAATTATACCATTCACACATAGGGTGAAATGGTATTAGCAGTTTGTCTGAAAGTTTGTAACGCATTACAGAAGCCATCGTAGACCCCATAAAGTATATATATATATATATATATATATATATATTCTTGATCAGCTCGAAGAGCTGTCTGTCCGTCTGTATGATGTTGCGCATTTTTTGGGTACCAATTTTTATGCTATCCAGTTGAAATTTAGCACGTATACTTCTTTTTATTCCAGTTTAATAGAGTGTCAAGATTGACCCGCCACTCCCACTTTTTAGGGTAGCCCTTATACAAACTCACCGCCCACTTTTGACTTTTTGTATGAATAACATTTTTATTGTAGTCAATATCAACTTAATAATTGATATAGCAACTTTTAGTAGACGGATGCTTGACATATAAATTAATGGGCCCACTATTTGAGGTAGCTCCCATACAAACCTACGGCCCACTTCTGACTTTTTGTATGAAAACTTCTTTATTAAACTAAATATAAGGTTGAAATGCGATGTGGTGCATTTTTATGATCAGCCGCTTACATAAATAGACTAAGGGGCGTTGTCCGCCTACTATTTGGGGTAGCTCCCATACAAACCTATGGTCCACTTCTGAATTTTAGTAAGAAAAACTTTTTTATGAAAGTCAATATTAGGTTGAAATGCGATATGGTGCCTTTTAAGAGACAGCCGCTAAGCACACATAGACAATTGGGCGTGGCCCACCCACTTTTCGAGGTAGCCCCCATGCAAACCCACCGTGCAATTTTGTGTTTTTTATGAAAAAATCCTTCATTTAGATCAATATTAGCTTGAAATTTGATTTCGTGGATTTTAATGGACAACCGCTTCATAAACATATACAAATGGGCGTGTCCCGCCCACTTTTTGAGGTAATCCCATATAAACCAACAGTTCACTTTTATGCATTTGTATAAAAAACGTAACTATCAACGTGAAATTCGATATGGCGGCATCTTACACATCTACTATATAGCTTCATACACATCTACTAGTGAGCGTGTATCACCCCCTATTTAAACCGCCACTTTTATGTATTACAATACTATTTAAAGTTTCGTGTGAATGATATAAGAGCTTCGGTTCAACCGAAGTTAACTTTTTTTCTTGTATGTCTTTTATATTTGAAACTGAACTATTATCCGCAAATCGTCGTAGAATAGTTAGCAAAACAAAACCATAATATTGATGAACTACGAATTATATTCTACAATTTCACCAGGAGGCACTTCAGCAGTAGAAACTGCAACGGTCAAATTGAAAAAGCCAACGACGCGCGAGAAAAATCATTATAATAAAATACGTTATCGAAACTCCTATAAACTAGTTGCGAATTATTATATATATCCATTTATATACCATTCAAATATAGTGTGCAGTGGTATAAACGGTTTTTTGTGAACGTTGGTAACGCATTGAAGGAGACATCGCAGACCCCATAAAAATTTGTGGATAATAGAATAACAAACATAAGTTTTTGCAATATACTCCATTAAATTTATCAATTTATCTTACAGAATTTTTGTGACTGTGACTTGTTTCGCCCTCTCTGCCCATGCTACTATGCTATATAGTAACATCGGCTTTATTACCAAGTTATTATATATAGCCAGAGCATGGTTTTCGGATTGCATATCCCCATGATTTTACGGCCAACATCCTGTACACATGTATTGCCTTGGTACATTTTCGGACAGTTTCCGCTGTGTGCTTTTTCCATAAAAGTTTACTGTCTAAAGTTAGTCCTAAGTATTTAAGTTGCTTGCTGACCATCACTACTACACCTTCGAGTATGATTTCCTTTAGTCTAGGCAGCTTGTGCTTTCTAGTAAATGATACGATGACTGTTTTAGTTGGGTTAATTCTGAGTCCTACCTCCCTGCACCAATCCTGTGTAATTTTGAGACCTCTGTAGATTAAGTCACAAACTTTCTACTTGCCTTAATGATTATATCATCCGCATATCCCTGGCAACCTATACCACTTTCACTCAGTTTACTAACTAGGCCGTCTAAAACTAGACTACATAGTAGGGGTGAGAGAACTCCTCCCTGTGGACAGCCTTTAACTGCTTGTATTCTAACGTTGGTGCCATTCACCCCTGTCTCAGCTATTTTTTTATTTTTTTTTTTGTTATTAACAATGAACGTATTCAGTTCACTATAATTGTGTCTACACCCCTCTGTAACGCACTAGTGTTCATGTGTGACGTGCCAGTAATATAAACTTAAAGACACTTAATAATCAGATTTTTTATGAAATTTATAAATCACTGATTACTTTTATTAGAATCTGATTATTTTTTAGAATCAGTTACTTTTTCTTTTGATAAGAAGTTTTGAACTACCCAGCTGTAACAAAATTTCTTTTCAAGCCAACTTAGCGAACTCTTATTAGTTCACTTGGATGCTGGTCAGCTCTGCTCGACGCGGTCATCATCGTCAGTCGTCATTAATTGTGAGAACTGCTTCTGCGATGTTGTACCACTGTCTTCACTGTTGATGTCGCATTTTTTTGAATTTTTTTCTAATCGAAATGATTTTGCTTAATTCATCTTAATTAGAAGCGTTACGCAGCGGTTCCCGGGATCGTTCGTTCGTTCGTTCGTTCGTTCGTTCGTTTCGTTGGCACATAACTATAGGCTGGCTCGTTTAATATATTTGTTAGTTTGTATCAAGCATCTTGACCGTAGTTCCCCCAATTTCCCTCGCATTGAATGTGTTTGTTAGCAACTTTGGGTCATTCATGTGTATTTTTTTCTTTCTTTTTTTTCTACAATTGTTGAAGTTATCTGAAGAAGCCTGTCTATTTCTTTGCAAATTTGCGCTTTGAATTCCGCGAATTTGTTTGCCAAGAGTTGCTGTTCGAATACAGCAAAAGTTTCTTCTTACAAACTAAAAGAAAAAATTAATAAAATCTAAAGATAAAAAATTCACTGAAAGGAAAATAGTATAATAAATAAATTTAATAAAAAAAATTAGGTAGCAAATAAGATTTTGTTGCTGCTGTTTGCGATACATGAGTAGATATCGCACATAAGTCGACGGAAGTTATTAATTTAAACTAATGCCGCGGCTCCCTTCGACCCGGTTATGCCCACTGCTAGCACTGAACGCTTTGTCTTCACTTTACTTTAGCAGCGCAATCTTTGAAGTTTTTAATATCTTTTCTTTGTTTTATCTCATTTCGGTTTTTTTTTTTTTTTTTGGTTTTTTAGGTCACAAATGTGAATTTCCTGTGGGCAGAGCTAATAAAAATTATGCTTGCATACGTGTGTATCGTTGCTAGTTTAATAATTATGACCTCAACTATATAATGCAAGCATTAGCTGATTAATTAAATACGGTAAAGATATGTTCCGATGGTCCTATATGTCTGACAGATTTATCATAATGCATTGAAAACAGTTTCACGGAGGAGGAGGAGGAGGATAAAGAGGAAACTGGAAATGCTGAAGCGAAAATAGGAAAAAACAAAGAGGAATCAACTGAGCGAAATACTACTCCGAAGCCTCCGCCAATAATACTGGCTAATGTTAATGACATAAATGGTATGATAAATTATATTACCAAAACTCTTTCGAAAGAAGATTTTACCTATAAGTCCCAACGAAACGGTCAAATACGCGTTATGGTTAAATTTGTGGAGTTATAGAAAGTTTATAACAACACTTCAGAGAGAGAGAGATAAGGTTTTGTTTCACACTTACCAGTTAAAACAAGAGCGTTCTTTTAGCGTTGTGGTTAAAAATCTACATTTTTCTACACCAATTGACACAATTAAAAATGAATTGAAGAGTTAGGTCATTGCGTAGCGAATATAAGCAATGTTAGGAGTCGTATTACCAAGCATCCATTGAACATATTCTTTATTGATCTGGAACCGAACAACAACAATGCAGAAATTTATGTGAAATGTTACAGGGAATCTATGTAGCTCAGCGAAATCTCGCTCCAAGCAAGTTTAATTGCTGCAGATAATGTTTCCTTATCTTTGTATTGCTTTCCCCCTTTTCATATACTTTCCGTGTAAGGTCTGGGGAATATGGTGGCCAAGTCATAATATTAACGTTTTGACACGAAACAAACGACTTTACTACTCGAGCGTTATGAATAGGTTGCAATCTATGGTTTTTTTTGTGTTTTTTTTATTTTTAGTATAAATTCAAAAAAGGAAGTTAGAGAACTGAAATTTGGGTGGGCCATGGTTGAATAATATAAAACACCATATTCACTCATTTGTCTGTTCCTTCAGCCGTTAGAGCGTGACAGATTGTAGTTTTGTCTTCATTCGGTTGGATTCAGAATTGATTTGCATATTTAACATTCTGACCCGAGCAACGCTGAGTTTTATGCTAGTATTATATAAATTGTACAACTATGTATGTCAGTAATAATTTGTTGCCTCATGGTTGCTAACATTGCAAAGGATGTGCATTCAACGCCATTCAATCAAAAATTTTCTTCCGTTTAGTTACCTATTATTTCTAATTATTTAATACGCAACAAAAATATCCACAACACTCTATTTCATCCACAGTCGTCAAAACAGCAGAAATTCATTCAAAAGTCAAAAGTGGGCAGTAGGTTTGTATGGGAGCTACCACAAATAGTGAGCGTGGCAGGTCAATCTTGATACTCTATTAAACTACAATAAAAAGAAGTATATGTGCAAAATTTCAACTGGATAGCATAAAAATTGGTCCCCAGAAAATGCGCAACAACATACAGACGGACAGACTGGCAGACGGACAGGCGGACAGACAGACGGACATGGCTAGATCGATTCGTCTCGTCGAGCTGATCAAGACCTTTATGGGGTCTACGATGGCTCCTTTAATGCGTTGCAAACTTTCAGACAAACTGATAATACCATTTCACACTATATGTGAATGGTATAAAAAGAGTCAATTAGTTTTGAAAAACAAAACTTTTATAATATTGTGCTAGCTATCCGATTTTCTGAATCATTCAATTACCACAAATAAATCATAGAGCAGCCTGCTTTAGTAATTCAATATCGATGATAATTCCGAGTGCAAAATGTAAAACGCGACCAGTAAATTTCTCAAACTGTGCGCCGAATAAACTATCGCCCCAGCCGAACGCTGGCCCTACGCCGCACTTTGTATTAACTCGTTCAACTAATTTGGCATAAATTTAAGCACATTTAGTATAAAGCCATTCAGCATTCAGTTCGGCGTTCAGGCCATAAGCTCATAAATTCCATACACAGACAAAAAAGCCAAAGCGCCGCCGTCATTAGATGCCGCCTCTATATATGTATGTATCTATTGATTTGAATATTGATATCAAATTATTTGATTTGCTTTTTGATTAGATCTGAAAATGTATCTGAATTAGTTTAGGAGAAGCAGCAGCATCAGCAGCAGCAGCAGCAGCTGAAGTGCGCAGCATGTTGTGCGGCTAATTAAACGAAATAAGCGCGTGCTTTAAATTTGAAAAATAAAAATTTATATATATATATATATATATATATATATATATATATATATATATATATATATATATATATACATGAAGGCTATATGATAAGACAGTGAATACTGAAATAAATGTATATGCACAAGTTTTGGGTGCTAATTTTGTTTTCTCAATGTATTAATCTTTTAAGTTCTATTGTATAGGGTGTAGCAAGAAGAGTGACCGATTTAATTTAAATATCCGGGAAAATCCCAAAAAAATTAGCAACAACTTACAGACAGACTGATAGACAGACAGACAGATAGACAGACAGACAGACAGACAGACGTACAGACGTACAGACATGGCTAAATCGACTGGTCTTGTTGCGCTGATCGGGATTATATATACTTTATTGATTCGCCGATGCTTCTTTCGCTTTGTTACATACATTTTTCCAAGACAATTCAATAAACCCAATAAATCCTGTTACAAATATTTTTTGTTTTCGTTTTCCCATTCCTGTAAAAGTAATGCGAAATATCTAGGTTCACGTTTGAAACAGTGAAATTAGCTTGAAGAAGATTGAAGTAAAAATAACTGATTAGAGAACCTTCACAATGAATGTCCATAATTTTTCACTAAACAAAACGTATTTTCTTATTACCATACAATGATGTAAAAGGCTAGTTCGAGGAAATCGAAACGACTTCTGTTTGGCAGCTTTTCATCGACAGTTCTTCAAAAAATGTAAAAGCTGTCCTTCTTCAGAATTTCCTCCCATGCTACATTCTGTAATGCGCAAAAATAGAAAATGTGTGTGTGTGTGAAAATGGTGCTGGAAACTGAAGTACTATATAGAGTAGTACAACTGTCCACAGTAATAATTAATTTCAAGATGGTTGGTTTTCAGAGATGTGAATGCAAGAAATATCCTTGCTACATTTGCTTATGGGACAGTACCGCAGAGGACCTACGCAACGAAGCTCTATCAGAATATCTTCGAAACGCAGAGCCTAATGGGCTGGAACAATACCAAATACCTTAAGAGGCCAACTAAACGAATTCCACCCCATTGTCAATTCAACCGAATCCTGGTGTCGCTCCAACGAAGAGAAAGCACAGACTTTTGCTTTACATCTGCAGAGAACATTCACATCTTTTAACTTATGCTCAGCCTCGGTTGTCATTAACACACAAACATTCATCGAGTCACCCTGCCAAATGGATCTGCCGATACGACCGATACTGGAAGACGAAGTTAAAGTCATTGTGTCTAGTTTGAAAACAATCAAAAGTCCTGGTTACGATGCTATCGATGCAACAATTATAAAATGTCTTCCTCCATGTGCAATTTCCTTTCTTACGGTCATCTATAATGGTATCATTAGGCTCCATCACTTCCCTTCACAATGGAAGTGTGCGGAGATCATCATGATTCCCAAACCTGGTAAACCTGAACAGGATCCCGCCTCCTACCGTCCCATCAGCCTAGTGGTGATACTGTCCAAGATATTCGAACGATCATTTTTGTTCAGGTTATTACCAGTGCTGGAAGACGGCAACTTAATCCCTGAGCACCAATTTGGTTTTAGACGTCAGCATGGAACCGCGGAGCAGTGCCACAGAATAGCACAACGATACGATATTGAGCTGCTTTGAAGACAGGAAATACTGTTCAGCAGCTTTTCTTGATATTAAACAGGCTTTTGACAGTGTTTGGCATTTAGGCTTGCTTTACAAGCTTAAAACCATGTTACCAGCCTCATTCTACATGCTGCTATAAGGTCCTATTTTCATAGGCGTCTATTCTACGTGAGATGAGAATGGGCTGAATCCGAAGTCTACGAAGTAAACTCAAAGAACTGAGTTCATTGACACATTCTTGTTGAGATAATCCACGTCGAAAGTTGTGAAAAATAATCCAACGAAAACCTTCTCTTGAAATTTCCATTTTTTGGCCAAATTGCTTTTCTTCACTCACTGTAAACAAAACAAATAGCAATTGTACATCAAAACTTTGTGAGTACGTTTATGCCAAAAAAGGTCAAACTTTATTATGGTGTTGCCAGATTTTAGCTTTTGACATTAGTGTTCCCAGTTCCCGAAATATAAATAGCAGCCCTCGTAAACATCGTCATGCGAGATACAATGGTAGATTGAGACATCCTTGGGCATTGGTGGGACCAGGCTATATTCGAAATTAAGGAACATTTGGCCGTGAAGCAGATTTGACAATCTCTCAAAAATAAGGCTCGTTTCTAAGCAATGCTAAGCAAATGCTAGCCATTTTTTTCGGAAAATCTATCTGTAGCAACTCTTTCATAAGAGCAACGTAAAACGGCCAATTCTGATTGCTACCTCAACCATTTGTTTGCCAGAAGTTTTTGAAGAATTCTGGAAAACCCGATTACTCTCCATCTCGCGACGATCTGATATCTCATACATCTTACAGCACTTACTTGGTGTGCCGAACCACTCTTTTTTGTTCCCACATATAATAAACAAATTACAAGGACAGCTTGAAGAAGTTGTTGAAGTTGCCTTTTAGCAAAATTACTTTGAAAATTGGTTCAAATGCATGCAAAAGCATATAAAACTTCATGAAGAATATTTTGAAAAACAATAAAAAGCCATTTTCATTGCTAAATTGCAGTTTTTTTTTTCCATTATTAGGCACACAATGTAATAAGGCAACCCTAGCATTACTTACTAACAATTCTTCATGCCTTATCATAATACCCGCATGCTATTAGCCCTCCTTGCTTGTGTAGGGAATATTGGATTATGTGGGTTTTTTCTCTTCCCTGGGTAATTTTCCATTTTGCGTAGCATGAAAAACTCTTTCAAAATTGCATTTTCTACGTGCTTTCGTTTGCCATTTGTTTCTGCGTATTTAAAACTCAATTCATTAAACAAAATTTTTTTTGGTAGGAAAAAACTACTTTTTGTTTATTACTACTACTGGTAGTATTGCCCGGCATTGTGCGGAAACTTCGCTGCATAAACGATTAACTCGTAATACATATTCAAATTGAATTTTCATTTCGTCGCGCACACACAAAAAAAAATAATAATAGAGATGCGCTCATACCTGAAGTATCGATTTTTTAATTGTATATATCGGCATAAAGCATCGATGCTGTGAGTAAATAGAAGTACTTCTAATGGAAAAGTTGTAAAACAGTTGTACTTCACATTACTATACCCTGCATGGTTTAGATTTGTAGCCATTATGTAGAATACGAGGGTGGTATTTATATTTCGGGAACCGGCAACACTAATGTCAAAAGCTAAAATCTGGCAACACCATAATAAAGTTTGACATTTTTTGGCATAAACGTACTCACAAAGTTTTGATGTACAATTGCTATTTGTTTTGTTTACAGTGAGTTAAGAAAAGCAATTTGGCCAAAAAATGGAAATTTCAATAGAAGGTTTTCGTTGGATTATTTTTCACAACTTTCGACGTGGATTATCTCAACAAGAATGTGTCAATGAATTCAAATCTTTGTATGGCGATAAAGCACCATCAAAAACCACAATATATCGCTGGTATAGTGAATTCAATCGTGGTCGTAGTTCGGTCGCCGACGAATTCCGTGAAGGCCGTCCAAAATCGGTTGTTGTGCCCAAAAACATCGATGCAGTGCGTGAACTGATAATGCAAGATCGTCATGTGACATATCGTGAGATAGAGGCATCCTTGTACATTAGTTCCACTTCAATACATTCGATTTTGCTTGAACACTTAGCTGTTCTCGTTGGATATCCCATAATTTATCAATCGCTCAAAAAAAAGGCTCGCGTCGATTAGTGTAGAGAAGTGATTAAAAAGTTCTACCGTGGTGCTTCAAAAGACGTGCATAAAATCGTGACAGATGACGAATCATGGATATATGCGTATGAGCTGGAAACAAAACCGCAAACGACCGTTTGGGTATTCCAAGACGGTCCAAATCCAACAAAAGTTGTTCGTGGAAGAAGCACAGCGAAGCAAATGATCGCCTGTTTCTTCGGCCGAATGGGTCATGTGGCCACTGTTCCGCTTGAGCAACGTAGGACGGTCAATTCAAACCAACCGCCAAAGACGAATCATTCTCCATCATGACAATGCGAGCTCTCACAACTCTCGTCAAACAAATGCATTTTTGAGCAGTCAAAACATCGAATTAATAACTCATTCTCCAGTACAGTCCTGATTTGGCACCCAATGACTTCTTCTTGTTTCCGAGTATCAAAGGTAAACTGCGTGGTCAACGATTTACGAGCGCCGGAGAAGCAGTTGAAGCGTTCAAAAACCATGTTTTGGAGGTGTTTCAAGAGGAATGAAAAAACTGCTATGACAAATGGTTTGAACGAATGCAAAAGTGTTGTTATTGATCATCAAGGGGAATATTTTGAAAAACAATAAAGCCATTTTCATTTAAAAATGTTTGTTATTATTTGCTATTCCCGAAATATAAATAGTACCCCTCGTACCAAGTAGAAAACGTATTTAATTTGAAATTAAAATTTTGTATCGTCGCTTCACTAGGCAAAACACTCTTCGACTACTCTGCTTGCCCGAAGTAAGCTCAAGAGTAAGAAAGAAAAAATGAAAGCAGTATGCTGAGTGCACCCAACACAGACGCTTACACTTTGGCTGCTCTCTTTGTGTCCATCTCTCAACTAAAGCATCTATTTTAAAATCGAAGACCAAAAAATAAAAGACAAAACCAAATTTGACAAAAACGTGCAAACGTACAAGACCCATTTCACACCTTATATACTACGAGTATTGTAGATAATGCATTCTTTGTGCAAAATGTACGGCATTGATTTGCTTTTTATCTGTGGCAAATATTTTCAACAAAAAAAAAAAGAGTGTGTATATATATATATATATATAATATATATACATTTATAAAAACCACTTCGATTTTATTATGCACAAAAAAAAAAAATAAATAAAAAATGTATGTGGAATAAATTCTGCACGCTGTGCGATGATTTATGCGCTTTTACCAAATGCCATGTAAACTAATCTGCTTGAAATGCCATTTGGCCCGCGGAGCCAAATGATTTTTAATGCTAAGAACAGTAACATTTAGGAGCACTGGAAAAAGGGATTATTAAGCACTATATGTTCCTTATATGCTCTTCACTTTAAATGGGAATACTCATTTTGACATGGAGTTTGTAACACGATAGCAATAACAAATGAGAACTGAACAACGGCTTAATTAGCTGTTTCGGTGCTGTATTCTCTTGACTTGGTGTATCAAGCCTATTCAGGGTGGTGTTCTCTGTATCTTTTATTCAACATATTAGTAAATGTATTGCTATGATTTATAGTGCTTCGTTGTAGAAGCAAAGTAGTGGCCTACACGTATAGTGTTTCTATTCCATTGACAGAAAAATAGCTTCAAACTCTGTGCGACCCAATGGTGGCCACTATGAACAAACTGTCCTTATGGACAGAGAAATGTATTTTAGCAGGAAACCTCTAAAAAACAGAGCTAGCACTAGGAAGTACAAGATTCTTACTTTTATTGCACCAACTTTGAAAGTAATTTGCTTAGCCTTTAGCTGTGTTTGACAGCAGGCTAGCCAGGAAACGTACTTCAAAGAATAGAGTAAGGAAACAATTGGTCTAAGATGAGACATGGCCTCAAACACGGTCCACTGGCTTAGCACTGTCATTATCAGACCGATACTCATGTAAGAGGACATAGTATGGTGGTCGATGCTTAATCATTTGACGACCGCTCCTAAAGCGCCAGGTAATTCGCGAATCCGACACCGGATTCGTGTTCAGCGAACTAAAATTTCTAAATAAAAGTGTTGCGAAAAAAAGTTTTGTTAAAAAATGTATGAGATAAATCGCAAATCGAATTGTTTCGATCTATTTGTACCAATTTTGCATTTATTACGATGACTTACTACAACGTTGTTGCAACGAGAAAGGTTGGCCGCAACTTCTACAAAAAAACTTTGGAGCTGTAGCTCACCCGCACCTTCAAAATATTGTATCGACTTTGGGGTTATCTGATCTGGTAGGCAAAAGTATGAATCTGCTCTTGAAAATTATATACTTTCTGACAAAATTAGGTACTTTTATTCCCTATTGTGTGATACCTTGTTGAAGAAAATGAACAAAATAGTTGTTCCAGTAATCATTCGAAGATAAAGGCGACACCAGTGTACCAGTGGTCGTCAAAGGGTTAAAATCCAAGTTGATTTTTAAAAACTTTGTCACTTTGGTCACAATCCTCATTTCAATGAGAATTGGACATAATATTATGTAAATTATTACTGGATCTACTGGGTGTTTTGTTGCTATAAGAAGAAATGGTAATGATGTTAGTGCATCTGATATAGAGATCGACGTTGTTATTGCTGAAGCTGTTGCAGAGTGGTTGCAGAGTGGTTGCAGAGTGAGCTTAGTTCACAAGGCTAAAATGTTGATGGTTATACAGATGAGCTAGTAAACATGGTCTCGAGAAAGTTTGGCCATACTAACTGTGAAGTGATGTGTTCGGCTCTTCGAGTACTGAACGCGTGGTTTGTTAAAGAGTGTTTCAGTATTCTAAAAAGTACAAAGACTACATACAAAATACTATTCTGATTTTTCCGATGAAGTAAAGTTTTTATGGCTGACCCTAAGTTAACCTATATTAACCTATGCTGTTTTCTAAGGCGGTCTAAGCTTCTCTTAACTTTTGCTAAACGGCACAGTGACAAACTGTAATGGTTTGCCTCAGCAGAAAAATTAAATCTATTCCACTACCGCTATGGAGTCATTCATTTTCTGTCCGCTTTGCATATTATCTATTGATGGCTCCAGAATGTTTGTCGACTTCAAATAGAAGACTTGTGTCACTCTGTTATGCTTAAACTTATTCGTGGTATCGAGAACCAGAGTAGAAGACAGTGTATAAGCACGGAGTTCTGCTTTTCAGAGTCTGAAACATCAACGACTAATTACCGCACTGATTACCGAGAAGGGTACAGGTGCGCTCACTTTCAGAACCAACACCAATATCTCAATTGCTATGAGCACTTAGTCCACTGTCTTTTGATCCGAGATGAATTGTTCATTTAAATCAGCTATGGAAATTTCTTATGTTCCTGTATATAGAAATAACTATTCCACACTGAACTTTTATTGGTCCATCTGTTTGCAGCGTATTTAAAACTTCATAGAGGTAACAAATTTGTTTCGCAACATTTCGTGTTGCATTTCAATTTAGCAAAACATTTATGCAACTTATTCAAATTTCCTGCGGCAAATTTTACAAAATTTTAATCTGAGCTTTTTGTTTTCGCTTCTCTTGATTTGAATAAAACAAATACATAATACAAACAAGAATATAGATATATCGAAACAAATAAATAAAAACGAAATGTAATTAATTCATTAAAATATTTTCCATTTTTCGCGTTTTTAATACTACCAGAGAAAAAACGCTGCCACTTTGTATGCGCCGCAGCCATTACGGACGCCATTTGTCGTTGCACGGTTTATCCTGCACTTTTTGTTTGTTACTTTTTTGTTTTTGTTTTCGTTTTTGTTTTTGTTTTCTTGCTCTTTTCTGTGTGTATGAAATGTATCTTTGGCCCGCAGCTGCATTAAAAATCACACAAAAAAGATTGTCAAAAAAGTAGCTACCGAATTAAGTAAAAAATGTGTATAGAAAAACTACTTAAATGTTTCATTTAGCATGGAAATGCGAAAAGAGATACGAGGCAGGTTTAAAAAATATGTATAATAGTTGAAGATACAATAGTAGTGCAACACACTGCGGTTACAACGCATTTCTCTAAGCAGTTCATCTTTGAATAAATCACAAATGAGCAACTACGAGAGAACGCAGCAGAAAGATAAAATATTATTGTTGCTGTGCATGTATTGCATGCTGATCCATTTGAGCAGATGGTAAACATGATGCAAAATGTAATAAAAACAAGTAAGAATGGTGTAGACCTGTATTTATGACTGTCAGCGTTGTGGGCGTAGCATCCACATAATAATAGAATCTGCATATGGTTAAGAATAATCTAAATATCCCTGTTTGAAGTTTGTAGCTCCTATATAGTTCCTGAGATTTATTGTCTTATACATAACGGACAGTTTGGACATGGCTAAATTGAGGCAGTCTACGATGCTGAGCAAAACCATATAGCCATGCTCATACCCTTGGGATGGAGTACCAAGTTGAATTCCTGCCCACAAATCGTCCAAATTTTTAAAATTTTCTTAGAAACAGCCACTTTTACATCATTCCAAAGATTCTCAATAGGATTTAAGTCTGGGCTTTGAGACGGCCAGTCCATAACCGGAACCTTTTCATCTTACAGCCACTTCTTAACGAGGGTCATTGTCGTGCATAAAAGTTCACTTCACAGGCATGTTCTCAAATGTATACGGTTCCATTGAGTTCTTTAAAATGTCAAAATATTGAAACCGGTACATATTGCCATTAATCCGGACGAGCGGGTCCACACTGTACCAAGAAAATGTAGCCCAACACATTATTCTGCCTTCTCCATGCTTGACTGTTTTTGTTGAGAACCTTGGATGAAAAATCTGGCATTTTGGATGACGCACAAATGTTTTCCCAACAGGTCACATCCTATTTATTTTGGTTTGATCACTCCACAACACATTTCGGTTTTCTTCTGCTGAAGCGGTCAAAGAGAAAAGCTTCAATTAATCTTCTGGAGACTAGATTTGTGGATAGGTTAAGACCGTATTCTACATTGGTTTCCACCATAATCTCACGAGCCGACTTAAAAGGGTCACTTTTACTTCTTCAGACTATGATCCTAACGATGCTGGCATCGGTCTGTCGCGGCTTTGGCTTCCTAACCTTGTTTTCATTCAAATATGAAGAGCTCCTTTTGACTAATGCAAGTGCATTATAGACCCTTTTTCTGGAATATGCCATTATTTGTGCTATTTCAGCTGGTTTCTTGCCCGACTGACTGAGCTTGTAAATAAGATTTACGTTCTTCAAAAGTGCAAGTCCCTCCACTACCCATTTTTGCATAAATTATACTAAATTTAATCAAATTTAACGAAATGTAGAATGAAAGACCAAAAAAACGTGCCCTTTACGAAAAAAAAAAAACTACGGCTCTAACTTGTTGTGCCAATTCTGTGAGCAACCAAAACTCACGCTAGTCGCACGAAAATGAAGAATATAAGAAACCCAATAACGATAACGGAACAATTAACGGTAAAGCATAAAGTGCATGAACACAGTAAACAGCTGCATGCAGTTAGTGTAAAAGTAAGTGATGAAAATTTTGAGAAATAGACGAAATGCTCGTAGAATGAAATGGCTCAATGGCTGTTAAGCACAAACCTAATGATGTAGACTGCTCAAAATTTTGTGAGTTGTCTGATGAGAGATGGTATTACTCTGAAACATACCAGTTTGTCTAAAATCTATTTTACAAGCTGTAATCAACAAACCATGTATAAAGCATGATATTTGAGCAATTTTCAAACAAACCTCGTATATGCAATTGTATCTGCGTTACACAGTTCCTTGTAAAAAGAAAGCAATAAAATCAAAGCATTAAATGCAGCTCTGATAGAGAGGCAGACAGACAGACAGACAGACAGACAGACAGACAGGCAGACAGAGAGAGAGACATATAAACAGATGGACACACACAGCTGGGTACATGCATATAATAAATATTAAAATATAAATTAAATATGCAAAAAATTAAAAAACAAAAAATAAATAAATAAATATAAACAAAAAGAAGCCATTTTGCGACTGAAAAAGTGCAGCAATGGCTATTGTCCGTCCGTCTATCTGAATGTATCTGTGTTCATGTCAGCAGAATGTATCTGTGCGTATATTTAATACTTTTAACTCAAATACATGCAACAAATTGAAATGTTAACTGTTTGGAATTACGTAATTTGTGTCATAAAAGTAAAAAATACAATCTATAAAAAATGGCGAGAAAATAAGAAACCAATACAATTACAATTACAAATATTAATATTAATATTAATATTAATACCGATGACTTCCTCTTTCTGCATGCATGTAGACATGTACTTGCATACGAGTATACTTGTATGTATATTTACTTGTTTGTAAATATATATGTATCTTATATACATATATGCACACCTGCAGCTTGTATACAATATGCACTCATATGCACTCGTATGTAAATTTGTATCTGATGTTTTCATTTGCCGTTTCAGTTTCACTCAATAACTGCTCCGGTAAAATTTAATTGAAATTATGAACAGCGCTTTATTTTCCTTCAATCAGACTAGCTAGTATAGTAAATATGAAAAAATAGTAGCGCTGTGTATCTATATATGTGTATGTGTATGTAGATGTAGATGTATGTATCTTTTTTTTTTTGTTTTGTATTAAACTGCGTAAATGTTCAGTTAAACATTCAATCTACTGTAATTAAAAATTCATTATGCAGTTTAATATTAAATTATAAAGAATCTATTACGCACCAGTTTTTTTGTGATACCAAATGTGTTGAAAATGCCTATTAAATAGTATTCGTATTTATGTTTATCATACTCTCTTTTCAAAATCAATACTGATGCTGTACTTACATTCTCAGAGTTTTTTTTTTTTGGGGAAAAACAATGAGTTTTCTTAGCTTAAGACCAATACTGAGATCGATGAAAATTTTTGCTACCGAAATTGTCAGTTATTATATATAGCCCAGTCATCTTAGCCAAAAATAGGGGTCAACCTCGGAATGAGCGATAATAAGCTGTAAATTGGTATAAACCTTTGTTTTGGCGTTCTATATGTTGTCTCAAAAGTCTCATATAATATTGTGACGCGGTCTTAAGATATTCAAGGTCAAAGGTCGCGCATATCACGCTTCCTATACCTTAAATGAGATTGGCACCTATTACAAAAGTTATAGAGTATAAAATTCTCTACAACTTTTGTTTCAATCGTTGCTCCAAAATCTGAGGGCAATATTGATAATTTCCGTTACACGCCATTCGTCGAATTAACAAAACTAAATAAACCTGTACAATTATTAACACTTCCAGCAACAAGTGTAGCGGCTCATCAACATATCAATCGTGTCTACTACCAGATTCAAACGTGGTTAGGGAACGATTTACAACCTCAAGAATGGGACTGGATGCTGCAAAATGAACTCCTGTAACCGATAAGAACATTATTGCCCCCAGCACCAGCTGAACTGCTCAACGCAATATTTTGCAACTGCAAAAATGGTTGTGGTTCGCGTTGTGGATGCAACAAATCGGGATTACAATGTTCTTTATCTTGTAGCCAGTGCAATGGACAAGCTTGCCTTAACTCTTCATCATATCCAAATAATATCGATGAAGAAAGTGCATATGATCGCGAAATTCTGGAAGGTTTGGAGGCGAATATCACCGACAACGAGGATGATGATAATGACTTAAACATTATCGAGCGACCGCAAGAAGAAGACGACGATGATGAAGAAGAAGATAAGCCGTTTATAAATAAAGTAGTTATATATAAGGAATTAAATATAAATAGTTAAGTTGCTTATTTTAATTAAATATAAATAATTAATAATTAGTACATAAATAATAGCCATTGTTTAATCTATACTAATATTATGAAGAGGAAAAGTTTGTGAGTTTGTAGGTTTGTGGCGTTGTAGGGGGTAATCTCTGGATCAACTGAACTGATTTTTAAAATTCTTTTACCAATAGAAAGCCACGTTATTCGTGAATAACATATGCTATAATATATGACGATATATACATGAATGTAATGAATAAATGTAAATATAAATGAAATGTAAAATAGTTAGTATGAGCGTCATGGCGATAATTAAAACATGATGTAAAGCTGAAAGCCACAGATTGTAGAGCGTTAATGTGTTTGTCTCATATGGTCATGTGTGCGTGATAAGAGAGAAAGAACGAAAGTAAGAGATAATTTAAAATATCGAATACGTGAACCCTTCTGGAGTACCTTCTCACGACCTTATATTAAAAGTTGGCATTCCTATCATACTATTAAGAAACTTGAGCACCCCCAACATGTGTAATGGCACAAGGCTGCTTATAAAAGAGTTGCGGGAGAATATAATCGTGGCAACCATTCTCACAGGGCTAGCAGTGGGACAACTGGCTTATGTTCCGCGCATTACCCATGATTCCGACGGATTTACCCATACCGTTTAAAAGGCTAAAGTATGTCGTAAAGATCTCTTTTGCCTTCACTATTAATAAGTCCCAGGGTCAAACATTCTCTCTGGAGGGCATTGACCTGACTTATCTCGGGTTGGAACTCCTCAACGACAATATATTTTGGTAACAAATAATAACATTACATCTAATATAGTATACAGAGAAGATAGTATAATAGGAAGCGAGATATTCGCGACCTTCGACCTTGAATATCTTAAGACCGCGTCACGGTATTATATGAGACTTTTGAGAAAACATATAGAACGCCAAAACAAAGGTTTATACCAATTTACAGCTTATTATCTTTCAGTCCGAGGTGAAATCCTAATATGACTGGGCTATTAGTGCTATGTCAAACAAAAAACAGTGTTCCCAAATCAACATGAAATATTAAAATCAGATATTTATTAGGTGAACAGTAGTCAACACATGTTGATTTTTTTTTGAGTATATGAAGTATTTTGGGTAGCAAAAATTGTTGTTATCTGAGTACTCGATGAAAAACAGTGCGTGCCAAAAATTTTTGATTGTTGTTTGCAAGCGTTTTTCTTTTTATACGAATCTAATCAAAAAAAAAAAAAAAAATTGTATGGTACATCTCTGATAATATTATAAAGAATATGTGTTTGAGTTTTTCTAACAAAATCGCTGCAGTAGATCCTAACATATCTTTACACAAGTTTCAAAAAAGTACTTTAGACAATAAAATGCAAATGAAAAAAATCTCTACCGCACTCACTTCTAATTCTAATTTCGGAAATAATTGCACTCCAAACATAAACTCTGAAAACAAAATACAAAAGTTATTCTGCATCTGAATTAATATGAATCACAGTTTTTGTAGTCATGTCGAATTGGAACTGTATTTATCTCGTATCCTTTCTAACAAACTGGTTGACATAGGAACTCCAAAATTATACGAAATCTCAGTTATCACGCATGTATGTAGTATGAATTCATCAGCTTAAATGTCATCGCTGAATTCAGCAGTTACATATGGTTACATTTCTCAGCGCACGACTTCAAATGACAAACATTTGCTGCTGTCGATGACAACGCGCCAGATAAACAATCAACGACATTGTCCTCATCGTCGTCTGTCAGGCTGGAAGGCAGGAAGACAGTCAGGCAGGAAGACAGGCAGGCAGGCGGCAGCATCCTAGATGTCGACCATAGGCGACAAAAACAATGTTGTCAGCAACATTAACCAGTAGTCACATTAGCTAAGTTACTGGATGCTGCAATCACATGTCCTCACATGTTAAAGCTCAATCTGTTCAGGTATATTCGTATTTCTGTGATACGTAATTTCAGCGCCCAATGATATACGTTTGCTCACCGACTGCAGATATTGAGCGATAATAATGCCGGAATTGTTGAATATGTTCGGACTTGCAATTGTCAGGGAGACTGTGTAGTCAGAGCCACGATAATCGGACGTCAATTGCGTGACAACCATTTTAGAGTCGTGTATCTGTGACACTAATCTGCAATGCAAACGCGTCGAAAATTGAAGTATTATTTTGGCATTTAAATTGCCCGATGAATTAATATCGCCATGGAAAACAGGGTATGCTTCATTTGGTCTATAATGTTTGCTTTCCACGTAGGTAGAGCCAAACCGATAGCCAGACGATTCGGCCGAACCCAAATTCATGGAATGCGATATGGAAAAATGATTGCTTAGACATTTGTTTATCATTAATTTGGCCCCTTCAAATGTCATGGCCTGAACATCAAGGCTTGAACAATTTTGACAACATCATGTGTTTTTCTTAAATGTCGTTTTTAGTATCCAAGCATGATAGCCAGATGTGCCACCAAAGCGATATCTAGTACCATTTTTTGCAGAGGATTGACATAAAATGGTAAAATAAACTATTCGAGAGTGTGGTAGATAGTCGGAATCATTGGGCTCCCACAAGAGGATATGGCCACCTTCAAAGATCTTGGAAATTGAGGCAGGAGCAGGGTAATTTATGTAGTCACCTGATTTGTATATGTTCTATTGTCAACTATTGTTGATTGCAGTGCCCATTCCAAAAACAAATTAGAACATGTATATCCATTATTATCCTTCCCAGGATTGACCAAGTGGCATATTTTCACTACTATTCTCTTGGACTAATTCCATACTACAGGAAACCGCCATCAGTGAACATCTGTTTTTTACTTAAAATGGGATGAAAACAAGAGGAAAGAGTTGGATATATTGTCAATCAATATTAGTATTCCTTAAAAAATCTTGGGAATTGAGGAGGGAAGATGATATTTTAGGAAGTCATGGGTTGTGGATTTATTTTAGTGCCAACTATTGCTGATTCCATTTCCGATTCCTAAAGTTAACCGGATCATCTATTTTTGACATAGTTCTTCCCAGAATTGATCAAGTGTCATATCTTCACAACAACTTGTAAGGACTTAGGCAATACTACGTTGTTTTTTGATGTCCATTTCTAGAGAGGATTGGATACCCAAAAACTCAAGAAAATATCAAAAAAAAAAAACCTTTAATTTTCTACTCCAGTGAAAGATAAAAGCCAACGAAGCATAAAGATTGCATTCAAAACAAGCGCTGAAATGGCCTTAATAAATATGAAGTACTCGCCTGTGAACACTGCATGTATGATATAATATATCAGTTGAGCGATATGATTTAATCAAGACGACTGAAAATCACTGATATCAGTTGCTACTAGATATTCTAATTCACGGTGTATCAGTTATAAGTATATCATGCGTATCATCAACTTTAAACGTTGAAACTTTTTGTGCTGCTACCACTACACGTATGATGTATTACTCATACGCCGTGAATAAGAAAGAAATGATACTCAATCACTGATATTTACAATATTGAGTAGCAACTAATATCAGTGATTTTTCAGTCGGTTTGAAATTCCTTGTGCATCTCATTCCATCTTATGAATTTTTATTACCGCCAACAATTTGTGCGTCTTATGTTTTGACGTATCCAAAATCTATTACAAAGTTAGTAAATTAGATATCTCGAATAGAGGTAATGCTAAACTAACAATAAGTGGTGTACCGAAATTGTACCTTGCACAAGGTAAGTTCCAAAATAAACAAAACTTTTGGAATTGAGCATTCATAGCACATTCTTGCTTAACTTCCAGTTAAAATATCATGACAAATGGTTTGCTGGATTCGGAGTTACTGACGTCGACTGGGATGGCTTTCGTGATGCTGATCATTGGGTGTCGTATGAAGACATTGCAATGTCATGTAAGGGTCAAAGGGGTTTTTACATCGAATTGTGGCTGGAAATGAGAAATGGATACTACAGGATAACCCCAAAAAGAAAAAATACTACGCTATGCCCGGCCTAATTGAACAGTCGTAAATGGAAGTCAATGAAAAGTGTTTCCCTACTTACTCGTATTAATTTTTGATGGAATATAATGCAATGTTTGTGTGTGTAGCTATATTGAAGTGATTGTTATGAAGTTTTTACAGTGTATGACTATCGATCAGGAAAAATGGTCGGTGCCACGCCATTCTCATACCTTCCTATCAGAAAGAACCCAGAATTTAGTATTACCCTCAAAAATGAACTACATAGAAAAGTCAAATTATAATCATTTTAGATCATTGCTGCATTTTTTTTCAATATTTCAAATTTGTTTGTGTTTCCCAAGTAGCCAGGCATCAAAAACTCATTTCAGATTTAATAATTTTTTCCATTTTCAAATACTTTGGCTTTCTAAATTCTCTGTGTCGTTGATTGTTCAAAGATTTTTATTTTTTCAAATTTTTTGAATTACGAAATTCTAAATATAATGGCAAATCGCGCCTTCTTCATACATTGCAAGGATAAAGTGAACGATATATTTGAACTCATGTGCTCTGCCGGTTACCCAGGCAATGTGAAGATTAAGTATAATGATAAACTGATGAAAATTGGAGAGAAGTATTCCGTATTCTCAATGGAGCACAACGAAGGCATATATTTTTTAGCCATGGGTGAAAGTGACCTGAAAACGTGCAAGGAAATGCAAATTGTTACCGATGAATTATTCAATTGCACTGAACAGGGCATTATCGATGTGGGTCATAGTTCGGTAACCTGCGTGGAGTATCCATTCGAAATGACAGATGAACTGGTTAGACACTGTATGGGGCGCCCTATGCCCCCATCTGAATTCACGGTTCTCCACTATACAAGTATCAATACGAAAACTGCCAAACTATTGACTATTGCAAATTGTGCGCATCTTATTGAGAGCCCATATCTGTGCATGCTGATTTCCATTGGAATTTGGATAGTATGGATTATTACGCGTTGGAGGAAATGAATGTCAATGGTTTGGCTTAATTACAACATATAGCAGTGACAAGCATTTCTATAACTATTTCATTACATCGCAACTTAAACAAAAAAATTATAAACAAGTTACGAGAAAGGTACGAAGGGAGTCACAATCAGTTCTTGCGCGTCTATGGAGTATTTAGGTAATGTGAAAGGTAAAAAAGCCACAAGTAATAAATTTTTCAACCATTGTATAAAGTTCTTGGATAAGATAAGTTACGTTGACTCAAATGAAGGAGAAATTGCTTTATAAACTTCTGACAATTTAGGGAACACTAAATGTTAAACTATTGTGTGTTTGAATTAATTCGTGGCGTTTCTTTTTTTAGAAAATTAAGGAAAAATGATTACAAATAGATTATTCTAAATATTGTCCCTCGCTAGCCAGAATTCTTTCCTACCTATCGGCCAACATAAGGATTTCGCATCGGAAGAACGACTCGAAGCAATCCAAGAATTCACCCATTTTTTGCAATCTTCATAAGAAGTGAAGCGCTCCTCAGACAGTCCATGGGCCATCAATCCAAATAGATGGCAATCAGATGGAGCGATGTTTAGAGAATACGGTGCGTGGGGTAGAACCTTCCATTTGGCCGTTTTGATGTATAATTTGAACATAGTACGAATTGTAAAGCTTTGTCGCCATTGTTATCCTAGTGCATTGGAGTTACAATACCATGGAAAAATAAAAGTGTCCTGAATAAGTAATGCCCTGGGAAAGAAGCTGCGCAACTAATCACATTTTATATATTTTGTAACGAAATTAAAAATTCATTCGGGGCAAATGATCGAATTTCAACGAAGAATCGGACCTAGTGTATATTAATAAGTAAGTGATACCATTTGTCTTTCTTTTATGGCAATAATAATAGACCAAATTTGTTTAATGATAGACCACATTGCTGCTGACTGCTCGAAAATCAGTGAAAGTTAGAATCGGTTACGAACAATGTGTGAAAAGCGATGAATGATAAAAAAACATACGTACATGCTCCCGTACAAGAAGTCACTCCTACACATTTTTCTCGCCATCATACATAGAAGTAAAACCACACGATGGCAACAGTTAAAAACCAAACAAGGGAGGAAAAAAAAAACAACCAACAAGGAAACAAGCGACATGCTCTAATTAACTTTTTTTTGTTCGCATGATTTTCGATTGGGCTCGTTAGATTATGTCAAGTAAGTCCATATTGGTTTGCACTATTAAATGTTTTTTTTTTATTTCTAAAGTACTCCAATTACCTTAAATTTAAGTAATACTCGTATTTGTGTTTAAAACAATCTGAATTCTCAAAAAAAAAAATTTTTTAACTATTTGTTGTCATATTTTACCGATGCCACAAACACACTGTCACTTTGAGCGAAATAACTCCTATTCCAGTGGACCAAATGTCCTGATGTTTAGCCTGAAAGTAGGAGAATATTGAAGTTTTCAAACGTACTAGTTCGCATATGGGTGGCTCACTCTATAGTGGAATTATATTTTAAAATGTTCAGTTTTCCGTGGGTTTCAGCTTGAACCTGAATTCTAATTATAATAACAGCTATACATCATGGTGTACGGTGCGCTGTGTTGGTAACCAAAGAAGTTTAGTTGCATATCTCTAAAACGGAAAGAATACATCTCGGAGCAACACAGAACCGCACGGAGGGATATTGATACATTGACTTAAATCGTTGAGCATGTAAATTGTTTAATTGAACTTTTAAATTCCCATAAAACATCATAGAAACCTGTGTTCCATAGAGAATCAGAGGTAAAGGCATTGATTTTTGAATACTCTGAAGACATTTTACTATCCCAGTGCGCTGGCTTTCGAATCCAAATAAATTGTTCGGCAGCTATATCGATAGAATGGTCCGTATTTCTCTTTGAAGAATATTTGTGCGATTTGAATTCACTTGGAATTGTCACTATGAAATTCATATACTCAAGGTCTCTTATATTCACATCGTTTGATTAATTGCGCACCATCATAACGAAATAAATTCCGTACAATTTATTCGCATTCGAAAAGCGGAGCACAGGGTATAACATTTTCTTTGAATAGAACAAGGTTAGCTTAGGTTAGGTTTGGATGGTCAACATGGTTGAACCACACATTGTCACTTAGGCCAGCAGAGGCCCCTTATGATACCATATGTATTTCCTATTTCTACCGCAGCTACTTCGAGAATCACTTTGACAGTGTCGAGAATGTCGAGATCTGTTTTATGTCTTTTTCCGAGTTTTCATTTAAGTTATCCAGGAAGGGGCGCCCTAATAACGTCAGTCTCTTCCTACTGTGGGCCGGCCAGTGACATAGCAAGTGCTCGACCGTCTCATGCTCCTCGGCATTTCCACAGCTTCTGCAGATGTCCCGGCAGTTTACCCCTAACCTTGTGGCATGTCTCCCTATTATGGCCTGTGAGGGCTCCCACAATAACAGCTATCTGATATCTCTTGTGTTGAAGTACTGTTATTGTTCTTTTGAGATTATATTTTGGCCAGGTGAGTCTGGAGATTCTACACGTGCCAAGGTTGCACCATCTATTTGTTGCTATACCGTTCATCTTTGATGAGATCTGTAGTTTATATGTAGCCATGGGTGTCCCTATTGTGGCCTTCCCTGGAATGCTATCAGCAGTGGTACCCTCTCTGGCTAGCTTGTTCGCTTCACAATTTTCATCTATGTTTTGGTGACCAGGCACCCAAATGAGATGTATAACATAATGCTCGGAAATCTCGATAAGAGACTTACGGCACTCCGTTTTGGTTTTAGTGTTGAAGCTGTCTGTCCGAGAAGATAAACACATGCTCTTGTGTATATGAGTATGACCTCAGGAAGTGCGTTGCTTCCTGAATGAGCTAGCACCACCGTCTGATAAATGCTACAATGATCGGGCAGCCTAAAGTATTCTCTAATCCCCAAATCCGGTCAAAATACACCTCCTCCTACCCGATCATCCAGCTTTGAACCGTCGGTAAAGATGTTGATATGTTGAATAGAACACACGAAAATACACAAATAAATTATTACAAAAATATTATAAATCTAAAGAAAAAAAAACAAACAAACATATCCCAACTTAAACGAAATTTTCCAATACGATAAACAAAAAAATTAACTTGCCTTGACCCATTTACGTTTGCATCTTTCAATCTCTCTTCCATCTCTCTTGCACTAAATGCTCATTTACACTTACAATATGTATCTACACAATTCGCTGCCTTTGTCGATTATAATTATTGAGCGTAATTAAGTCGATTGCGTTGTAATTGCGCTGAAATTTATGCTCAATTGCCTTAAGTTTTCGTTTCGTTCTCGTTCCCGGGTTCATTCATCGATTCATAGAGCGTGTTCCCTCTTTATTATTTCTTCACTATGTATATATATATATATATATATATAATATATATATATATATATATATATATATATATATATATAATCGTAAGTACTATGCAGAATGGTTGGATGTGATGTTTGTTCATTTGGATGCTTATTATAATTCTTATTATGTTGCTGCTTTTTATTGGCATTCTTATTGTCATTGCGCTATTTTTCACTTATTAAAGTCTTTTTATACGGTCCGGCAGCATCATCTCCATCTCCATCTTCGTCTCCATCTTCATCTTCATCATCGTAATCGTCAGAGTTTTCGTTTTGCTTTGTCACTTGTGCTCATTTAGGTTCATTTGCAATGAATTCCATTTCATTTTTCATTATTGGATTTTGCGTAATGATGTAATTCGATCGCAATGCAGCAGACAAATTTACGGAGCTGCCATGGAAAACCAGCTGGCATTTCATTCTTCATCTTCATCTTCATCTTCATCTTCATCTTCATCTTCATCTTCATCTTCATCTTCTTCTTCTTCTTCTTCGTCTTCGTCTTCTTTTTCTTCTTGTTGATGTTCCCGAGATATTTATTGTATCTTTTGTGTGTTTACTTACGAAATAAAAATATTTTCTTTTCGACGTTCAACTATTTAAGAAAATGCAACTCAAGATAATAAAATTCAACACGCTTAATCGAATCGTTGAATTAATTTTGGATTGAGCATCAATAAATTTTTATCGTTCGAATTGGAACACACATTCTATGTGAGTGAGACATAAATCTGCAGCGCTCTGAAAGTGAAACTTATGGCGTTTCGCTGAGTGTGCCATAAATAGAGAGCTTTGTGTCAATATAAAAACATTATAAAAACATTTCAAATTGTTTCTGCAATGCACAAATTTTATTTTTAGAAAATACTCAGCTAGAAATAATACCAATAATACCAATTTGGGGTTGTCAGTAATAAAAGTAAACTAAAAACGAAATGGGAACAAACTTACTTCAAATATTTAACAATAAAAACTTCACATGGCAAAGCGAATTCTTATATGTATAGATTATTTAATATCATTTACGATGAATTAAAACACAGTGGAGGTGTTATGGCACATCTGCAAATAGCTTAGCTCTTGACGCACGACACCATCCTTTGTTTCCAAATGATGTATGTAGCCTATAATCTGCTCCTGACCGATAGTAACACACAATTAATTTGTTCTAACGTTCGCTTCAATAGTTTAGACGCCTATAAAAGACATACGGGATTTACACCTAGAAATAATATATGAGGTGTGTTAGGAAAAGGTGAAAAGGTGTTTCTCTAAAAGTATTTATTTATTCATTCTATTTTGTCCCCTTTAAAGTAATCACCCTCAGATATAATACAAAAATGACCTTCCTTCATAGGTCTTTTCAGTTTTGGGAACAGGAGAGAGTCGCTGGTGCCAAGTCCGCTTAATACAGTGACTGAGGCATGATTACGGTGTTGTTTCTGGACAAACAAATTTCAAGAACAAACAAGTTCAAATTTTAGCAATTTCGGAATAAACTTCGCTGACACACGTTGCATGCCCAAATCATCCGAAAAAAGTGCAAGGCATGAACCAATCGATATTCCGACATCCTTAGCAACTTGCCTATTAGTGATTCGATGATTCTCCATAAAAATTTTCTTCACTGCGACGTCTTCAATGTTTTTTTCTTCAATGTTTTTTTTAAGGTGCTGGGAAGTCCAGGGCGGGTATTGTCATTAACATCCTCTCGGCCATCTGTGAAGTGCATGTATCACTTATAAAAATTTTGTTTGCTCAAAGTAGACTCGGCAAATGCACTTAATTTAATTTTTTCACAAAAATTGACACAGTTTCGCAGTTCCAAGTACTAAAAATAAACAAAAAATGCAAAACGGCTGATCATGTCAACCTTTTTATACAATTCACACAGAGTTTAAATAGTACTGGGTGTCTCAAAAGAAAGTTCACATTTGATTTGCTGATTGCGTGAACGCAACTATTCCGAGGGGCGCGAGGGGTATATCAATCGGTAGCCTAGCTTTTGGGAATTTAGACGCTAGGGAGCGTTTATCGGGAGCGGACCGTGCGTTAGTTTTACAAAAACGGTAATTCAGCAACTGCAGCGCGTAGAAAATTCTGCAGTATTTGACATGTTCGTCATTTAAATGATGCGCCAATCCCTCGATTCATTGGAAAATGGGTCGAGAAGTTTGAAGAGACCAGTTCAACGCTGGGAAAAATCAAAATCCGGGCGTCCAAGGTCTTCGAGAACATTCGAAAACGTAGACAGTGTTACTCAGTCTGTTCGTGACAACACGGACCTTTCGATGCGGAAGCGTGCTGTTGCTTTAAACGTGTATAGATATCATCATTGTTCCGCATTTTACACAAAGATTTAAGGCTGGACCCCTACAAAATTCAGTTGGTGCAAGAATTAAAGCCTCAGGATGTGCTGGGCAGAGGCTTGAATTCATAAACCAGTTGATTGAGCGCTTTCCAACGTTTACCAACATCTTGTTTTCGGATGAAGCTCATTTCCATCTTAAATAAATTCCCAAAGAGTGTGTGTTTTAATATGTAATAAAAAATTTTTCAATGAACTACTTACTTTTTTTTACCGATTTTTTAAATGTGAACTTTCTTTTGAGACACCTTGTATTATCAGTTGGTCTAAAGTTTGTAACACATGAAAGGAGGCATCGTAGACCCCATAAAGTATATATATATATATATATATATATATATATATATATTCTCTCTCTCTCTCTCTCTCTCTCTCTCTCTCTCTCTCTCTCTCTCTCTCTCTCTCATATATATATATATATATATATATATATATATATATATATATATATATATATATATATATATATATATATATATATATATATATATATATATATATATATATATATATATCTCTTGATCAGCTCGACGAGACGAGTTGATCTAGCCATGTCCATCTGTTTTTCCGTCCACCTGTCCGTCCGTCAGTCTGTCTGTCTGTCTGTCTGTCTGTTTGTCCGAAAATCGAATGTATGTAGCTCCCGAAATTTGAAGAGTCACCTGTTTTTTAACATACTCTGCGAGCGTATACTAACAAAAGTCCGGTTAGTTATTAGTATTTAATTTGTTTTCAAAAATCCAAAATGGTCATAATTGTCTTACGATGCGTCATTATTCTTTTTCAGGAAGTCCGTTCGGTATGAAGATGAGAAAACATAAAATTACTGATGAGATGTCGTAAGAAATGCCATCACCAATACAGCAAGAAATTCATTTGCTTCCTTCGTGGCCAACTCAAGCAAGTACAAATTTTCATTGAATGCATATGAAACAAATGCAGCATATCGTCAAACTGTTTCCAAGTAGTTACGAAGATTTCAGGCTGGACATTTTTCGTTAGAGTATGAGCCTCGAGTAGATCGTTCAATATCGTGCATCAACGAAAAGAAATGTGGCCCTGTTAAATGCTAAAGTTGACCAAGATTCACCAGGAACTCGAACTAATTCTCATGGCTGTGTCGTAAATATTAAAAAAAAAAAAACAACTGCTGTACACGAAGAAATCTACTCAATGGTGCCACGTATATCAAATGAGATTCATAAAGAGGTTCGACTCCGTTATGTTCAGTAATTTCTAAAAAAATTTCAAGAAAACAAATTTTACAATTTTTAAAATCCCAACATTTTACGAAGCTTGATTTTATACGTAGGACACGGAAACCAAACAACATTCCGTGGTATGGCGTAGAAAAGTAGCAAAACCGGCAAATAAAGCCAGGCAGCAAAAATCCACGATTATGTCTATTTACTGCAGCAGAGCAAAAACTACAGCTGCTATACTTCTGAATTCTAAAGAGACAGTAACTGTGCAAAATGGTATACTGAAGATGACTTACAAAAAGTTTCTTGGAAATTTCTTGGAAAACCTGCTTTTTATGTCACGATAATATCACGTCGGTTCACATATTGAAATAACAAGTAACTTAATTTCGGCCTGTGGCTTAGAAGAAAATCGCTCAGCACTATACTCTCCAGTTTTTACATCTTCTGATTGCTAATTAAACTGGAAGCTGGAACTGGAAGATCTTACTACATGAATGCATATCGTACATAGGTCTTCTGAACGGAACACTACAAAATGGTATAACTCTGCTACAAATTTTTGGTACAAATAAAGAGCCTGAGAGTACATATTGGGTACTATGTAGTCGAGTTAACTCGACAGCAACACACTTTCTTGTTTTTAAAATGTTTGCGCAATTTTTGCAACTTCATTTGGATTTAGATATCCCAACTAATACTGACAAAGACTGCGCATCATATTTTTGCATATTTTTTCCATAACACATATTTCAATTATATTGTATCGAAATCGAATAAAGTTCATATTTCTGTTGATGTTTTCGCACGGAATGTGGAGCGTTTAATCCCGCGCAAAATGAATTCCGTTTGTTGAGGGAGTGATGCGGGTATGTGAAGATGAACTAAAAAAGTCGCAAATGTTTTCGTAGTACTAAATTGATTGACTTTGGGAGTTCAGGGTTACATGAAAAAAAAAAAAAAAAAAAACAACGAATGAAATAGCACATGTAAATGAAAAAGATAGAGTATTAGTGTAGTTTAGTGGATAGAGATGAAGCGCCAACAGCGCTGAATTGGCTAAAGTTCTAACAACAACAACAACAACAGATTTTTTCCAGAACATTTTTCCATAACAAATAAATTTTAAGCCAACTGCAATCATTTTCTTACAACCACAGCAACAACAGCAACAACAACAACAATGTTAGATAGAGATAGTTAGTTTAATAGCATTAAAGCCAGAGAGTGTGTGTAAAAGAGGGAGAGAGAAAGAGAGAGAGAAAGAGTGAGAGATATTGTAGATACAGACGAGAGCAGCATGAAATAATAATAAAAATTGGAAAAAATAAATAAAAATAGAATTCAAATTTAAATTTATTGTCAAACATTTGCGTAGAAAAATAAAAAATAAAATTTATTTATGCGCGCAATAGCAACAATAACAATAAGAAGCAGTAACGCTGCAGTTGATTCTATGCGACTAAAATACACCCTGTAAAAATTTCCAATTTAGAAAGCTAGAAACGATCTCTTACATTTTTTTTTTTAGAGTAATTGCAGTGCGCTGAACACAAAAATCATTCTGTTCTTTTTTATTTGGGGCAGTTAACTAGATAACGGTACATTTGTGTTTTGACGTGATAACGTCTATTAAATAGGTTGGCTTAGCGCAGAAGCATGACTCATTTCTGACGTTCCGTTTACCGTTACGACACGACACTAAACGAACGAAAAGCAAAAGGCGGAACATGCTATCGTACACATATGAATACATGTGAAGATTGTGTCGTTCCGCCTGAAGAAGCAAGCGATAGACAGACCAGCGTGCATTGGCTTGTTGAAAGCTGTAGTTATGTGTGTGTGTGTGTGGTGTGTGTGTGTGTATGTGTGTGTGTATGTGTGTGTGTGTGTGTGTGCTGTGTGTGTGTGTGTGTGTTGTGTGTGTGTGTGTGTGTGTATGTGTGTGTGTGTGTGTGTGTGTGTGTGTGTGTGTGTGTGTGTGTGCGTTTGCGAATTAGTGTTATCTAGCGCGCGGTGGGCTGCGGTATGCACCTGGTAGAATGTATGAATAATAACAGTGTAAGTGTATAATAAAGTTTGTTTCAAAAGTAAACAAAGCACGCACACCATAGATCAAGGAAGGCGACAATAACAGTTAATTTTGCATTTGAGTACCAAAAAGCACAACAAAAGGATTTTAAAGTTGCTGGTGGTCAGTCGAAGAGAGCGAGAGAGAGAGAGAGAGAGAGAGAGAGAGAGAGAGAGAGAGAGAGAGAGAGAGCGTATATTTCACTCTTTGTTGTTGGTAACGAAACTCGTTTATATGACAAGTTGTTTGTGTACTGATTGAATTATTGGAATTACATTAGAATTCAATTCAATGAACGACATTTTATGCCTCATTTGAATAACATGAACCTGGACGACATGTCTTTCCAACAAATCGGCACACCGTGTCACACACTGGGCGTTACATTGGAATAGTTACCAGAAAAGTTCTCTCTTACCTGCAAATGAGGAATGGCCACGAAGATCGTGCAATTTAACGCAGCTAGAAAAGTTCTTCACAAAGCTGCGATGTGAAACTACATCGTATATTTTATTATGTTCATAGTGAGCTGGGCACGTTCTATCTGAATTGGGAATATAATCTAAAACGCGGGTTCACAAAAGTTTCAAATAAAAGTGAATACATACGAAATTTTTATTGCTTTCCTGTACGGTATATGTGGAAACCTAACAAAGTACCAGTGAATTGTTTGTATAAATATCACTGGTTGATGTAAACAGCTGCGTGTGTGTGTGTGTGTGTGCGGTTCATAGACAACAAAAGAACAAAAACAATCATACAGCATGCTTTTTGCTATACAGAGTAAGATAACGAAAAACGCTGAAATTGTTTGCGTAATTTATTTGGTTAATGCAATAAGCTGCGTGTGTATGCGACAATGTTTGCAGCAGCACAAAAACAAATGTGCATAAAGAGCATACAGCCTGAACAACTTTGGTATAAAAAATCAAGCTTAGTGACTCAATGACTTAGTGACAGCGAAACACGGACATGATTTTATAATATCTATATTTATATAGATCCTTTATGAAGTCTACCACACCAAGAGCATGGGCTGTTACATACATTTTCATAAACCTAATAAACTCGTTTAGACTGTGAATACAGAGTATAACAACAATAAACTCTGGCCTACTTGCCACAAAGCAGTAGAAGCAAAGAGTGGAAGTAGAGGCTGGTAGAGGCGTGTGTGTGTGTGTGGGGGGCGTGAAATATCAAATCGTATCGAAATAATATTTTAGCACTCGTTTTATATAGATACTTTATACTATATACGAGTATAAATTTTGTTATTCTGCTGCATTTCTTTTTTCATTTATTTTCATTTTTTCCTTCCATTTTACGCGAAACAACTTCGAACTTTGAAACTCAATTTGGAAGCCACAATCCAAGCGCATAAACATTTTAATGCGGCAACGTCGAAAGCCTAAAAAGCGATTACAAATGGCTTTCAACATTTTGGCAGGCAGTCGAGGCGGCGAAGGACCGGGATGGAGGCGTGGTATTACAGGACGAAAGGGTTCACTGCTGATGCTGATGCTGATGCAATCGCTTAGATTTAGCAATAAATAAAATATTTATTTATTTAAATCCATTTTTGGCCACCGTGCAAAAAAGAATTTTTTTCTTTTTTTTTTTCTTTCTTTCGAAACTGGAAATAAATGAAAAAAAAAATACAAAAAAATACTTTTTAGTTGAAGTTACAATTCAATTCAATTTAAAGCGTATTGGTGAAAAAAATCCAATCGGAAATTATTTCACTAATTCCATTTTATGAACGACGCAACACGCACAGATACTGAGGCGTCTATGTGTGTGTGTGTATGTGTGTGTGTGTGTGTGTGTGGGAAATGCTTATTGAAATGATACGATTAAGTGTATTTTTTTCGTCAACTCCCATTCGGATAAAAATTTTACTCAGTTATAAATAAATATTTTGTTGCAAAAAAAAACCAAAAAAAAATGAGCAACCTTTGAGAGCATCACAAATGTATCTGGTGTGATTTTTTACTCTATTGAAAAGTATATCACCATTTAAAATTTAATTAATGTATTAAATATTTGTGCAACATTCATGGTTTTTATTTTATTTGCAGGATATTACTCTAGCCTTCAATATGTGAAAATAATTTTGGCCAAATGATTACCACGAGTACTTTTCATTAAATGGTGCAAGGAATTTCAGAAAATTTCTACTAGAGATGAGCTGTTTCGTTCTATTTAATAAAACGATTAAAGCGAATAAAGCGATTATCGTGACTGCTATTTTCTCAAATCATATCATATTTTAATTGCTACTGCGATCACTGCCTGAAGCGGTAAATAAAATAGGACGAACCAAACATCCAACTTTTAAAGTAACTAAGCAAAAAAAAAAACAAAAAACGTTAACTTCGGTTGAACCGAAGCTCTAATACCATTCACTCGAAACTTTAAATAGTATTGTAATACATAAAAGTGGGGGTTTAAATAGGGGTTGGTACACGCTCACTAGTAAATGTGTATAATGCGATGTAGTAGATGTGTATGATGCCGCCATATCGAATTTCAAGTTGATATTGACGTTTTCCATACAAATGCATAAAAGTGAACTGTGGGTCTATATGGGGCTACCTCAAAAAGTGGGCGGGACACGCCCCTTTGTATATGTATATGAAGCGGTTTTCCATTAAAATCCACAAAATCAAATTTCAAGCTAATATTGATCTAAATGAAGGATTTTTTCATAAAAAATACAAAATTGCACGGTAGGTTTGTATGGGGGCTACCTCAAAAAGTGGGCGGGCCACGCCCAATTGTCTATGTATGTTTAGCGGCTGTCTCTTAAATGGCAACATATCTCATTTCAACCTAATATTGACTTTTATAAAACAAATTGTTCTTACAAAAAGTCAGAAGTGGACCATAGGTTTGTATGGGAGCTACCCCAAATAGTGGGCGGGCCACGCACGCTAGTCTATGTATGTTAAGCGGCTGACCATAAAAAGGCACCACATTGCATTTCAATCAAATATAGACTTTAATAAATAAGTTTTCTTACAAAAAGTCAAAAGTGAGCAGTAGGTTTGTATGGGAGCTACCCCAAATAGAGGGCGTGGCACGTCAATCTTGATACTCTATTAATCTACAATAAAAAGAAGTATATGTGAAAAATTTCAACTGGATAGCATAAAAATTGGTCCCCAAAAAATGCGCAACAACATACAGAAGGACAGACGGACATGGCTAGATCGATTCGTCTCGTCGAGCTGATCAAGTATATATATTCTTTATGGGGTCTACGATGGCTCCTTTAATGCGTTACAAACTTTCAGACAAACTGATAATACCATTTCACACTATGTGTGAAATGGTATAAAAACACGCCATCGCACACTGACCAGAATGACCAAAATTGCGGCATAAATACTCATTGTTCATTTAAAACAAAGGATTCTTTAAAATGGAAAATATACTACGAGTATATATAAAGGTATGTAGTTTTCAAAATGAATGTCCAAGCCTGTGTTGATGTGCTTTTTGTCTTTGGTTTTATGTTTTATTGTCGTGTTGTTTTTTAGAGTAACCTAACCTAAGTGTCACATGTTTCGTGGAGTAAAAGTTGGCACCTATTCGCGGCTTCTCGAAACTAAGAATGCAATTCTGTTCACCAAAATGTACTTAATATGGTGTGACTGATTGGTTTTTTGCGCATTTATGCGCTTTCTCAAAATATTTGTTGATGTTGCAGGCAAGTTAGAATTCAGTCACGCAGAAATGCTTGACATTTGGATTGAAGGTGGACGCAAAACAGAAGTGCTTTCCGATTGGGCCTTTCAAAAGATTAGTAAAAAAAATCTAAATACAACGAAACAACGTAAAATTTAAAAACAAATTTCAAACGTTATCAAAGTATTTGCCAAAATATCAACGAAAAATCTTAAGATTCAAAGAGCAACATCAAAAGTGGCTTGCTTCAAATCTGATATTGCATATTGAGCACGGAGATTTACCAGGATGCTCAGTTGGTCGGCCACGCTTGACTTATGATGAAGGCGGCATGCGTTTAAGACGAAAATTAGCTTTAGAGCTTTCCACTAGTCAAGGACATAATACTTCTCTGCTCGAACATGCAGCTGTCATATCTGCCAAACAATCAAAAGATGCTAAAATGATTGTTTCTGGCTTAAAGGAAAATATACCAAACTTTAACAGAAATATGCTGTCAGCATACAAAAACCCACAAAAATACCTGCAGAGGAAGCTTTAGCCTTTTTACTTGAGAACTCTTTAACTAAAAAGCAGTACAACAGCATTAGGAATTTAAATCGGAAGCAAGGTTGTGATATATTGCCAAGCTATGATAAAGTTTTTGAGGCTAAATTGGAATGCAGAGCCATTTCAAAAAGATCATTTTACTCAATTTAAAAGCATAACCGATGTCAAGTTAATCATAAGCTACGGATTTGATGGATCGACTAAATCGAATTTGATGTAAATGTACTTCAATGCTTTAGGATAATTTTAATTGCCATCTCATGTGAATATGAAATAAGTCCACAAAATTTTCACAATTTTTGTAATAAAACTGCATCCTTATAAGTATATGAAAAACTATACGTGGTATCCAATGTCTACGACCGTGCAGAAGATATTAGTACACGGATCTCAAATTATTACGGCTTCTGCAGTTCCCGTCGGCTGTGTTAGGGGAAAATGCCTCCGAGGCCCGAAATAAGTTCTACAAACGCGACAAATTGTCACAAGCAAGAAAAATAGCCGCATTAACAACGGATATGTTTCACCGAGCATTTGATTCTTCGGATCCCGCACGGCATAGTTGGAAAAACATTGGAACTCGCTGGATCAGGAAAAAAATTATTTCGAAACGGGCGTGAACGGCATCGAAATACGTATGCGGTATACGTAAAGCATGTATTTATAATAAAAATGCAAAAGATAAACACATATTTTGAAAAAATTCACATTTTAGTTTTAAATAATGGTAAAACCAATTTAATATTTATTATATTATATTATCGAATGGGACAATTAATGATGAAAGTAATCTAATCTTCTAAATAAGTTGAATCATTTCATTTAATAAGAATTATTTTGACAGATACAGCAGCACGTCCTTTCGAGCGAATCGTTGGCTTCAAGCAAAGCAGAAATCATAATATAAAGGCGATGATTGTCATGTGACTAACTTACGATACAACTAAAGTTATTATTATTTATGGAAGATATGTAGTCCCGTGTTAATCGCGTTAATCGCGTTAATCGCCTGCAAATTTTTTAGTTCTTCAATGACGACTTCCGATTTTTAAGTAGTTTGCCATAGTTTTTAGCATTTAACAGCAAACGTGTAGCTTCACTCATATTCGAAGTGATAATATTAAAGAGTTTAACTTCCTCGGAGAAAGCTTTCCAGAAGTCTTGCGTTTCGATCGGTGCAAAAAAATGTTTGAAATGAAATGTAAATTTTTTCGGCAAATTTGCGCATTTGCTGCATAGTTTCCTCATCATCGAGCTTATTATTTGTTTTCTGGCGACTAAGTTGTCGTATAACATCCACACATTCCGGATTGCGCAACAACATAAGCTTAGTTAGTTTTAATTTTTGAACCTCTCCCAGCAGGTTCGAACATTCGCTCACATTGGAACACGGTAGTTTTATAAATTTGAGCAACTGCTTTGCAAGCAAATTGAATTTGCTTTCTATTGACATCACATGGCATTTTTTGTCTAACTCTTCAACGAAGCGTTCAGACTCGTCAACTGAGACATCACCCCGTATTGGATGTAAATGGACACGCTCTCGTATGCTTTTTATGTCAACTTGTTCTGTCTCGAGCTTCATTTTCAAATCCGCAGCATCGGCGATTGCATTTTGGTGCCATTCGACCTTTTTTGCAATACTATTAAATGCCTGCGGTTTGCCATAGTCCAGATTGATGCCAACGTGTTTGGCGCCCGGCAAACAGACCAATAACATGTTTTTTCCAATCTGTGTGCAAAATAATATACGACTAGTTCAACTTTTGTACTAAAATATACACCAAATAATTACAACTTACATTTGTACTTGTTGCATTAGGCTTTTCGCCGTCCTCGATGTTGCTGTTTGCTGTAATGTCTCCAGAGATAAGTTAGGTTAGGTTAGGTTAGGTTAGGTTTAAGTTTGCAAAAAATTCTAATGTATACAGAATTTACCTTGTAGCGGTAAACCTTCTGGCGACTCGGAAGGACTGCTAGCGTTCTTAATGGGCGCACCTCGTTGTACGCGTCGCCGAACATCTTCTGTGGTGGGAGCCAGCTGCTGCTTGACTGGAGGTGCAGCAACATTTTGTACCGATGTGTCGCCACTTGTTGTTGTTGTTTCATTTTCGTATTCGCTTGAATCATCAGCGGGCAAATCTACTGGTCCTGGATCATTGGCTGCGGCGGCCATTTCAATCTGCTCGACGGCATCCCTAAACTTTTTACGCTTCATGTTTTTCGCTGTAGCAAATCTTTCCTTGTTACCCGCAAATGTATAAATATCGTTGGCTTTGATGTTTGCCGTATCGCCGGTGCCATAGAAGTAAACCTTGTATTTATTTTTATTCGTAAGTTTCATGATTTTCGCTGGCCATGCTGGATAGCCCTTCAATTTGGCAAACACCAAATCACCAACTTTAAACGATTTTGCAGTATTTTCCTTCGACATAGCGGCGCAGAATATTTTCTTATGTTTCAACAAAATGTGTTGTCACGCAGCGTCTACTGATTCTGAATTTCTGAAAATTTTATACACGTGGCACATTTGACATTATTCACAAAACTTAAAGCACTATTTTTTTACCAAACTGTTGGAACTGCCAACTCGTTCGCATATTATGTGCTAAACGAACTTCTAAACTTCAACAAGTTCTGAGTGTAGAAGTGATCGACCAGCAAAGTAAAAATGCAATGCGAATTAAAGGCCTACATGAGTATAACCAAACGCAACCAAAACGAATAAACGAGTAGTATACTTATTTTTTGTAGATATGGATAAGTTGGATAAAAGTAATGCTTGCTTATAACCAAACTGCTTTTGTTATTGTTGTGTACTTATTTTTCGAGTCGAAACGGTTTGTTTTGGATAGATTAAGTAAGTCTTTTTTTTTAACAAAAGGTTAAACCAAAAGAAAGGAAAATTGCCGCCAGAAGTACTTGAGCTTTTCGTTTTTGTAGTTAGTATGTCGTAAAAACAAAAGAGTAAATATTAAATTTTGTTTTAAACTCGGTAAAAAATTTGCTGAGACTGACGAATGGTTGAAAAAAAGTTTATAAAATTAATTGTTTGAGTCGTACTCAAGTTTACACGTCGTATGCACGATTTAAAAACGATCTGTGATGATTTAAATCATGATCCAAGGCCTGGACGACCCGAAGCATCTAATCTTGCTGAGTTAATGGAAAAAGTAAGTGAAATAAACGCTAACGATGCACATTTCACTGTGAGAATACTGGCAGAAGAATTAAATTCATCTTACTGTAGTATAATCGAAAAAATATTAACTGAAGATTTGGGTAAATGAAAGTTGTGTGCACGTTTTTGTTCAGTTAAATCGTTCGTGTAGAGCATTGCAAAGACATCATTTCAACAGCTAAAAACCATACAGATTTTCTTGATTCGATCATGGCTGGTAATGAAACATGTTGTTTTAAATATGATCCGCAAACTAAGCGACAATCTGCAGAATGGAAGTCAAAAGACTAGCCAAAACCTAAAAAATTACGTTTGCAGTAGTCAAGAATCACGACAATGTTGATAACTTTCTATGATTCCAAGGGTATTGTTCACAAGAAATTGGTTCCAGAAGGTCAAACTGTCAATGGAGAATATTATTTACAAGTTTTACATCGTTTGTGGTTGTCGAGAGTTCTACGTATTAGGCCCGAATATTCCAAAGGATATTATACCACCTCACAAGACCACAAAAGTCAATGAATTATTTTTAGAAAAAACAGATTTGTCTCATCGACCAACCTCCGTATTCGCCTGATCTATCACCGTGCGATTAATTTCTCTTCCCGAAATTGAAAACTGCAATAAAAGAAGCTTTTCACGATGACATTCCAGCCATACAAGCAGCCTTGACACGGGGTGCTAAAGAACATACCAAAAAGCGAGTTTAAAAAGTAGTCTAAGGATAAATTGATTGAGCGTTGCAAACGTTGTATTGCGTTAAATGGATCGTATTTTGTCAATAATTATTAGCTTTGAAACATAATACCATGCTTTTTTTATTTTATAACTAAAAAGTTCGGTTAGTTTTAGATCAAACGTGTATATACATGCATAATCACCACGACTCATAACATATTTCATTGAAAAAACTCGAGTAGGAACTGATATTAGTGATTTTTCAGTCATCGTGTTTGAATTACAGGTAGTATAAAGCTCTTAACCGCAATTTTTTTGAAGCGAATGTATCGACTATTAGAGAGGATTGATTCTCACAATCACCATTTTATGTGGCTTGTTCTAGAGTTAGTTTCGCAAGGACAGAGAGATTCTTTAAAAGAAAAAAAGCGTTATAATATATATAATATTCACAAAAAATCTGTGGTTCAAATATAAAATTTCAAATGCAATAAGTTTCTGAACTAAGAAATCGGTTGTGGCACAATTACTATTTACATGGAATGAAAGCAACATAATCTTCGTTGCATTACAAATATATCACGGGCAACGTCGGGTGTACCTGCCTAGTTATTTAAATAGTATATATAGTACAAAATTCTCGTACGAGGGCTGCCTTGTATGCAATGCCAGCAATGCCAGCAATGCCCTGTAATGCAATGCCAGCTCTCACACATCGGTTCACACAAGAGATCTTCTGGGCATTCAAAACAGTGCATTGATGGGTCATCCGTTCTACAACACTGTCTCTGCTTTTTGTACTCGTATAACAAAAAGTAAATTGCGGGGTCAACGTTTATCGACGCCTAAAGAAGCTGTTGTTGCCTGTAAACAGAACGTTTTGCAAGTATGCACTGAGTGGCAAAGTGCTCCAAAACACGCAGAAGTATATTGATCTTCATGAAGGTCAGATTGAAAAAGCTTAAAGTACAATATAAAAGCCAACTCTCGTACTATTCCCCTTCATTGTAAAAATTGTGAACATTGAAATACGTTTTTTATACATATATATATATATATATATATATATATATATATATATATATATATATATATGTATTTCTTTTTTGTAGCCACGTCCTTACTAAGACTTCGTCGTATAATTTTCGAGTGCTAATTAACTTGTGCAAGACTTTTTCAGGTCTGATAACTTTCTTATTCATTTTCATTTTCATTTCTTTCTTTTCTTTTTCGTCTTTGCAGACATTTTCTGGCGAATCAATACAAGAAGATACCCTACAATATACAAAACCAAAAAAAAATGTGAACTTTCTTTGCAGTTGGAAATGCTCCATCTTAAATTTATATGCAGTTCGAACGTATTAAGTATTAAAAAAATATTATCGTATTTGGTTTGGTTTGGTTTAGTTTTTTTTTTCTGCGCTGTGAAGTAAATTCGACTCCTCCGCTTGTATTCAATGCAAAGTATCTAAAAGATACGTCGACTGTGTTAATCAGTTGGCGAAGTTGAAATTTTTTTCTCTTTAATTTTTTTTTAATTTCTTCGTTTTTTTTTTTTTTTTTTTTTAATGCTGATGGACTGACTGACTTACTGTCAGTGACAATGTCAGTGAGCGATAATGTTACATAGCATAGGATATAATATAACCGGCGTCATTGCTGGTGTCGCGTGTGCTGCAATTAGGCGCAGACAGTACTAATTTGCAACGCTTCAATAGCTCGAAGTCGAAGTAGCTTGATTCAGAGAGCTATTGATTGCATTTAGTACTTAGCAGATAGTCGTATAGCATAGATACATAACTACATGCTATGCTATTGTATGTAGAAAGATAGACAGACAGACAGACAGACAGACAGACAGACAGACAGATATGCTGATACTTAGTAAGAACTGAAGAGGTGGTTGGTTACCAACGCAACAATATGTTGATTTAGAATTTATGTAAATGCATATCTTACTTAAATAAAAAGCAGTTTTTTTCGTTCTTTTGTTATTTGTTTAATTGTTTGTGAGTCATAAGTGCAACATTAGTACACAAACGATTATTCGGTCGAGACAGACGCAAAAAGGTCATACAGCGGTGGTTAGTTATGAGTCAGTCAATACAATTCAATTGAATGAACGATATGTAGCTCTACTCACTCCAGAAAGTTATGTATCTCTAAATGCCCAACTCTATTTTAGTTATGTTCGCGTGCCGTGGCGCAGGTGGTACTACTTTAACCCTTATTTAATACACAGTGATTAGAATAATATGCCCACCCACTCTCTCACATACAATATATAATATGCAACCCCTACCATAATACTCCACACTATTTATTTCACCCCCCTTAAATCCAATGTAGACTTAGCTATATAGGCAACACCTGCGTTTTTTGTCGTTGTCAGTAATCGGACTTCACATGAACTGGAACTCTATATTTGTCACTGTCAGACGGAGTCGCATTTGGTTGGTGTGTGTGTGTGTGTGTGTGTGTGTGTGTGTGTGTAGTTTCAAAGTCCATGAATCGCTTAAATTCTTCATTCTTCGTCATCGTTAGCGTCAACCCATTCACAAACCATTTCCAAGTCATTCCGTAGCCGTAGTCTAGTGCCATGTTCATTGGCTTTGGACAGTTGCACGTTAGCCATAAACGTGACTCATTAGAATAGAACAGCCAGGACATAAGTACAACTAAATAAAAATAACTACGATACATATGTATGTATGTATGTATGTATGTATGTATGTATGTATGTATGTATGTATGTATGTATGTATGTATGTATATAAATCGTTTCATATTGTTTATCGATAACACAGATCAACATGTTTTAGTTGTTCGAAAGCTAAGCGTTATTTCTAAAGTAATTGGCTGGATAGAAACCGAATCCGTGGTCAGAATTTGTCCATCACGTCAGGATTTTGAGATATTTGATATTTCTACCAGGGTACATAACCTCAAATATCTGAAAATCCTTACGTTATGGCCAAATTCTGACCACGGATTCGGTTTCTATCCAGCCAATTACTTCAGAAATGATGCTTAGCTTTCCAACAACTGACATGACCTCGGTTTCATTACTTTTTTTTTATATTTTTTATTTTCATTATTTTTTATATTCACCATTAATTTCAATACATATTTTTAGTCTGTAGTCGCAACTGTCCAAACAGTCTTCAAACATTCGTGCTTCTGTAGCATCCCAATTTCTATATTAACGGCATCTAATTTTTGAAAACAAACAAAAATCGCAAGGCGCCAGATACGGAGAATCGTATGACGTTGCGCGAATTTATTCGATGCCAGAGATCGGAATAAAGTTCTTTCGAGTTCTTTCAGCAGTTTGTGTTTTTGTGGTTTTCCAAACATGGCATTTAATTTCAGTTGCTCAGAAATCATTTCTTGTGGCCATCGTGGATCTTCCTACTTCAGTTTTTACTAGAACCTTACATCTCTCGTCTTTCGAAGATTTTGTACGATTTTTTTTCGTACCTCAGTATGAAATCTTCGGAACCAGTTGGAAATAATTTCAAGGGAGAATACTCTGTTTGTACTGGTTTATAACGAATTTTTTGCTGTGTTGGTGGTGGCATTTCTCTCGAACTTGCATCAGTACTTTTACGTTTTCTCGTCTCTATGCTGAGCGATCTTCCTGAAGTAAAATAATTAAATGTCGTAAGACAATTAAGAAACCTCTACCATTAAAAACAACAAAAATACCAGCATCGAATTGAACTCCTATTAGTTCCCCAGTATTAATCCCCCCTCCATATTAGTCGCCCCCCTCCCTTTGTTAGCAAATGTTTACGAGTTTAATATCGACAGCAATTGTTCACTTATTGATTTAAATTAGACCGAAAGCTATTTAACCAAAGAACTTACTGTCGTGACTTACCCATGATACAAAGTAAATAATTGATGCAATTAGAATTGTTGTAATCCGTTAAAAAGATTTCACAAGTTTAGCAAGCAGAAATTATTGAGTCCAGCTAAAGAGTTACAATTTCATGTTGCAATACCTGATTAACATTTGCACATTTGCTCGCTCATTTACCCTAAATATCGTAAGATGGCACCTCAGACATAAGGAAAAAGCAACTGTGTAACTATTCATATAAAATTGGATATATATAAGCAGACTGCAGATGCTCGGTAATCACTTTATACGAAAGTAGCAACTAAACAGTTTGGATCCTAGGAAAATACTAAAATTCATTCAACATATTGGCTTAGGGCAGGTCATCCAACTCAGTAGGACAAACCTTTTATGCTGCAGTTTTTATATGTCCTCATTATAAATAATAACAATAAGCTCTTTCGAGTTAGGCCTCGCTCTGAATGCAATATTTACGAACATAGTATATATGTATAGATATTACACGGTTAGACGGCCTACATTATGGTCTAATATGAAACATTGAGCATAATAATAAAACTTTCTGAATAACTATACAGAAAATAGATGTTGGACATAAGCTAAAACAACGAAGTTAAAAATTCGTTTTAACTTAAGAGAACTGTTTGATAACTTAATTGGCATCTTTGTAGTCACAAAACTAAAACGATACTATTTACCATAATATTCACTCTTCAAATGGTGGCTGTTAATTTTTGTTTCAGTCAAATTTGTGCAGCCAAAATAAAGAAGTTTTGCGCATGAAATCGAGTATCGTGTTTTAAGAAAAAAAAAAAATAAATAAATAAATAAAAAAACAAAATCAATCGAAGTTTATGCAGACCCTGCTGCTCAGTTATCAAACTTAACACATTGGATAGCTAAATTTAAATCCAAACGTACGTGCATTTTTGGTTATGAGAGTTGTTGGCCGTCCAAAAGTGGTCACCACATAACAGAAATGGTCCATAAAATCCATATTCTGCGAATGTACATGCAGAGATTGTGGCAAATATTGTGTTTTTATAACCGTTTTGGCGACTTAATCGATACTGTCCCACACCAATGCTGTGTGTCAAGCATACACATATATGTAAAAAGATTGAAAGCTAATTGGTGTAACCCATCTTCTCATAAGTTTTCTCACACCACGCATATAGGCAGTCTGCCTATATGCATTGGAATTTCTATGGCACTTCTATTCCATTCATTGCTTCTACAACTTACGAGTGTGTATATGGTTCCGGCTCGTGACTGCAGTAAGGCGTTTTCAGCATAGTCCTTATCGTTGACAGCATCCTTTGAGTCTTCATACTTACGACGATGATGTCTGTCAACGTTAATTTCGTTTGGTTTGCTTGACTTGCACGACGATCCGAAAGCGTTGCGTTCGAGATTGGTAACGATGATGATGACGATGACGATGACGATGACGTTGACGTTGACGTTGACGACGACGTAAGGACACGTTTTCTTCCGTAATTCATATAAGCAGGAACTTCAAATGCCGGGAAGTAGGTAGTACAGGTCTAAATATAGCTGTCATTAAACAGCAGCGCTAAGAAAGCCTTTGCGAAGCGGCAAAGGGAGTTGCGAAAATGTCAACCACTTGCATTTTAGCAACGCTTGATTTACTGTCATTAAAAATATAGACATAGAGGGCAGATCCTAGATAGAATGGAATGGAATGGAAGGAATGCTGAACGCTGAACGCTGAACGCTGAATGGACGGAAGGAAGGAAGCCGTTCAAGAGATTGCCATGCAGCGTTTCAAGTGGGCACAATGGGTCGGTCGATGACGTTGCTGCTGCTGTGGCAGTTATGGTATATGATGATGATGCTGCTGATGCTGTTGATGCTGCTGATGCTGCTGATGCTGCTGATGATGATGTACATGCAGCAAATTACGCTAGACAAGCCAGGGTACTGCAATGTCGTTTCGAGAGATGCCAGGCCACAGATGCGGCTGCTGCATAAATATATGTGCCATGTCTGTGGCTGTGTAAATATGCAAAGTGCAAATAGCTGCGCTTCATAGGAGACACACATAGATACATAGATTTATATACACAAAGCAACTGCAGATACATACATAGATATGCGAGCACATTTGTGCCTCGCGGTAGCATTTTAATTGGCAACGCAGGATTTTATAACGATAACCGACCGACTGTCATCATCATACTCATTCTCGTCCTGTTAGTAGTCATCATCATCATTGACAGAAATCATCTATTTGAGGCCTACCTACAATGCGTTTGTATGCAATGCTGCGGGTGGTTATGTCTGTCTGTTTGTCTATCTATTTGAAATCAACGCAAGACGGAAGCGACTTGTGCATAATAGAAAAGAGACAAGAAAAAGCGTTAACTTCGGTAGAACCGAAACATTAATATGCTACATAGGACCAAACAATTTAGATATTTTTATACTATAAGCGCGCTTTAGTATAGTTAGTTAAGCTTAACATTTTTCTCAGGGTCGTGCTACCGAAATTCTGGTCATAGTCATCGTTTCACTAGAAGACAAGCTGAGCTCTTCTACTGTTGTTCGCTTATTGGCATAAACCAACGGCTTAACCACACAAAAGAAATCCAACCATTTCTCGAGATTACACGATTACCGAACTTCCCATTCAATAGATCAATTGTTTACCAGATGTGTGACATAGTATGTCACTGATTTCAAGTCCATTCAATTCTGCCAAAAACAATAAATTTCCAACATGGCACGAAAGCAAACCCCATTGACCGTAACATGGCGATGATTTTAATAGAGTCAAAAATATGCTCCAAATACATCTCCACCATCAAATCACCATCACAGCACACGGTCACTTTTTGTAGATGCAATGAAGCATATCAACTGAAGCATATATGGGCCTGTTGCTGTCCAATAACGCATATTTTGCTTATTGACAAAGCCATTTTATACAAAATATGCTTCATCGCTGAGAATGATTTTACTTAAATGTTGCGCACTTAAAGTTCACCATACAGCAGTGGGTTTCTATGGGGAACTGGCATAAAATTGCACATGGCATGTTGATGTGGATGGTTATATGTGTAAGGAGTTTGAAGTAAAACAACCTTATTAGCTAGATTTATGTAAATTGATTTTGAAAATTACGCAACCACTTATAGACAGACTGTAATGTATTGATTGATTCGCCTCGTCGTTTAGATCAAGAATATATACACCTTATGCGGTCTATGAAGCCTTCATTAATACGCTACAAACTTTCAGTCAAACTGATAATACCCTTTTCACACTATGTGCGAAGTGTATGAAAAGTCAAATGAAAAGTGTTCTAGTAATTTCGAAAATACATTTGCATTATTAAAGTATGCTATGACAAAGTGTTGCAGTTAAAATCTAGACTATGGGACAACACTTTGAATGGCATGCAAATATAATTTCAGTTCAGTGCCATAGAAATTAAGTTCCAACAATTTATGACGAACGTATGATATATAACTAGATATATATCCTTTCCTTTAGTGTTACTTACTTACTCAACTGATTTTGTAAGTGAGATAAAAACTGCATTTGGAGCAATTTCTTAAAGACCAGTACTGAGATCGATGAACATTTTTGCTACCGAAATTTTAAATTATTAGTGTTATGTCAAACAAACAAAAAACAGTGTTGCCAAATCAAAATGAAATACTAAAATCAGATATTTACTAGGTGAAAAGGTTATTTGATTATTTCTGACGGACTTGCTCTTTGTTTTTTTTTTTTTTGAGTATATGAAGTATTTTCGGTTGCAAAAAATTTTGTTATCTGAGTACTCGATGAAAAACACTGCGTGCCGAAAATTTTTTATTGTTGTTTGCAAGCGTTTTTTTTTTTTTTTATATGAATCTAATCAAAAAAAAAAAAAAAATCCGCACTCACTTCTAATTCTAATTTCGGAAATAATTGCGCTACAAACAAAAATGCTGAAAACAAACCCCAAACGATATTATTAATATACATAGATAATGCCAAAATAGCAAATACTAAAGGAAGTGAACGATTTGTGATATTTTCGTTTGAGAAGTCAATGCAACACTGTTCCAAATTTTCATCGATCTCAGTATTGAGCTTAAAACAACTACATTATTAAGAACATCCATTACTTGTCGCCAGTATACTATTCCACTTGAAGTTAATTTACATATCGAAATATATCAGAACTGTTTGGAAAAATAGCCATTGTAAAGAAAAAAAAAGTAAAATTGGTACAGTTGAGCCTGCTCTACAGTTAAATGCCCTGTACCACTTAAAAAAAGTACGCCGTTCGTATTCCCCGCCGATTTGTGGTAGATATGTAAGTTAAATTGGTACCCAGGGAACATCACGAGGAGGCCACTACAAATGCACGAGTCGACTTGAGATACCTAAATTATAAAAAATGCGTCTCCATGGTCCCAAAAAAAAAAAAAAAAAAAACTAATTTCTTTATAATAAAAGAAAAAAAGAAAGACAGAAAAAAAACCAAATGTATTCACAATGTAAAGTAAAACGAACTATCAAGAGACGTTGGAAATGAGAGTGTTGATTGACCTTATATTCTAAGTGTACAGGCGGGCGCGCGACATTGAGAATACTCTCCTATTTTGTTCGTCTCTCTATCTCTAAAGGTCTTCGAGAACGTTCGAAAACGTAGACAGTGTTACTCAGTCTGTTCGTGACAACACGGACCTTTCGATGCGGAAGCGTGCTGTTGCTTTAAACGTGCATAGATCATCATTGCTCCGCATTATACACAAAGATTTAAAGCTGCATCCCTACAAAATTCAGTTGGTGCACGAATTAAAGCCTCAGGATGTGCTGGGCAGAGGCTTGAATTCATAAACCAGTTGATTGAGCGCTTTCCAACGTTTACCAACATCTTGTTTTCGGATGAAGCTCATTTCCATCTTAATGGACATGTAAACAAGCAAAATTGCCGCTACTGGAGTGCAACCAATCCAAAACATAAACATCAGAAACCCCTACATTCGCCTAAAGTGACCTTATGGGCTGCGATGTTGGCGCTAGGCATTATCGGCCCTTAATTTTTTAAAGATGAAAGGGGACGCACAGTTACAGTGAATTATGTGGAGATGTTAGACGACTGCTTCGTGCCTGAACTGCAAAACTTTCCTGCTTATAACTAAAGAACATGGTTCCAGCAAGACGGAGCAACTTCACACACGTCCAACAGGTCTCTACCACGAGTTCATCAAATTTTTCCTGGCAAACTGATCTCCAGGAGAGGTGACATAAATTGGCCACCACGAAGTCCCGATTTAAACCCTATGGACTTTTTCCTGTGGGGTTACGTCAAATCTAAAGTTTACGGCAACAAACCGCCTTCCCTGGCACAATTAAAAGAAAATATCCGTCACGAAATGGCAGCCATCACGGAGTATACCTGCCGAGCCGTCATAGGAAATTTTAGTGCTCGATTAAATGAATGCCGTGAACGCAATGGTTTACATTTGGACAATATCATTTTTAAGAAATAAATTCCCAAAGTGTGTATTTCAATATGTAACAAACATTTTTTCAATAAACGACTTACTTTTTTTTTAACGATTTTTTAAATGTGAATTTTCTTTTGAGACACCTTGTATATATATGTATGCCAGGTACTATATAAATATACATAGAGATATTTATATAGTACCTGGCACCTGTCGATTCAAAAATAGTGGGTGGGGGTAGGAGGGTAGGGAGTATATATTGTAAACATAAATGTTAGTATGTAGGGTCATATATTGTATTAGTGTTAAGCATGAATGTTGTATTAGGGTTAATATAACCGAGAAGATGGTAACCGATCGAGAATGATCAGAACGGGTAAAGATGCTAACCGATCGAGAATAAATAATAAAATAAATAATTAAATAAATGCGTCTATTTAATCTTCATAAATTATAGCTTATGTGTTATTCTGATATATTCTATAAGTTTCTTGTAAAGTTTCATTAAAATCCATTTAGTGGTTTTTGCGAGATGGATTAACAAAGACACATCCACACATCCATACAAACTTTCTAATTTATAATATATTAGTAGGATATGTTTTGCCATCAGCCAGTGAAAACCCCACGGTGTTCTCAGAGAAATAAAAATCAATAACAATGGTATTAATGCACCACATTAAGCACATGTTGAATATACTGATAAATATATCTGATATGAAAATATATACCTACATATATATTATATATAAATTCAAAACACTTATAAAACTTTGTGCTTATCTGTAGCACTTAGTTATCATTTGATATTACTAAAAGAAGAATGTTAAAAAATCACACACCTATTATGTGTACCGAATTTTAAAACGATAGCTTTAAAAATGTACATACAAATAAGTAGAACCCAAATGGCGTGGGCGGTAGGCGGTAGGCGTGTCATCAAAAAATATAACATATTCTTAATAGAAGACATATATACTTATGGTCGAGAGGAAACTGAATGTTCAAGTTTGAAGTCTCCAGCTCTTATACTATTACCTGAGATCTGTTGATTGATATATCCAGTTACATTGATTTAACATTTATAGTACTTTGATATAATTCTTTAAGAGAAGAGCTGAAATGAAATGAAAAAAAAAACAAAATTATAAGCAAAAAGGTAAAAAACTATAGAAAATGATCTGCAATCGACGAAGTACCAATTTTACAAAAAAAATTTTGAGAATAACAAGAGAAAGGTGCTTTTTATTGCTATTGGAAATCATTTTACAAAATAATGAAAGCAAGTTGGCAGCGCTAAAACTATTTCTTGACTTATTTGACAAACAAACTGCGCCATAAGTGTTTCTTTTTCTTTTTTTTTTTTTTTTGTTTTACTCGCACACAAAGTTACAACTTCCACGTAGCCGTTTCGCGTCTGGAAGTTTCTATAGAAATGCGCTCTAAAATAATAAATATAAGAAAATCATACAGCCAGCTGAGTTCCTCTTTCCAAACACACACAATTTTAACTTTAATGTCTATGTAAATAAAACATAATAGAAATGTTTATAAATTACAGCGTCTATAATGTCTTTTGTTATAGGTTGAACTGCAAAAAAAAAAAAAAAATATATATATATATGTATATAGAGAACTTTTCGAAAAGGGATGTTATTTCGTATGGGCGCAGAAAATGTGAAGCAAAAAAATGATAAAATGAATAAAATAACACAAAGTTAAAGCTTGAAATGAGAAAAGGGTGCTATTCTGTGCAATTTATGGCACAAATTGCTCAATGGATGCATGACATCGTGTCAGGCATTATGTCGAAATTTTTCCAGTTTCCCCCTAACTCAGGCATAAACTCTACTATGCTGTGCCCCTCACACCTTATACACTATACACTATACTCGTACATCATTCATTGTACTCTAAGTTGCCACAATTCGAGGCACAACCGTCAATGCGTCGCCAAAGTTTACGTTTATTATTTTTGCGTTTATAAAAAAAAAAATTAAATCTGCGAAAACAAAAAATTAAAAACTCAACATCTGGATTCAGTTTCTGCGCTGATGTTGGAATGGTCGTTTTAAAATTGTTCTATCTGATATAGGAATGCAGCAAAGATGGCTGATAATTTCGATTTGCTTTACTTAAATGTATTTAGCTTTAAAAATTTTAAATATGTTTTTTTTTTTTATATACAGAACAGAAAAGAAAACAACAGCAAAGTAAATACTACACAACATAAGATATTTAGTTAGAAGAACACAACCACCATATGGACATATAGTAGGTACAGTGGCAACTAATTGAATTGGAAAACTTTTCATTTTACATTTATAAGTTTCATTACCAAAGTGTTTCGACTCGACTCGACTCGACACGACTCGAGTCATGTTGTTTCTTGTTGAAAGCTGTTTACCAGTGCACAATGGTCCCAAATGCTGTTATTTTGGCATAAATTCGTCAGAATGGTGCCAGATACTTCAATTTTGGTGCAGTTGATTGTTATAACAAATATAAGAGCTGATATAAGTTTTAAGCTGATCAGACCACGCCCACTCACGAACTCATCTGCACTATCAGTGACGCTGTGAATATTTGAGTCGTCGATAATTTTCGGATCTTCTAGTAGGCCTAATACCTCTTTGGGTAGGATCTTCACTTTATTAGACCGATTTCGTTCAGCAATGCAAAGGCTAGACAACAAAGGATTCGATGAGGCCAAAGCTCTGTGAAACACATCCGTTATATTGTTAATTCGACTATCTTGCCTTGAGTGAGATAGGCGTTCTTTCTTATAAAATTTATTCCTCGCTTCTGATGCATTTTCACCCAAAGAACTAACAGGAACAACAGAGGCCCCAATAATTTCCGATCCATGGGCCAGTATTTTGTGTAGTGTGGCTGACATAGGATGCCATCGAAATTTTTCCATGTACAGAGCGTTTAATGGACATGCGTGTAATGGACATGCGTGTAATGGACTTACACCATACTGAAGTGATCCCAGTTTTACTTTTTCCGTTAAAAATTGTGTTGGTGTTGCTCCGCATAAAGGGCAACCTTGCGTGGACTTTGTTCCCGTTAATATATTCAGTACTTTTCCATCTATCAAAGTCATACAAAATTCATAACTGATTCTGACTTTTATATTGTCGACTTTGTATTCGTAAGGAACTAAAGCTTGTATTTGTCTATCAAGATCCGACCTTTCAGCAATTATATGAGTTGCCGTTTCTTTGTTGAATTCTATTTTTACAGGCCTGCAGAATCGAACAGACGAACAGACTGTGGAGTGGCATTTACCCAAACATTTCTATTAAACTTGTCTATAAGTTTAATGGGTATTAGCGACGTAACAAACAATGATTGATCACAACAATGGGACCTTGATGTTCTCTGAAGCTTTGCTTGTGTATGGTTTGCCCAGTAGATCTATAAAAGCCATAACCATATAATTAGTTTTAGCTCCTGCAAGTCCGGATACTCTTCTAGAACATCTTTCTGCAATGTGATTAGACGACTAGTTGTGTGATCTAATTAACATTGCAGTGGTACTTGAGCCACCGTTTCAGTTATTTTTATTCCACTTGGCCGACTTTGCGTCTTAGCCTGCAATAATTTCTTGTAGCTTGGGAATATGTTGAAACTTCGGCTTTGGGCTAGCAATCTAGTGCTCAAATATAGCCTTTTTGTCAATGAGTTTTCTAAAAGATATGCTAGAGCTTCACCTGGAGATATTTGAGATTTCTGGTCGATCACTCTGGCGCGATTTTTTAGCTGAAACAGCTGTAGTATGTAGAAGAAGTCAAGGAGTCAAGTCCATTACTCTTTGCAACTGATGAAGCCAACTTTCTTTTCAATCGAGCTCCAGCCTCCTTATAGCTAAGTTGAGGACGTTCTCTTTTTGAGTGGGGGATAGAGTTACAGTTATGGAATTGTCCAGCACTATAATCATATTCTATGAGAGCCAGTGTGCGTGGACTTCTTTAAACCGGCTTAGCAACCGATTGCATTTCGGCAGGTATTTCTTAATAAGGCCAATAAAAGTTTTAACATTATTGTTATTTTGCCTTCCAAATGGAAAGTTCTTGAACCGGCAACCGTTTTTAAGGATACATCCAAGCTACTAATTTTTCATCCAACCAGTCCCTAAATGCAGCAATATGAGTTGTTTGCGTTATAAGGTATGTTAATAACACGGTAAGTTATAATAAAAGTCGAACGGTAGGAGCTTAAATAAAAACTATCGCCAAATGTAGATGATGTTGAGCTATGCCAAATTATGCTACAGCAGATCAGGAACGGTAGGTTTTTATATATAAGTTTTCCTGTTGAAATTGTTGATAAATTTTTGTTGATGACACCATTAGCGGGGAAAGAAGGCCCTTTTGAGCACCATTGATGTTTAGCATTATTGTCACCTCCAGCAATAAATTTTGGACCAAGGTTTTGAAAGAAAGTTCTGTAGTCTGACTGTTTTTTTAGAAAACCTCGAAGGAAAACACTAATAAAGAAGCAAACTAGAAATCTTAATTACATTTTTTTCAAGTCTGCAACGCAAAGTGCGTAATTAAAATTGTTGTTTTCACTATTTAGTCCAAAGCTGGCATTCGTTTGTCCGGCTAAAAACTTCGTTTGCGCACCCACCAACAAATTATAGAAGAACTTTATGAAGAAACTTATGACTATAATTTTTTAAAATATTTGATGAGCGTGCAATCAAAGTATTCCATTTCGTTATGTTTCACTGTATAAATAAGTATTAAACATCACGATGTGGGTGTATCGTAAGTACAAAGATATAAACATACATACTCATACACGCATACACAAACACATTCACTCAAACTGAATCACTCGCACATATTCGTATGTATGTAAATATGAATGAAATGCGACTTCATTCATGAATGAATCACAGCAAAACATTTGCAATGAATGAACGAACGATTGAATGAATGGTTTACCATGTACGTACATACATATATTTATACATATATACATGTCGTTTATATTACTTGATATGTGTCTGAGTAACTGTGTGCTACCCTAAATAACTTCTTTGGCAAAGGAGCGGAGCCGTGCAACTGCCTGAGTGTTACAAAAAGCAAGTTGAGACATGCGACAGGCTGTGCGACTAGGACAGGACGTGCCGACCGACGCGCTATGATATGTGTGTGTATGTGTGTGTGTGTGTGTGTGTGTATGTATTTTCGTCCTGTTTGTATACCTGTTGTCAAAGTGTTCACAGTCAATGAATAACAACGCCAATGCAAAAGTTGTCCTAGTCGACGAAGACGTGGATGAGAACATAGCTCGACGCTCATTAGACAGGCCCGAGGCGAAATCCATGCCAAGCCAAACCAAGCGAGTAAATGTTGTGACACTCAATGAAAGCATGGCAGGAGGCTGGATGCTGGATGCTGGATGCTGGAAGCCCCCTTTCCGGTTTGTTTGCTATTTACTTCCTTCTAGCAGCTTTTGCACTTCCTACACGTAGTAGATTCTTTCTGCTTCATCTTCTTTTTTTTCTTTTCTTTTCATTTTTTTTTTTTTTTGCCTGTGCAGCTTCTGCATTCTTTGTTGCATGCTCCGTCAACTCAACTACTAACCATTGCTGCATCTATTGACAGTTCAGCGCACAACACTTGACTGCTTGAGTTGGCAGCAGTTGCCACACCGTACCATACCATACCATACCATACCATACCATCCCAAAGCCATAACACACTATGCATCATGTTGTACCATTCATCATTCATCATCATTTTGAGAAGACACACTTCACTTCACTTCAAATCCTTATACAATGCATCACTACAAATCAGTGTAACGCATGCGCAACGGTTCATAAGTACCTCAGACACAGATGCACACACACACACACATACAGATACAAACAATGGCAGTTAATTAAGCTGCAATTAAATGAAAAATCGCTGGGAAAATGTGCACCCACTCAGACTGAAGAATATGGTCACAAAGACAGGCAAAGCTACTGAACTGATTTGCAGTGCCTCATTGAATGCGTTGCAACGCCAAAGTAGCGTAGCGCCAAAGTACGAAAGGGTTTAACTGCACTACACAAAATTACATGAACACAAGTAAGAACGCTGCAGGCGAGTGTGCTCGACTTTGAGATACTCTGTAGCTTGTTTAAGGCTCCTTATATACATAAAGCATAGATACGCATAGATCTGTGATTAGAATTGATGAAACTAATTAAAGCTAAAAACAGCTCAATTTCATACGAAACATTAAAAATTGGGCGCAGGTTTACATGCGGCTACCACTTATAGTGGTTCGATCTGGGACTATATGGATTATTCTGTAAGGATTGACGTGAAATACGCCAATTATGACATTTCTAGCCTAATTAAGAACAGAAACACAAATTATTTCATACAAAACCTATAAATGGAGGTCAATTTTGTAAGCGATCAGATCTAAACCTATGCGGATTTACATTAGATACACTAAATTTTTCGGCTTAATACAAAAACTTAAAAATTGGGGCAGATTTGTATGAGGGCTACCTCTCAAAATGGGGTTGGCAAGTTTGTAATAATACTAGTTATCTGAAGTAACTGGAAAAGCAGAGTCTAAATATTCCATTTTGAAGTCTCTATCTCTGATAGTCTTCAAAATCTCTTCATTCAGACAGACGGACAGATGGACAGACAGGCATACTCGTATGTATATCGACACGTCTTCCGATGCTGATCATGAATCTACCACTTCTACTTTACCTGTTACATACATTTGCACAAACTTAATATACCTATTTACGCTATGGGTACAATGTATAATGATTCAGTGAACTGTGTTCCACATAGTACTCGTATATAGTCTAGCGATAATGTAATTTCAGTCACTCCTTGTTATGCTCTAAAAATTAATGATTATTTGCAGCTACAAACTCCAAATTAGCACTTCTGCAGACCAAACAGCCGCAACTTTATTTTTTGCATATGCAAATCTCCAATATTATAAGCTATTTTTGGTGCTTTTGTTGCTGTTGTTTAAAGTGACCATACATTGAAAGTATGTTTTTCAAGTGATGTAGTAGTCAAGAATTTCATTCAAAATTTATTTGCAAAGCACCTTCATATGCGAAGTTCCATAGACTACTACAAAACGTTGAGCACGTTGCATCGTTTCTATCTAAGCTACATATTTTCTGAGCGATCCTAACTATACATAGTTAAGAGTTAAGTGAGTACAGTTTTGGAAAACTGTTTACCGTTAGACCTCTCAGTTGGCATGGTTTTTGAATAGTTATAAATAGTAGTATGAAATTATAATTTTTTTTTTTTTTTTTTTTAATTTAGTTCGTTTGTTCAACATTAGTGCGCGTTTGTCCAAGGTTAAACTTCGTTTGCCCACCCACCAAACTTTCATTAAGATGAAAATTAGTACTGAAATATTAATTATTCTTTTAGAAAGCCGGCACCCCGAAGTTAAAAATTTTAATTTTTGTAAATGCTGAGTTCGTTTGTTCAACGTTAGTCCAGTCTAAGTCCAAGATTGAACTTCGTTTGAATGTATTTCAGTGTGCATTTCAGTAGAAAACACTCTGATTAGCGTGTAAAAATATTCAACAATTTATCTGTCAAACAACTTAAAATGCTATGACAAAATTTTGTTATTTTTTTTTTTTTTTTTTTGGAGGGTGGACAAACGAAGTTCAATCTTGTACAAACCTGGACTAATGTTGGACGAACGATCTGCATTTTGAAAAACTATCTTTACACACTACGTGATGCTGATTTCACACACAAAAACTAATTCAAACCCAATTATCTTCTTTATTAATTTTTGTTGGGTGGGCAAACGAAGTTTAAACTTGGACAAACCTGGACTAACGTTGCACAAAAGAACTGCATTTGCAAAACTGAAAAATTACTCATTTCGGATTACATGTTAAGATTTTGAATTTGGTATGGTTTTTTGCTTTTCGAATTTTTTGAATGTTGGACAAACGAAGTTCAATCTTGGACAAACCTGGACTAATGTTGGACGAACAAACTGCATTAACAAACATATAAATTTTAAACTTTGGTGTGCCAACTTCGCAGTATGTTTATATATTTTTTTTATATATATATATTTTTTAGGAGGTTATACAAACGAAGTTTGAATGAATAAACGGCATTTAAAAAAATTTTGAATTTCACACTTTGAGGTAGCAACTTCACACGGCTGTTTAAAACGGCTTTCATGGTTTGCTGAATTAGCTCAAGACCATATGATATGTCAATAAAGTTAGCAGGCCAAGTGGAGAAAACCAGATGTTTGTCAAATTTTAAAATTTTGTGCAAATTATGTTATTACTCGTGTCTAAATAAAAAAGGGCTTGCTGTGCTAAATTTCATATTAAGTTAGCAGACCAGCATTTATGTGTAAAAACAAACAAAAACGTTCATTTCGATTGAAACGAAGCTCTAATACTATTCACACGAAATTTCAAATCGCATATAAATTGGGGTTTGTATAGAGGCTAGCCTAAGAAGTAGGTGGAACATGACTATTCGTATATGAGTGTGAAGCCACCTAATCGCACTGCAAGCTGATATTGACTTGAATATTGAAGTTTTTCATACAAAAGCACAAAAGTGGACGGAGGGTTGGTATGAGGGCTGGTTCCATAACTGGGCATGGCATAGCAATGTAGACTTGGAATTTCAGCCAGTTAGCCAAAAAAAAAAAAAAATGGGCACGAATTATCAGACGAACGCACGGACAGATGAACAGATTGACATGATCTAACCATGTCCTTCTGTGTTCGGGACGAGTCGATCAAATTTTTAGAAATTTGGCTAAATTCCGTTATAAAGACGTATATAAAAGGCTTAAGGCCCCACTTTAAGGGGTAGCCCTATACAAACCCTTTGCTCACTTTTGGGTTTGTGTATGAAGTGAATATCAATTTGAAATTTGAAATGATGAATTCTTAACAACGTCTGCTTCACATATGGTTTATACATACCAGTAGTTGTTTTCCGCCCACTTTTAGGGATAGTCCCAATACAAACCCACCATCCACTTTTGGGTTTTTTGTATGAAAAATCAAATAATAGTCAATGTCAACTTCAAACTGAATATGGTAGTTTCTTATGCAGATAAGCTTCACAACTCAAAATACTAATGAGCTTGTCCCACCCATTTTAAGGTTAAGCTCCTATAAAAATCAACCATTCTAGTTTCGGCTCTAGCCATTCTGGAAAACTAAAAAGGTATTATTACAAAAATGCACAACATACAAACATACTGCCCAGTTTAAAGATTTCATACTCATAAGATAAACTTTTTGTTATAACAAGTATTATATTAAATGCACTTTGAAGAATTCTTGTGGCTTCGTATACTCTTAGCTTTAGAGTTCTAAAGTTTCCATTCAATCGAAGTTTCCATTCTTTCTGTCTTAAAAAATATATTTCAAAATGTGATATAAATTCGATCAAAATAATAAGTCAATGAGTTGTTGCTTCGACGATCAACAGAAATTTGTGTGAATATATGCGTTTAGAATGGTCACCTTATACGGTCGCCCTAGCATTCACTCATCCATGTGCCTCTGCACGCTCTTTTTATGAATCATATCCATTCTTTTCAAATCGTTTGTTCGAATTTGTTGTTTGTAAACAGTTTTTCTTTTTTTTTTTTTTTTTTTTTGAAATGTAAAAATCAAAATGTTGCTATTTAAGCGTTTTATTTTTCTATCTTTGAGTCAATTAGGCACGCGTTCGGCTGAAATTATTATAGATACTTAGACATATGAAATGTTCCACAGCATACATGACTTCTACTAATTATTGGATTCTTGAAAAAGTTCTGGTTCAGATCGAATAACTATATAAAATGTCTGCCATATAAGAAGTTGCATTCTATTACAAACGCTCCTGTTTCGAATCCTGGTTAGAGAATGTCAATTAAGCTTTTATTTGCCAGAGTATTTTGTAAAAAGGCTAACGGAAAAATGGCCAGTGCTATGAGTGTTAAAAGTTTGTACCGTGTCGCATTATTCGGAATAGTTACTTCGTGAACTCATGGTTGCCATTTAGCGTTTTTTGTCCCTATCGCACTTACGAGTCAACGTCAAGTCAAGTTTACATCAACTCTTGTGCTCAGCTGGAAGCATGTGAGTACGAAGGAAACAAAAAAAAATGCTAGTTGGCAGCCTTGGTTAACTTAACTATTGATATACATATTTCTCTTTTAGTTTAACTGAGCTGTTGCTCTTACAGTTTTACTTTTCTTAGTCTATCATTTAACAGGATTGACACAATTTGCTGTTTGCAGTTATTGAAAGGACATTATATCTCTGATCCTTTTCAAAATCATCGAAGCAATTAAAATCTTTTAAATATCGATGCGAGGTTTGTTAAAATATATTCTACTAAAAGTTTTTCTTGTACTAAATAATGCATTTAGTCATATATTTTAGACATACAGAGCGTAATGTGTTTAATATACTAAAAACGATATGCAACATAGAAAATAGACATGCTAGAATGATTAACATTAATTATTAACAATTGTTAATTATTAACAGTTATTTTTATCAGTTATTACTAACTGTTACCTAGTAACTTTCATTGCACAAATAGAAATGACTTGTTACTTTTTCCAATAGTTACTTAAAGCAACTCAATGTAGCAGCAAATTCTCGCTGAAGCTTAAAAAAAAAAACAACATTTTTATGCATTTTAATACAAATCATTATTATCGCCTTCAAAATAGACTCCTTTTGAGTCAAAACGATTTTTTTGTATGTCCTCAATCGACTCACGACGCGTTCCCCGGGGCGGATATTTAAGTTTCGGAAACAGAAAAAAGTCACAGGGTGCCAAATCTGGTGAATACGATGGTTGTGCGATGACTTTTGTTTCATGTTTGGCCGAAAAATTCCGTCACAATCAAAAAATGTTGCAAAAATTTCAGGTCCTTTGGTAAGAATCTGGCGGCGACGCGTTTCAAACCCAAAACATCAACCAAAATCTGTTGAATGAATCCATAAGAGATGTTAAGTGTCTCTGCTATCTTTCTAATGCCAACACGACGATTTTCGAGCACAATTTCCATCACTTTTGCGATGTTTTTGTCGTTAACAGAGGTGGAGGGATGGACGACTTGCATGAGGCAAGTTTTCTACGATTTCACGACCCTCACTGAATGCTTTATGCCACTCAAACACTTGCGTTCTCGACAGAGTAGAGTCCTCAAAACATTGGAAACACAAAATTTCAATCAAAATCGTTCCTAAAAAAAAATTGCAGTGGCATTGTGAAGAGGTGGTAAAGGAGGGGGAGGTAGAGGAAAGGTGGAAAGGGGGAAGGGGGAAGGGAAAAGGGAAGAGGGAAGAGGGTCAGGGGAATTAGAGTGGGAGGTATTTGAAGAATGGTAATTAAATTAATTAAGGGATCATAGGAATGGAGGGGTAAAGATAGGAGAGGCTGGGGGAATGGCAGCAACGCGCTGGGTACCTTTCAAGATAGAGGGATGATATGTTGTATACATGTAAATAGGATCGAATGGAGCAGGGAAAAAGGGTGGCAAAGAAAGGAGAGGTAGGGGAAGGGGACAGAGAAATGGGGCAGCGTAAGGGGTGGTTGTATAAGGGGTGGCAGGGACAGGATAAGAGGGGTAGGAGAATTGAAGCTAGTGTAAAAGGGCATGGGGAAGGTGGGACAGGGGTAAGGTGGGACAGGGGAAAGGAGTGGCAAGGGGAAGGGCAGCAGAGGGATGGAATGTCGTATACATGTTAATGGTGTCGAAGGGGTATGGAAAAGGGGTGGTAAAGTAAAGTAAAAGGAGTAAAAGGAGTAAAAGGAGTAAAAGGAGGGGAGGGGGACATTGGAATTCGGTGGAACGGACTGGAGAAGAGGGGTAGGAGAATTGGAGCTAGAGTAAATTAGCATCAGGAAGGTGGGTCAGTGGGATGGTAGGACAGGGGAAAGGAGTGGCTGGGGAAAGGATAGGCAGAAAGAACTATGTTAGTCCGATGGGTTGAGTAGTTGTAAAAAATCATATATTTGCAAGTCAAAGTGTCACTACAAGATCAAAGATAATTGAACTTGAATGCAAATTTGAGAGCACGTATAATTCGCAACTGGCTTTTTTATGCAGAATTGTTCCAAATTAAGTATAATTCTAGTTTAATTTCATAAAAAAAAAATTTAATTCCAGTGTTGTTGATGATGTTTTAAAAAGATAGAAATGGAATTATGCGAACGCTACTTGTATTTAGTAAGATACAATCAAACACTTTGCAAACAAACCTCGCACATATGCGTACCTGCAGTTATGAAATGTAGTTGCATTGCATTTTTCAGTGAATTATGTACGAGATGTATTGAACAGCGGTGATGTTGCGTTGAAATTTTCCAAAATAGTTTATTAATTAAAATGTAATGATTCATTGAAAGCTTTGGTTTTTCTTTTGCTTTCTTTTCATCAGCGTTTGTGTTTGTGTTTTTTTTTTTTGTTTGTTTGTTTGTTTGTTTTTTTTTCCGATGTTTTACACTTTATGCAAATCGTGTATAAATAAATAAAGTAATTATAAGCAGCTGTCCATGTATCTGAGTTTGTAATTGTTTCTACGATATGTGAATGTATCTGTACGTACGTATATATATGAATGTATCTGTACGTATGCTTGTGTGTGTGTGTGTGTGTGTGTGTGTGTGTGTGTGTGTGTGTGTGTGTGTGTGTGTAGGTCATTAGCGATAAACACAGATACGCATATTTCATTATGAATTTGTTTAATTGCTTGTTGTTGTTGTTTTTTTTTTGTGTGCTGCATTCTGTAGTTTTGTGTGGCGACTTGTAATTGAATGAAATACGTATTAAAAATACATTTAATGCCAATAGCAGCGACGGCCAGCAAATAACAAATTAATATTGAAAAGTGCTTGGCTTGCTATTGTGTATATTTACAAATTAACATTCATTCAAAGGCACGCATGCAAAACATCCTCTTCCAAACCGTACATTTATAGGATGCCTTTTTTTTTTTTTGTTTTTTTTTGAAGCTACCATTTTCCGACCGGTATGAAACTGTCACAAATTGGTCAGCTCTGGCAACGCTGAGATTGAGTCACAATGATCATGTCACGCTCACTTTTATGGGCATCTAACAAACTACGGTCATGTTTTTTGGTTAGCTCGAAAAACAAGAACATTTTAGCTACAAAAACCACAAAGTGTGCTGTTGTTCTCTATGGGAACTACCTTTATATACGTTCATTAATAATAATAAAAAGCTTCCATCCATAAAAAGCCACCATATCGATTTTCAAGTTAAAATGTTTCATTGTAATTATGAATTTGAAATACTTTTTCATACAAAAACCGAAATGTGGGCAGTGTGCTTGTATAGAGGCTACACATAAAACTGGGCGTGGCATGGTCATTGTGACTTATTTTAAACCTATGAACATATGAAGTCGCCATAACCGATTTCAGATCGATATCTCAAAAATTGAGGGACTAGTTTTGATTCATACAGACGGACAGACAGACAGTCAGACAGACAGTCAGACAGTCAGACAGTCAGACAGTCAGACAGTCAGACAGTCAGACAGTCAGGCAGACAGTCAGACAGACAGACAGTCAGACAGTCAGGCAGACAGTCAGACAGACGAACATGGCTAGTTCGACTTGTCTCGTTGAGCTGATCAAGAATATATACACTTTATGGTGTGTCCGTTGAATCGATGAATTAAAAAAGAGTTCATAAATTGGACTTCCCGAATGTGCCACATCAGTGCTAGACGAGGCGCCCACATGCCCGAAATGTCACGTGGGCAACTTAAAAAGTCAGTGACTTATTGAATTGCCCGCTTAGTAATTTTAAATGCAACACTGCTCCTGTCAACTACCAGCATTTAATAGACTACGGAGTTTTAAGCAATCTATATCATTAAGTATATGTTTGACAGTCATTGAAAGGAGATATGAAAGGCAGACAGGCTGACTGAAATCTACTGCTTGTTCGCTAATATGCTGCAATGAATTCATATTTTATTTACGTTTATGAAACGTCACAAAAATTGGACCATATCTCGGTTAACCAATGTCAAACACTACAAGCATCGATCGATTACGTTTCAAGTCTGTCTGTCTGTCTGTCTGTCTGTCTGTCTGTCTGTCTACTTTGTCTGTCTACCTTTCCTGTCTGCTTTCAATGGTTGTCAAACACTTCAGCGACTATTCTCAAATCAATATAATTGGAAAATTCAGGCACCACTCTTGAATCAATTTAATTCAAAGTTCATAAAGTCGCTGACTTATCAAATTTCAGTCGTAAGAGTATTTAAACACTATCTTTCGAATGAAGATATTTTTTTTTTTTTTTCAGTTTAAAATGAAATGTAATCTCAGTATTTCAGTTCAATGCAAAGTTCTACACCTCTAAAAAAAGCTAGTTTTCGTACGTGTACTCTATCGTATCGTATCCATGTAAACGCGCTTAAATTACTTCAAATCGTCCTCGATTAATTTCAATAAAATATTGAAAATAATGCACTAATTTATATTGACGAGAGTCAATGAGCGAATGAATGCGTAGCTGACTGTAGGCGGGTATGGCGAACGCCTATGCAATTATTTTTCAATGTACACAATTGTATAGATACATATGTTAAAGTAGTTCAAATAGTGGGCGTGGCATACAACTGCAATCCAATTGTATCTGTATCTGCATCTGCATCTGCTGCTGCTGCTGCTGCTGCTGCTGCTGCTGCTGCTGCTACCCAGCCAATGTATTTAATGCACACGTAAATTTCGTTTGTCATTTGGAATTTGGCTAAAATGTTTGACATAAATTTATAATTTTGCATACGATTACACACGAAAATAAAAATTAATTAAATGCGCGAAAAAAAAGTGTATGGAAATGAGATAGAAAATATATTGAAATGTTTATTGCAAATTATTTATTTCAAAATACTCGCCAAATTAGATAATTAAATTGTAGTTTTGAACATACGAATATATAATATAGGTACCCACAATTGTTGGAAGCAATCCAATAGATGTCACAAAAATGAAACCAAAGAAGAAAAAACGTTAACTTTTGGTTGAACCGAAGCTCTAATACCATGCACAGGAAATTTTAAATCGTATTGCAAACAAAAAAGTGGGGGCTACCCCAATAACCCAATAAGTGGGCACTACACGCCCACTAGTAAATGTATATGAAGCGATGAAGTAGATGTGTAAGATGCCGCTACATCGAATTTCAAGTTTATATTGACGTTTTCCATACAAATGCATAAAAGTGAGCTGTGGGTTTATATGGGACTAACTCAAAAAAGAGAGCGGAACACGCCCATTTGTATATGTAAATGAATCCATTGTAAACTAAAATCCACCAAATCAATTTTTGAAGCTAATATTGATTTAAATGAAGAATTTTTTTTCATAAAAGACACAAAATTGCACGGTGGAATTGTACCCCAAAAATTGGGGGCCCCGCCCATTAGTCTATGTATGTTAAGCGGCTGTCTATAAAAAGTACTATATCGCATTTCAACCTATTACCGATGTTTTTCTTACAAAAAACAGAAAAGTGGGCAGTATGTTCTTATGGGATCTACCCCAAAAAGTAGGCGGGCCACGCCCGTTACACTATGTATGTTAAGCGACTGACCATAAAAACGGCACCACATTGCATTTAACACTAATATTGACTTTAATAAGGAAGTTTTCATACAAAAAAATCATAAAGTGGGCAGTAGATTTGTATGGGGACTATCCCAAACATTGGACTATCCCACCCATTAATGTATATGTCAAGCATCCATGCACTAGAAGTTACCATATCAATTATTAAGTTGATATTGGCTACAATAAAAATTGGTTTTTCATACAAAAAGTCAAAAGTGGGCGGTGGGTTTGTATGGTTTGCTACCCTAAAAAGTAAGCGTGGCGGGACAATCTTGACACTCTACTAAACTGCAATAAAAAGAAGTGTATGTGCTAAATTTCAACTGGATAGCATAAAAATTGGTCCCCAAAAAATGCGCAACAACATACAGACAGACAGACAGACATACAGACAGACCGACAGACAGACCGACAGACTGACAGACGGACAGACGGACATGGCTAGATCGACTCGTCTCTTCGAGCTGATCAATAATATATTTATATACTTTATGGAGTTACAAATTTAAGATGATGCAACTTTGCACGCCACCGCCGTTGGCACCTGTGGTGTCGTGGTTCGAACGCCAGCTTCTCCACCAGATAAAATTTTACTAAAGCGGTAAAAATTTAACAAAATTAAGCTACTGTGCAAACCAATAAAAATTTTGTAGGTATGCTGTGTATTTTTTTAGATAATTGTAGATTTTTCTACATCTTCTGCGTATATATTTAAAATTTATTCCAATATTTGTTCTAACAATGGCAAAATTCTTGTGACATATAAACTTAAAATATAATGTATTCATTCAAAATATTTTCATTTGAAAATCAGTCAACTATAAAGCCGAGCAAAAGAGACAGACAGTCAGACAGAGAGAGAGAGAGAGAGAGAGAGATAGAGAGAGAATATTAGCTTCCTAGAAACTTGAAATCTGAAGCGTTTCCGCATTGTTTTGCGTGCGTCTCGCTGGGCTTACACGCTTGCCTAGCTTAAGCGCCAAAGACAATTAATTACAATACTAGTTGGCAGCAATTAAGCATTGTACACCACATTCCGTCCCACATTGCCCCAATTGTCCCAATCATAGTGCACTCTAGCTGCATGGTTGCACTTGACATTGACGCTTCAGTGTATCATCTGCGAGTACGTATGTATATAGCCGTGTAGAAACTTGATAATTATGCATAACTTGTTCAACTGTTCAGATATGAAATGAAATAAGAGCTTGCAACGTGCGTTCTGCGTGCTGCTGTAGATGAGAATTGGCACAGTGCGAGCGAGCGATTGAGTGAGTAGTTATGGAAGATACTACCGACCCATCTCAGTGAAAGAACAAACTCACTCACTCTTTTTTCTTTCCTAATGATAGCGAATTGTACATTTTTGCATAATTTCTAGGTTAAATCTATTCGTGCAGAAAGAAGTTTTCAAAGCACAACAAAATTAAATAAGAAAAGGTGTTGTAAATAATTTGAATTTAAGCGAAATGCATCAAACGATTCGTGTTAGTAGTGCATGTGAACAAAAAAAAAAAAACAAAAAATGGAAAAGAAGAGTTCTATTTTTTTTACGAGTACCTCTCCCGATGACTCTGACTACGACTACGACTAATTGCAAATATTTCACTTTAAAACTCGAAAATTATTTATTTCACTTGCCTAGAATTTTAGCGATAGCTGAGCGGATTGCATGGAAAAGGGTGTGTTTTTTTTATGAAACTGTGTAACTTTTTGTTTAAACGATGAAGATGTTTTGTGAATTGATGCAGAGAAAATTGATGACGAGACAATAAGTCAATGAAGTTTTCACGAAACATTGGTATTTGCGTATCCTGTCATAAAACACATAAGGCTTTTGTACCAATATTCAATTTGTTGTACATTATGGACAAAGTACTCTTTCTGTATCTGCCGACATTTTTTGTGTATTACGTTACGTAAAGTAGGAGGCGGGCATAAAAAGGCTAAAAATTGCATTTTGTAATACTTGAACGGCTCCTAACATGTGAGTGGCAAAATGACGTTCGTTTTACAATTAGAATTAACATTTATTATTTAAATGTTGTTCTAATTGCTTCCAATTTGATTCCAAGCAACTTATACATACTATAAATGAATAATATTATTATTCCCCATAAAAAATGATGACCGGCACATATTTCTAATGTAAAGAGAATTATGTTGCTTTCATTCCTGGTATTAGTAATTATGTGTGGCAGAACGGTTTATTTAGATCAGAAAAATGTTCTATATGAAATATAAATGTTGCCCGCATATTTTTATTACACAATTTTTTGTTGATGAAACTTTGTATCTGTAAACTATATTTGCAGATTTGCCATCAGGTGCGAGAATCATTAAACTGCTTACCGAAACCTGTTTCTTTCTAACCACAAAAAACCGATACTCGTACTGGGGTTCCGACAGCATGCATCGTACTTTTCCATGTGACGACCATGATGGCATTAGCTAGGGACTTTGCCGGTTCGCGAAACAACTGCGTTGCCCACCGGCACTGCGTGCACATGCCCTGAATGATAACATACATTTTGGGCTTAATTGGGTTATGAGGTTTTGAATTACTCGGGTCGAAGGTTGTGCGGGTTCTAGGATTGTGAACAAAACTTCAGGGTTAATGAAGCTTATACATTATTATTATGCTTCATATTATTGACATACCTTTATCGCAGTATCTTTAATTATTTAGTATTTCCCAGCAGACTAATTATGTGTAGCATTTATTTTTGTAAACTGTTGCACCAATTTCAGTTTGTGGATGTATCCTAGAGGAACTGACAAATGAATTATACGAAAGTATTCTTCTGCTGTAACCTTGCACATAAACTGTTCCAAAATGAATACATTTTAAAAATCATACCTATTGAAAGATTTAGTTTTCTTCCAAAAAAGACACCCTTTACTTACTACAACATATGCGCCACAGATGCCTTTGAAAGTGCTTAAATCTGAGTCGATCCGATCCGTTTCGAGACAAAGACGAAGAAGTTGTCACTTGTGAAAAGTATGCAGCAACAGCAGCAGCAGCAGCAGCAGCAGCACCAGCAGCAGCAGCAGACATAAAGGTCAGACGTTGAGGGCAATTCGTCTGAGTGTAGGCATTGCCCTATAAGTACGTGTACTATCTTTACTATGAATGAATATACACATACTTATATACGATACAATGTAATGCTCTAAGAATTTATTGCACTTTCAGTTAATTCAAGGACTGGCTGCACAGAATTGAATGGAAGAAAAACAGCGGAGAGCGACAAAAAAAAAAAAAAAAAAAAAATTCCATTTAGTTTTCATTTTCTTATGGGAAAAATGTCGAAAAATATTTTCACTTAGTACAACAACACTGTGTGTCAGCACTGTCATGGACTGGAGGAGCAATGTCTGAAGGAGGGCTCTACAATACGACGACAATTTGTAACGCGATTATCGCCGCTGATTAACTTCTTAATGGCTGCTGGCAGACAGAACCAGAACCCACTTGGATAGACGGACTGGACTGGACTGTTGCAAAACAATCTCAGCGTTTGTATAATTTATAGTACATATAGCTGGCTTTTCTAATGTTCTAATTCGAGAATACTATGAATTATAGTTATACTCGTATAGTGTATAATATACATAAACCTACTTGTTTAGATGAAAGTCAATGACCTCAGCCAACTTCAAGTGCTAGAAGATTAGAAAAGTGAGTGTTTTTATATAAAGTTAAAGGTTTCAATTATGTCACCTATTCTAGATTACGATCGATCCGACTAATTTGATTGGAATCTGTTTTGCTTTCGGGCATCATTAGGAAAAGGAAATGCATCTTAATTTAATTGAAAGTCTTTCAAATGTGAAGAACATTTTTTGAGTTCGGTTTAACCAGTTCACATGCATGGATACGATGTTTCGGATGCGAGGTTTTTTTCAGCAACCACAAACAACTGGAGTAAATAAAGAGTTTATCTTTAATTTTAGCTTGAATATACGATGCATTACTTGCGAGTGTCAAATAAAAATTTAATCTCTTTGTTATTATTCAGACGGACAAATGTCGAAAGTAGCATTGAAAGCTAGAAATAAAGACGCGAAACTTACGCAAACACAATACACGATTATGATCAAGAAAAATTCACAATGGAGGATCTATAGCATGTCTTTTTATGTTTATCCGATTCGGTGGTAGCGGCTTTGTCTAAAATCCAGACAATTTTTAAAGAGAAAATATAGATTTGGATAAGGAAGTCCTTAAACTTTTCAAAATACTAATTTACAAGAAAAAGATTGCCATTTTTCATGTGGTGTGAAGTGGTTCAACCCCAAAATTTGGCCAAGTATTTATAAATAACTGTAGTAGGCGTTTTTAAATGTTTGAAGAAGCAAAAAAAAGCATTCAATATACACGTCTAATTTAATGAAACATGAAAAGATGGCATCAATTGAGTGAACCACTCCACCCTATTGATGCTAATTCACATGTTTTCACGTTAGATCGACAATTGTACAAAGCAATTGCTTTTGCAATTAACTAAAAATGCTTTTATCACGCTTTACTTCGACACTTAGAAAAACTTTTAATTTTTTTTTGCTTTTGGAGAGCGACTTAATAGTACGTCTAGGCACTTCGATGACTATTTGGTGAAAAATCAGCTTATTTAATAATATACAGAATTTTACTGCAAAATTTATGCGCGATAAAATACTCGTGAGCCACTCCACCCAAAATCGTTACCTGTCACGGCCGCACGTAGGAAGGCGCACCAGTGCGCCTGTTGCCAGTTGTTGTTAATGCCAAGTTTCCGGCGTTCGCCCCAGACTATGTATATCCAACGCATGCTGGCTCAACCACTCGAACGTTGTGCCGAGGGTCGTCATCAAAGACGAATCGTAACCGAGACTTCCTCTGTGTCTTCACTGGTAAAAGTTTTGCTTTGGCGAGAACCACAAACGCAAAGCAGCAAACTTTAATTCAAATTTAAAGAATCTCTGGCACACTTTATATGAAGGCAATAGTTAAGAAAATAGAACATTTCGAGTATGTGTTCGATGGTTTTTAATCTATTTCGTTTTTTTTTTTTGTTTTTTTTTTTCTGAAAGCAATATTAATTATACTCAAAATTTTGATGAACCACTAGGGTCGAAGCAGAACCATTGAAATCCGCACTACTTCTGTTTCACTTCAAACGACTCATAGGTGAACTTTTCGATTTGCTTTAGATTCTTGACGACAACCTCAGTGATCTGTTTGACAAATTCTTTTGCAGTTTCCAGCAATTTCCGAAAGTTCTCGATAATCTTCGATTGACCCTCCACTGTGCAGCGAAACACATCCTTTGAGGTTTGCATTATATAGCCACGTAAACCGAGCAGTTTGGCCTGTGCCAGCGCAAACAGCTCAAAAGCTTCCTTGGGCATTTCACCATGCACTTCGAAATCACAGCTAAAGAGACCATCCGAAGTGCTACCAGCTTTTTTACCGGAAGACATATTTCGTTTATTATTAATTTTCAATTTCCAAATGAGATAAAAAAATTTTGATTCAGTTTTTGCTTGTACTAGTCATCGAAAAATTGAAATTTGACTTGCTCGAGCACTAAAAAAAAGCAAACTAAATGAAATAAAATTCAAAACAAGATACAACTTAATTTTCGATTGAATTCTGTCTGGAATTCGTTGCTCCAATAATTCGAATGATTCATGCGCGGTGTGTCAGGTGGCGCCGTTCTACTGAAACATTTATGATTTTTATAGCACGAATTAAAAGTTATTGATCTCCATGAAATCTGGTTTCAACACGATTAGAAGATCTTGGTTCTTGGATCATCATTTAAATCAATACAGATCGTTTTTATATAGTGCAAACCACATGCAAACTTGAGTACGATCATCATCATAAACTTTTAGTTTAAAAATTCGTAAGTCTCAGCAAAATTTTTACATAGTTTAAAACAAAATTTAATATTTACTCTTTTGTTTTTACGACATACTAACTACAAAAACTGCTGTTATTAAAAGGTGTGTCAAATGTGTAACCTGTCAAACGATTAGCCTGAACTTAGCTGCTTTCGAAAGAAGCAAAATGTACCTTTTTTAGCACTGTCAACTTTTAATAGATGACGCTACGTGTTCTATGATTTAAATGAAAAGTTCGGTTATTTTTAGATCATAGCTTGTATATTCGAGAAACACAGACAAACCGTTATCTAAGTAAATGCCCAAAATTTACAAAAATTCAGTATATTTTTAGTGTTCAACGCACTCAAATTACGCTAAAAAAAAGTGTAAGCAAAAGTTTCTAACGTTTTGAAATTGAAATTTGTAAACTAGTGTAAGCAATCCCAAGCATACAAATTTCAAAAAAAAAAAAGAATATTACGTCTCGAGGTATTTTATTTGATTGCGTATGATTGCGCATAAAAAACCACTGACGGAGACAAAGAAACTAAAACCAGAATTATTAAATGAAAGAATTTTATCAAGAATTTTTATCATTCGTAGAACAGATGCAGCTCAATACTGAAATCATTTGAATCAAATCAAAAAATTGATTGAAATCGAAGTTTGCGTGATCAATTGTATGGAAGAAAAGATGTTTTCAATGTGCGTATTTAATTTTTTGTAGTTTTTTTGTTTTTTCTTCTGTTAAAATGTCAATCATGTTAAGGATGCCAGTCAGAGAAACAGTCACTCATGAAACTCGAAAGACAGCTCATCCAGCCTACTCGACTCATCGTTGTTAACTTGTTGGACGCAGAGCAGAGGCGTTCCAGAACTGGGTCTGGGTCTGGGTCTGAGTCTGGAACTAGAACTGGGATGTTGTCAATGAAGTTGGCGACGATGGCGGCAATATCTACGAATGATTTGTGAATTTGTTCTCAAGTAATTATACGCACTTATTTTTACACGAGCGTTTATACCAAAGTATTTCTTGTTTTAACATTTTGTTGTTGTTGTTGTTGTTGTTGTTGTTGTTGTTATTGTTGTTGTTATTTTTCTCATCATCTTTTATATGCGTATTTATGTATTTAAGCAACGAGTTTTTTAAGCTAGATACAGAGGGTAGCAAAGATAGAAAATGAGTGCGAACGAGTGAGAAATGCAATGCATTTCCGGTAGCAAGTGCAGCAACAGTCACAGTCACAGTCAGAGTCAGAGTCTGAGTTGCAGTCTCAACGTTCTCAACTAAACTCGTAGTTCCAATTCTCATAACAATTTCATGTCGCATTCTCACTCTTTATACAATATGTATCTCATAGATACTATTCTATGTACGAGTATATACAATAGATCAGTGCGTGCTTCAAGCATTCATTCAGTCATTTGCTCATTCATTGCTGGCTGGTTGCATGGGGCGAATGGCTGACTGACTGACTGACTGCCTGACTTGATGCAACAATAGCGCTCAAAGTGACTTTGGATTGCTATGCCGTGCGTGCCGCAGACTGCAATTGATTTTGTTTTTTTTTTCGCCTTTGGTATGTTTTGTTCTTGGGTTTAGTTTTTGCTTTTTTTTTTCTATTTTTTGACTCTTTTGCTTTGTGTGAAGTCACTTTGTACCTGCGCATCAAGCCGCCTCGCCACCAATTGATTCCCTTATGGAGGCACGCACAGGACGAACGTTTCCTGTCTACATAATGAGGTTGAGGCTGCTTATCCTGTGAAAAACTGTGAAAATTACACACTAAAGTGTAATTAACAAACAGAAATGAGTCTGCGCGTCTGTCTTAAGATTAGAGACTCTGTTTGTTTGAGTGCGTGAGTGAGTGAGAACGGCTGTCGATAGACAGATAGATAGATGCATAGATGGATTAATGTATAAAATAATATAGGACGGGACAGATGAACAGTGTTTGTGTGTGTCTGTGTGTCTTTAACATGTCATTTGTTGTTTCCCACACGAAATGGAAAATCATAATTTCTGGAATGGTATTCTGGCATCCCATTACATTACATTTATATGAACAACGCTGCATCTACTGGGTTTCTGCTAGTCAAGAGTCGACCTTGTTGCAATTATCGCTATTTATTTACTTTGAATTATTTCTCATTACAAGACGCAGGCAACATCAACTCAAACTCATTTGAAATACATCATAATCATCATAAAACTTAGCCAAGTCGCGCCTTAAACAGACTTGAGTCTAGACTCTAAACTAGACACGGCTAGACCAATATCAAAGTCATTTTGCCGACAATTAGAAATAGGTTTTGTTTTTATTATTATTTTTGTTGTTGTTGTTGTTGTAGTTTTTGTTTTTCATGTTTAGCTATAAACGCTGAGAAAGATTTGACTGTGGTGAACATCAGCAGCCAAACTCACTCATTGTCCGAATTCCAAATAATTTTTAGTGGCTTTCACTTTGCAAATTCATTATGTTCAACAATTTTTCAATGGACAATGTATAGCAATGGGAGATACATTTTCCACAGAACTATCAAATGAATAGATTGTATCTATATGTTCAAAAATATATATATTATCCAACGTTCAAACTTCCTAAATCACAAGGCAGCCAGAAGCGCAGTTAGACACCATTGACGCTAAATCTTCTTAAGCCGTGTGCTGCAGGCCACAGCACCATTTAACACTTAGTAGCGAACCGTTTGAGATCAAGGAGAGTGCCTACTGTGTTTCAGAGCTCAAATGGAGAGTGACGACCGGAGGCAAGAAACAGTCAGGAGACGAAACGAGCTTTTAATCTACACTGACGTATTGATGTCGATGTAGAATGTTTCGACTATTTGATAATACCAGGCAGATTAGCATTCTGGAGAAGACTTCAAGGCAAACAGTCAGGCTGCAATAATGGCGCTGTTTTCGCACACCACTGCAAAAGCAAACTCATCGGGAGCATGGTGGCAGCCATAAACCAAGTCCAACAGCATTCATCTGACTTTCTGGCAATTTTGACATACCAGGTAACGAGTTGGCGGACGAGCACGGCCGAACTGAGAGATCTTTTCAGGATTAATTAGGACCACCAGTGTATCAGCGAGTAGACAGTGGGACACTGCGTCGGGCTGTCGTGCCACAAAAGCACTCTGGCTCAACGGATGCCTGTTCTCTTTCAGAACTTCTGTCTGATGAAGAGGAAATGCTAAGTATCCAACACCTCCTATAAGACAACGCTGCACTTCTTAGAAAACGCATCCGATTTCTTGGGAATCCATTCTTTGAAAACATGGAAAGTCTGGCCAAGCTGCCATTGACTGTACTGCGTAGAGTGCCAAACGAAACCAACTGAGATACCTTCCGCCTAATAAAACCTTAGCATATCCGTTAACAGGATTTCCCAGATTACACTGCCTGAAGACAATTGTCATCCTAAATTGGAGCTATGTTTTCAGCTAGATAAAGTGCTCTGTTCACGTAATAATGACACAACTCTTCATCGTGTCAGACGAACTAAAGATGTCTTTTCTTAAGTTCCACAAGGCAATCATCTCAGCCCATTACTTTTTGTAGTATTTACTAGTAGGTACCCGCGACGATGTACACGGCCATCCGCTCTCCCCTGCCACTCCTTCCCTCTGCCACTCCTTCCCCCTTCCCCACCTTTCACATGCTCCTTCTTATTGAAACAAAAAAAAAAACGGAAGGAAAATCTAAAAAATCCAAACAATTTTCTGTTTATCCAATCGCATCACCCACGGTACTATTTTGAATATTGCCACAAAATTTGATCAAAATCGGTTGAGCGATTTCGAAGTCATACATACTTCCATTTTTATATATATATATATATATATATATATATATAGATAGATAAATGATCTCCTGTTTATATCAAACTACGTTTCTCGTATTCTAATATCTACTTCCCAACATAGTCTATTGGGAACAGATTTGAGTTCGTTGTACACCTGATGTTTAACAAACTATCTTAACCCAAATATTTCTAAATGTAAATGACCTTCGATCGCAGAAAACCTAATATCATGACCTGGTTTTTAGATATTCATAGTCTTAGTAGGGAAATTTGTATTATTGATTTAGGCCTTCTTATGGACCCTAAATTGAGCTATAACAATCATACTGTTTCTATGGTAGGTAAAGCTAAAGGAGTTCCTGGTTTTATAAAGCGTTGGTCCAAAGTATTCGAAGACCCTTATATTACTAAACTTCTGTATACTTCAGTTGTTTGTCCGATCTTAGAATTTACATCTTGTGTTCGGAATCTACATTATGTAATTTATCAAGATCGCATAAAGTCTGTTGAAAAACAGTTTCTGCTTTTTGCTCTCAGAAACCTTGATTGAAACAAGAAATAATAAATCAATCGTGTGTAGACTCCGAAATACACACGACCTGCACCTAGCATAAACGTCTCTATTTGAACTATTCATTTGTATGGTAGCTATATTTCATAGTGGTGCGATCTTGAAGCTTAGCTGATATTTTGCTAAAATAGACTTAAGATACATTCACATCAAATTTGGTGTCGTTAGCTTAATGAACAACAAAAATGTTTTACATACAAAAACTACAGAATGTTTGCGAGCTGCACTAATGTTGGTACTGAAACGTTCATTTCATATACTCTCTCTAAATTGGGAATAGAAAAGTCTAAACATATTGATGTTTATTGTCACTAGTGCTTATAGTCTCCAAGATTTCAGGGTTCATACAGTAGGGCAGACGGACAAAACGATACAACTTTTGATGCTGATCAAGAATAAACAAGCTCGCTACTTTATTGTGTTGGCTGTAATATAATTACAAACTTTATATACTCTACTGCACTATAGATGCAGTGTACAACAAGAACAAGAAGAAACACTAACTTCAGTGGAACCGATGCTCTAAAACCTATATAGCGAAAAAAAGCTTAACCATGAAAACCTGGTGGATTTGTAAGTGAACTACACTTTAGAGAGGAACATGCCCACTCATAGATATGTAAAGAGGCTGATCATAATAAACCAGCATATTAAGCTCCAAGTTGAAATTGTTCTTTATACAAAAGTTTTTCATACAAAAACCCAAAAATGCGTATGCAATATTCACTACACTTTCGGGAGAGACATGGCCATTAATATACAGGATGTGTCGCAAAAGAAACAGGACTTTTTAAAAATAGCTATTTCTGGTGGCGCCACATGCGTTGGAAAGGTACATCCTTCACTGACATCTTGTAAAAATTTTATGACCATCGGACCACTACAAGCGAAGTTATAGCGCTAAAAGTGACATTATCGTTTGGGCATCGGTCGAAAAATGAATCTTTCTCATAATCCTCCCTCAATGTTCACATAGCTGTGTCCTTTCATCGGCAAATGTAGTTTTCCAAATACATGAAAGTCACACGGAGCCAAATCAGGCGAGTACGGTGAATGGTTGATGGGAAAATCGATGATACGATCAGACGGCGCATTTTTGGTCGTCAGTCAATTTGTGTGGAACAAACTGTGAACACACCTTCCGTCGACCAAATTTCTCCGTCAAAATGCGATGAATCGATTCTTTAGGTATATTTAATTCCATTTCCATATAATGCAACGAAGATTTCGGCTCATTTTGTATGAATGCACGCACTTTTTCAATGTTCCTTGCGATCTCTACTGATTTTAGCCGGCCCGACTTTTCATCAACACAGAGGTCTTCACGACCTTTTTGAAAACGTTTAAACCACTCGTGAAAATTGCTACGGGATAGACAATTCTCAGCATAAACCCGTTTCACCATTTGGAACGTTTCGGTGAATGTTTTACCAAGTTTAAAACAGAACTTAATATTTGCTCTTTGTTCGAAATTCATTTTTCGACCTATGTATGCCCAAAAGATACTGTCACTTTTAGCGCGATAACTTCGCTTGTAGTGGTCCGATTGTCATAGAATTTTTAGTGAAGGATGTACCTTTCCGTACCGCATGTACCGCAATAGGTGGCGCCACCAGAAACGGCTATTTTTAAAAAGTCCTGTTTACTTTGCGACAGATCTTGTTTATGTAACGAGTCTGTTCATAATAAGCCACCACAATTTCTAGTATTTTATGGGATCTACGATGTCTCCTTAAACGCGTTAAATACTCTCTGATAAACTAATAATACCATTTCAAACTACATAGGTTTGTGTGAATGGCATAAAAAGGCAAAGCATCATTATTCCCAAACACCCAGCTCAAATGCTTCTGGTTTATTTTAACTAACTTTCAGCTCAAATATTATAATTACATGCAAAGCCAAAGCTGCCAAAGCTACCGAGATTTTTCTTTAAAGAAGTATTATCCCCCACATTACGCAGAACAAATAAGCAACCAGTAACAACAACAATAACAACAATAACAATAATTAGAACAACATAATTACCACAAATATGCTGGAAACTTCATGTGAAAATAATTCTTTTTTTTTCATTTTCTATAAGAGTGAGAGTGACAGTGGGAAGAGCGAGATAGACAATGTATTTGTTTAAGCAGCCAAGAGGAAAATCATCATAAATAGCTGAGAAGTAGGTAAAAATGTTGTAAATTTGTTTTAATTACATGAAAAATAATTTGCGCCCAAAAGAGGAAACACACAGCGCGGTTTTTTTTTTTATTTAGGTAAAATGGAGAGAGAAAACGAGAAAATACTTATATGAAGACACCAAAACTAACACACAAAAAAAGACAATAAAAGCTATTAGCTCTGGTTGCAACGAAGCTTCAATACCCTTTACACGAGCTACTTATCATTAAACTGAGAATACCAATTTATAGTTAGTCTAGATATGATAAAATGCTATTGTTATTGTTGACATGAATCTATCGAATAATATTATAGAAATAGAGAGAGAAAAAAAGTCGAAAGTTTTCATCTAAATGTGTTGATTTTGGGGCTCAAAATTTTCGCACGTGAGCCATGAGAAACAAATGCAGCCACAACGTGCAACTATCTGGTGCGGAAATTGGTCAGGCAATGTAATTGGGCCTTACTTCTTTGAAAATATGGCCGAAAATTTGGTGACTGTGATTGGCATTCGTTACAGTAACATAATAACGGAGTTCTTGTGTCCTCAATTGGGCTCGATTTTTTGGAGCAACGTTATAAATTCCAAAATAAAATTGTGAATTCTGGTTGGAACACCCTGATGCTGCAATTTGGTTGGCCTACCGCAGCATAGTTTACTTTACCATAAAAGTAAAGTCATTTATTTGGAATATAACTTCTGTATCTGATGTAAGGTATACATACATACGATTATATTGGCTCAATATTGATTATTTATTTGAATACAGACTAACTTCAATACATCTTGCTAGAATGAAAATGTTGTAACCTATACCAGAACACCTATGTGGATAATTGATTTGACTAATGGTGACTGATGTGAGCTAAGTTTTCGAAAAAGTATGTTATATTGTTGTGTTGTTATATTTTCAATTTAAAACATTTTAATGTTCACAAATTTTGTTTAAATTATAATGAATAAAAGAGCAAACCGATACTTTTTAAGGTCGTTATTGATTCAAAACTTTTGAACTGGTGTATCGATTTTATTTATCTTGGATTTATTGTAATCTTTAAATATAAGTTTAGGGCGATGGGTACGACACAAGCCCCTCCCCACCCAAAACTCCTTGAGGGTTTGTACTTTCAACTTACTATATATCGGACTCGGATTTAATAGTCTATAACATATGTATCTCGTTCGGACTTATCAGTAAAACATAATAATATGTACTGTAGACACACTAAGCTACTGCCACAGTTATATTAACACTCAACTCTCAACTATATGATTAAGAATATATATACGATACTTTAAACGTTGGAGTTTTAGCTGTCTCAAGTTTATTTTGCATTGAGAAATATTTTCCTCAATGCGAAGCAAGTATTATAACATTCAATTTTTGTTGCACTGAAAAATGTTTAGCCGCATATACACGTGTTTCGAACTTAGCTACAAGTTCTTATCAGTATACTGGCCGCACACTGCAAGTTTTTGCTACTTATACGAGTGTCATGCAGTTCTCGAAAGATGCGCTGTGTATCGTATGAATTTTGTATATATCGCATGCTATATCTGTTGCACTCTGACAAGTGCGGCTCAAAATCACTCTCTGTGTACTGTTGTTGTTGCACTATCCCCATATAAACTGCGCCAAAGCCTACCAGCACCGCTGCTACGAAATTTTACGTTTTGCGCCATTTTGATAGTTTTTGTACTTAATTGAATAATTTTTTAGTTTTTAAATAATTATATACTTTAAATATTTTGCATACGCTTCATTCAATGTGTTACAAACATTCCGATGAACAGAATACAGCCCATTCATGCTTTATATAAAGCGTATAAAAAAAAAAGAGTGAAAAAACAATAACAAAAAGAGTAATAACGCAAGAATGACCTAATAAAAAATAATAATAATACCTACAAGAGAACTGAAAATTCCTCTACTTTTCTTCTCACACTCTCAATCTTTCTCACTCACTCACCCACTCACTCACATCACATGCAATTGTAGGAAAGGTCGAGATGGCGCACAGCATGAAATGAATGAACTGGAATGAAAATGGAGCCTTTTTCATTAAGCAGGATAGCATTTCAACCAAAAAGAAGAAAAAAAAAATCCAAGAACAACAACAAAACACCAAAACACCGTAGATAATACAACAAGTCCAAACAAATACAAGAAAAAGAAGGCAATAAAAATATCAGTAAATGCATAAAAAGCAAACAATGAAAACAGAAGGAAGAAAAAGAGACAAAATTGAAGCAAAATAGGAAAACTGTTCCGGTGGGTTTTTGAACAATAGGAAACAAAAAAAAAAAAAGATATAATAAAATTTTCAAGAATTTCTTTAACCAATAAAGAATTTTAAATAGAAAGTATGGCTAAGTGGAAATGAGATACATAGATACAATAGATAGACGTATAGATGGAGAAGCTAAATTGTTTGTAACATTCTTTCTAAAAGTTTTCACTGTTTGACTTCGAACTAATCATGAGTTTCGATATTAAGTGAATTATTGCCATTGCCATTGCCTGTGGAATGTTTGCTCAATAATGAACAAAAATTTTGTTATTGAGGTTGATAGCAGCAGATTGATTATGTTCTTACTTGGTTCACCGAGGCTATTTATTTATTTATTTAGGTCGAACAATAGAACTGTCTCTCTCTGTGTGTGTGTGTGTGTGTGTGTGTGTGTGTGTGTGTGTGTGTGTGTGTGTGTGTGTGTGTGTGAATGCAAATTCATAAGTATCGTAACACGGTAGCTCTTAGAAAAGGTAATATTTAATTAGATTGCCGCCGTAAGCATCAAACAAGCAGAACAAATGCATAGCAAGGACATCAATCTGTATAGATAGATAAAAACCATGCACATATAAATAAAAAGAAGAAAGAAAGATAGCTGCAGTCGACTTTGAGATACCCTCTAACTTATCTAACCATATGAGCTTCCAAACTATTGTAGATATACACGCTGGTCCTGCCTAGCCATTTGCGGGGTTTCCAAACAAACTTGGTCGGGATACAACAAAAGAGGAACACGCTAAATAGAATTGATATTTAATAATAATAATAATAAGATGTAGAGTATCCAGGTACATAATAATGCACCCAAGCACTGCGATCCTTTGTGACCCTATGTGGTCCTTGATTGGCGTTAGAAATTTCACGAGGTTTTTATGGGAAATGTTCCCGTAATCAATCTCTGTAAACTTTACCAAGAACAGACAACCAAATTCGCGCAATTGCGGGGCATTAAATGCTCCATGGCTTCTTCTTCTTCTTCTTCTTCTGCATCTTCGCAACAGTATCTGCATTGCTCTGTGGGTCCTAGGCCCACTTTGTGAAGGTGGTAATTGCATTTGGCGTGGCCTGTAGTACCCTCCCAAAGGGTTCTAAGATTATAGTTGCTCATGCTTCGCCTGTTGCTTCTTCACCTTTTGCTTTGTGTAAATGTAGAAATTTTTTATGGTCTTTACACTTTTGAAGTTTGAAAGACATGTATCAGTGGCTTTGTTGCGACAGTTTGTTATAACATAGTTTTTGGTCTTGCATGGAGAGGCCGTAAAGAGATCCTTAAGCCACGAAATGGAATGTGGCTCCCCTTCTGACTTGTTCAATAACTTCCCCGTTGCCTGTTAATCTTCCTTCTCCTGATATCTATATAAGGCAAACCCTATTTGTATTAGCCAGTATGTTGAGATTCTTGTGGCATTCGAGTGTGGATTTGTTTCGGAATTCATAGCCTTTTAGGGCTTTTAAGATGGCTTGGCTATTCGAGAAAATATTTACTCTGGTGCCAGTTGGCTCCCTGTCATCATATATGGTGGCGTCTTTGCATAGTCGTAGGTGCAGTCTGCAGTGTGGGCCAACTATACCTGCACCCACACCATTCTGTATTTTGGAACCGTCCGTGTACCAACATTGTGCATCGGTTCATAGCCAGTTTGACTGCATTTCTCATTCCAAACGAGTGGGATCGATGACCTCGTATCGCATTCGCAGTTTTGAGATGGAATCTATTTGTTTGCTGAAGATGGAATTGTTATTTTGACTCTAATAGATGTCTTAATCAGATGTCAGCCTGATAGGCGGATATACTACCGGAATAGAAGGGTTTCTGTTGGCATACAGATTTCGGGTCGAAAGAACTAATCATATTTTGAGAATATACATGAATCGCACCTCGTAATTACGGGTGTGCTACTCAGCCATGCCGTAATTCAACGGTTCGAACAAATGGTAATCGAAAGCAGATATGTCTGGTGAATGCAGATGATGTGGTTGCGATCCTCCGTGATGGTTTCATTGGATTTAAACAGCTTATACTGCATTACACTCAGCTGATTCTGCTGAATTCATACCATTAGCTTAAAACCATGCATATTCGGCTCTGTCATCGATGTTGATTTATGCGCGGGATTACGTCACGATTTTAACGCTTGGAAATCTTTCAATTTGGAAATCTTTATATTTATACTCTTCAGAAGAAATACGTTAAAGGAAACTTCGGACACCACACCAAAATTTATACAAGTATATTCTTAATTAGCTCGATGCGACGATATAGCCATGTCCCTCAATGTCGCCCCATGTCACTTTTTAATATATTGATCTGATATCGGCTATGGAGGCTTTTTAAGTTCCAATTTATTTATTTATTTCATAAAAATCGGCAACACTAAAACTGCCGATATAACTCAAACTCTTAAATACATACGAAATTAGGTACTATTATGTAATTACATGATCATGTATGTCTTTAACTCCTATCGACCAGCTATGCCCCGACTCACAGCAAATGTATGGTCAGAAATTATTAACTAAATAATTAATTAAGCTAGCTTCAAGTTAAAAACTGCATAACACTATAAACAATCAAACTCAATGGAGGATACTCGAAAGATATCAAATGATGCAATAAGCTGTTTTTGTATATTCTGCGCACATAACACGAAAACGTTTTTGCAGTTGATTGCATTGGTGTAATGCAAGTGGGCGTTAGTTTCGTCTTCTCCTAGAAGGCAACACAAACTGAAGCTGATGCAACAGTTTACAAGAATTAATGGCACCTAACATAAGTTTGTGTAGGAAAATCACACATTGACAGGTCCTACGATCTTTTAGTTATGGCAGATTAATAAGGCGAAGTCTATCTCCATTTCAGTGTGCATAACAAATGAATCAAACAGTCGAAGTTTGCAGTCTCTGGCTTTTATAATTCCTGCGTTCTATTGTCTCATACATAATAGACAGCCGGACAGACGGACAGACGGACAGACGGACATGGGTGTATCGCCTCAACTTTCAATGCTGATCAAGAATATTTGTACTTTATAGAGACTACTAAGGAGGCGTCCTTCTGCCTGCAACAAACATTCGCACAAGCTTTTTATACACTTGTCCCTTCGGGTACAGGGTATATTAATAGCTTCAAATGCGTTTAATTGCTTTAGATGCTTGTGAAGAGGTTTAAAGCATCGGTTCTACCGAAGTTAACGTTTTCTCTTGTTATTTGTTTTCATGTTATGGATGTTTTCTCTCAATTTAGTCTTACAAAACACTATTGTTAGTGTTAAAAAAGTAAAGATTTGAGTGTTCTTCTCATAGCTGGCATACGGTCATTGATATCAATGAGCTAAAGCTTGATGCAGAATACTTGCCATAAACAAACATCTGTCATATGTTTCCATTTTCCATCTCCAAATTAGAACCAAATAACTCGTATAATCTTCTTTACAATGATGCAAACCACAGCAAATTTTGCAAATGGGCAAAAACTGTTTTAGCCTTCGAATGAATTGTATTCGATTTCACCAGAGTTGTACTACAATAAAAAGGAGAAATTCAAACAACTCAGTTCTAAGTAGTAAAAAATAAAAATCAGACAATAGTAAATATATAAATACCAGCTGTTCCAATGAAACATATGACGAACAGAAAGTGACACAACACGACACAGAAACAGACTCAGAGTCAGAGTCATAGATACAGACGTGTATATTGTATCTAATAAAAATCAAAGTAAATTGTTCCAAATGAATTTCGAAGCAAAGCGCAGTAAACACAAAAAAAGAAGTATGTATAACCCCGAAAAAAACAAAAGGCCAGAACATGTTTTTCAGCGCGCTCAAACAATTTTATGACTCTTTAAATGCGGCGCAGTTTTAGTTACGAGATACTTCAAAGGCCGTAGAATTTTAGAAAATAGGCTTGAGCAGCTCTTACGTCTCTTACGTCCGTCGGTTCCTTAGCGTGTGTATCTGTCTGTCTGTGTGTATCGATGTGCAGCATCCTTTGCTTGTTTTTAATGTAGTTGTTGTTGTGGTTGTTGTTAGCGACGACAACGACGACAACGACGACAACGACTACGTCGACGACGACAACGACGGCGGCGTTTTTTTTAGTTCATTAGTATTGAAATCTTTGATTTTGAATGTTCAATTTTCGAACAGCTCTCAAAGCAGCTACGGCTTTCACACTCGGTGTATCGAAAGAGTTAGAGCACAGCTGCTCAGTACGAGGGTAGCTTAAGAGTTTGTTGTAAATTTTAATAACAGAAAAGTTTTCAAAAATAACAATTGTATAATAATATTTTGGTTGACTAACTCCATCAAATTAAAAACGTAGACACAACTTTTCTTTTCCCCGCATTGAATAAAGTGCAGCGAAAATATTCACTCTGAAATCAGAAAGAGATACAGTCGATTTAAGTAAATAAGCTTCAGCCTCCTCGTAGACCTCGATGGCCTTTGGAACAAAATACATATTCTTCTTCGTTTCCATCTGCTCGCAGCTTTGTGTCTTATGGAAATGGGCGGAAATTCGTTTTTGACTCAATCACGTAATGTTTTAGCTACCTATTCGAAAACTCTTTTTATCCCGTTCCAATTTCGATACGTTCTAGTGAAATATATCCATGAAGGAACACGCAAAAAAAATATGGCATTCTGCAAAATCATGCTTGAAGAACGATGGAGATTTGTTGGCAGATTCGAAAAAACATTTAATGGCGTTCCAAAATTCGATGCACAAGACTGAGCCAACTTGTTTTGCTGCATTATAGAATATCTCGGTAGACTGCGTCAACAAAATTGCAAAATTCTTTTATCTACTTGTTTCGAATGGTGTGTAATTCAAGAAATATTGGTACACTTTGGAACAGACCAAATCGTGCTTGACCATACTGACCTAAGTTATGGAGCAATTATAACATTTTCAATAGATTTTCTAAAGCGTATAACAAATTGATGTACTCGCATCTCCATGGAATTTTTGTATTCCATTTGTTTTTATCAGCGCTTGAGACCTGCGAAGTTTGAGTCAGCATTATCGGTTCATGTTCAATAAACCGGTTCACGATGTAAAATAGTTTGATGATTGCTCGCATTAGTGCTTAAGTTAATGAGAAGAGGTTTCTCGTGCTCTTCTTCAACAGAAGCTATGCTGAGACCGACAAGATTTGTGGTAAGCGAGCACTCCTTCGGCCGAACACATTTTCAAATCTTCCGTAGTGAACTGCTGAACAACGAAATTTATCACAGATACTTAGTATTGAATATTCAAAGTTTAGTTTAGTTTTTTGTGCTGGTTCCTCCGAGAAAAAGTTATATAAATATTTATAATTTTAATATATTTCGCTAAAAATTGTATATTTATTTATTTTTTTTTTACATATACGACATGATTTCTCGATTGAAATTGATTTGCATTGAGTAGTACTTTGATCAATGTCAAGTAAATTCAAAGTGCGAAATCGTTCCCTACGTGAAAAATGTATCATTTTATCGAATTCACTTTCGAAAAATCTTCCCAAAAGTGAGATCCGGAACTCAGGCCTGTTCCGGAATTCGCCTGGCACTCGTTCCGAATCAGTCTGAAATTGTACCATTTTCATTAGATTCTCTATCTAATCTTGTGTTATCTTTAGCTATTATGGTTAAATTAGACTACTCATACTCTATGTGACTCTATAGCATAATATTATTTATGAAACTAAATCTTCTTAAACTTTTCTAACATTTCAAACAGCCCTCGTATTCATGCACAGTTTCTCCTGTTGTTGCTGTTGTTTGTCACACAGTTTTCTTTGTTTTCTTCTCTGTTTCTCTTTCCCACATTCAGTTTGCATCTCTTTTTCTCTCTACTACTACACTAATGATGCTCATTAGATGTTGTTAACGTCGCACAAAACATGACCAGAGAAAATTATTATGTTCAAACGAAATTTTCTCAGGCACACCTACCCATCAGCGAGTGTATCTACCTACCTAACCATATCATCCTAACATCAAAATCTACCTTGCCCATGTATCTATCAACATATAACATGGTACATTTCAAATCGATCGATATCGTTTTCTATTCCCATTCAAATTTTTGTTTTGTTTTGTTTTTTTTTTTTTTTTTCATTTTATTTTATTTTATTTTATTATTTTTATTGTGCTGAAGCAAATCATTCAGTTGACATTTTTCGATGACATGTACAAGTAAAAATTCCAGCAACATTTTTTCTAGCTTATTTAGATACTTTAAATTTTTACAATATGTGATTTCGAAGTAGATAATCAATCAGCTGCGCGAGGAAGCCTTTGACCGCTTCGCGCTCTTGTTGCCTACATTTTTTTAATCTAAGCTTCTCAAAATGCAAATGTTTGACGTTTGATTCGCAGAAAACCATTTTTATAGTGTCTTTTTTTTAAAAAAAAAATACAGTTTGGAACCTAAACTTATTTATAATATTCACATTTGTGCAATAGTGAATAAAGCAAATGGTGTTCATGGTTTTGTTAAGCGTTGGTCTAACGAATTTAATGGCCCTTTTACCACAATATTTCTCTATACTTCTCTTGTTCATCCGATTTTAGAATTTGGCTCATGTGTTTGGAACCATTACTATGCTATTCACAAAGATCGTATTGAGTCAGTTCGAAAACAGTTTCTTCTACTAGTGCCAATTTCTCTTAGAAGTGTCAATTGGGATCCCGAAATAAATCTTCCACCATATCAGTAAAGGTTAAAATTAATTGATTTTCCAACCCTCTCTGTGGTTTTTCTTCATATAATTCTTATTGATGAGATTGTTTCTTCCTACTTGCTTCAGTTCATATTAATAATTTGATATATATTGGGAACGTTGGCAATAGTAATGAATCTCTTCTCTTCTTCTTTGTTTTTAAATAATTTTAACATTGACCCATACCTTAGCGGTATACCGGTATTAAAATCCAATCAAGAACCGTTCCGCAATTCAATACCAAAAAACATTTGAACCGGTACAGAAGCTTATACAGAAACGAACATTTTGGTATGTACCAAAAACGGAATCAAGATACATTTCGGTTTTTTGTCCTGGTTTCAACCAATTTTCGAAAAATTTTTGCCGGCATTCTTTAAAGGCTTCAACAGCATCTTCATGCATCGAAATTGGTTCAATTTGCCATTTATTTTTGATGTGTGGTAACAAAAAGAAGTCATTGGGTGCCAAGTCAGGGCTCTAAGGCGGATGAATCATCAAATCGATGTTTTCAGTGCTCAAAAAATCTCTCATGTGCACCAATGTGTAAGAGCTCGTATTGTCGTGGTAGAGAATGACTCGTCTTTGACGGTTGATTTTTCGCAATTCTCCAAAAACTTCTGCCCAACGAATGGTTATGTACCATGCAGTATTGATTGTCCTACAATTCTTCCTTAAGCGAAAGACGTTCGCGATTAAAATCGTTGTACCAGATCACAGTGTTAACGAATGGGACTGCATCGCCAAAGATGGAAATAAATTTATCAGTAATACACATCAAAAGTAGTAGTAAATCATCGCCATGCCGATCATCGTGGAAGGCAAATTCCTGCCCGCTACGTATGCCGACGACACGGCATTCCTGGTATCCGACGTTTTCTCACAGGCGGCTTCAGCAATCCTTCAAAGACAGCTCGACATCTCCAATACTTGGCTCAAAAGATGGATTATTGTGGTGAACCATGAGAAGTCCACTCAAACGACTTTTTCACTTTGAAGAGGAGACTGTCTCCAAGTTCATCTCGACGGAGCAACTATTCCAAGCAGCGCTACAGCCAAGTATCTGGGCCTGGGCCTTGACAGAAGGTTAACATGGCACATCCTCACCTTCTTACCAAAAGTGCACAACGAACGGCTAAAAAAAAAACATTTATGGCTTATCGCTCGAAGGTCAACTCTCAGACTGACGAGCAAGCTTCTAGTCTATAAAGCAATACTAAAGCCTGTATGGACCTACGGAATAGCGATCTGGGGCACTGCCAGCAGGAGAAACGGCTCTATTATTCGAAAGTTCCAAAACAGGGCCCTCAGAATTATTTTCGAATCTCACCTGTTTCACAGCAACAAAGTGGTTCACGAAGAACTCGGTTTACCTTGGGTTCACCAGGAAATTGCAAGATTAAGCAGCTATTATCAAAATCGGCTCAACAGGCACACCAACACCCACGCCATCAACCTGTTCGACAACAGTTCCAATATAAGAAAGCTCAAAAGGCTTTACCCGCTTGATCTTCCTTATGGCAGGCAATAACACACTTACTCACTTTTAGTTTTTCTACCCCATACCCCTTCCTCACATCACCAAAACCTTCTTATTCCTATTCCACAACGGCTCCGCCAACGCATTGTTAATTGATTGCTTAAAACTTATAATTAGCTGTTGGTCTTATACAGATTGTAAACAACACAAATAGTGAACGTACATCAAAACGTTCTGCGTACATTTATGCTAAAAAATGTCAAACTTTGCAATGGAAATTTTGCAAAGGCGCACAATACACAAGGAGATTAATTTCTTTGACATATTAGCACCTCAACCTCCTCAAGCTCACGCCTTTCTTGTTCCTTTTTATGCGTCTGAAAAGACATTTCTCCTCTTTCCGTTTCTCACGATATCGCTCTCTAACAGCTCGCGTTGCTCCCGAATGCAGAGTTCGTTTGTAAGCGGCGACTTTCTCTGCAGTAGCTTGGCGACACTCCACGTCATGCCAAGGGTTCGTCACAGGTCTGGTGTTCCCAATGACCTCCTTGGCAGCCGTATCTATGTAGTGGGAGATTTGTCACCACTGCTTACCTATATCTTCAGAAGCCGGAGAGGACGCCGGACGCCCGGAACAGCTGGGAGAGTCAGGCTGAAAAGGCTTCGGCGGTCTGTTGTGATAGCAGCTGACCGACGTCTACCTTTCGTTCAGTATCAAATTTTTTTTCTTAATTAACATTTCTCGTGCATATAGAGACAGAAATTGAGAGACTTTATAATCAAATATATTAAATTCGCCTTAAATTCCATTTGAGTTATTCAAAGAGTAGCTTTAGCTATTTCAAAACCAAATATGTATCTTTTCTTGTTTTTGTATCTGCATTATAAAGTTCAAGGCGCTTTTCGTGCACTCAAACTAGTCTAAATAATATTAAAAGCGAAAGGTGCACTCAAATTAATTGCGGCGAATTATTATGAAAGTTTTTATCAAACAAAATGAAAGCAAAATTGCAACAAACTGCAGAGACGAGTCAAAGCGAGTGCAAAATTAATTGAAATGCCTGTGAGATGCACTTTTTATTTTTCTCACACAGACTTCCGAAGCCGCTGACAGCATCATGGATACCGTGCCGTCCCGTCACGTCCCGTCCCGTCCCAGCCGTTGTGGCCGCTACCAAGCTTTTCAAGTTCATTGTCACTTTATAAAGTGCAGCGGCAAGAAAATGAGAAGAAAAAAAAAAAAGAAGAAACAATTTCAAAGGCAGCTAGATCACAACTCAACTCGTTTAGAGCTGGAGACCCCCTCGGTTTGTTTTTTTTCAAAAGCGCACACAAGCGAGCAAACAAAATGAAAAAAATGAATAATAAAAACAGAGATTGAAAATACCATAATCCAATTATGAATTTTCACATAAATTTTCCAAAAAAAAAAAAAAAAAAAAAAAAATTAAGAAAAAAATGGAAAAACTTGCGCGTAATGCTGAGGAGCGCATTTTGATTAATAACAAGTTGGGCGATAGTAGCCGAGCCCAGCCGAGCCGAGCCGAGCCGAGTGCGATTGAACGCTCAATAATAATAAATTAAAACGCTCTAAGCGTCTCTGTATGAATCTGAATGAAGTAGTGAATGGATGGATGCATGACTAGTCGCCGTCAGCTAAGTTGGGGCCACGGCGGGGGCTTAAAATTTAAAGATTCGATAGCGTACAAACAAAGCAATAACTTCAGAAAAGTGTCCACACACCAAGAAGACAACGACGGCGACGACTTCGACTTCGACTTCGACGACGATAATAATGTTATTTTATCAGCAATATATAATGTCTCTATATATATAATTAAAATGAACGATAAAGCAAGAAGTTAAGAAATCTCTAAGTGGCATTAATAAGAAAACTGAAAGATGTGAAAAATCACGTCGTCGTCGTCGTGATTGTCAAATCAAGACAAACCATTCTCATTCCATTGAAAGTCAATTGTCATCGCCATCACCATCGCCATCACCATCAGCGTCATCATCATTATTATCCATATGAAAGCAGCATATATATATATGATATTTTTATTTACTTTGTAATATATTATTACCCCAACAAAAAAAGAGAAGAAAAACTTCTTTTATAAACAGTATATAATGCAGTGCAACAGCTTCAGTCACTTGTTAAATTGGATTTCCTCAACTGATGGAAACAGTGTTTTGAACGTGTAAGTAATCGACCTCCACTGCTCAAACGCAGCAATTCAGAGAAAAGCAAATGAAAAAATAGATCTATTGAGATGTAAATAGGCCGAAAAGTGTTGGGAATACGTGTCTTTTTTGCTGTTTTGCAGAGTCAAAACACGAAACTTAGAAAAACAAAAACAAAATATAATGTGATAATCTTAATTTATACAAAAAAATAAATAATATTTTATATTTTTTATCAGTGTACAAGTGGCACACACATTGCGCGATACATTCACTAACACAAAATGCACATCTATAAATACATTGAAGTAACAACACTCTCTGCACAAGCCCTGGTACACATGTTTATGCAGTCCTGGTATAAATTATTTTGTAGCTCTGGTATAAATAATTTTGTAGCCGTGGTACAAATATTTATGCATCCCTGGTACACATATTTATGCAGCCCTGGTATAATTTAGCTCCAGTATAAATAATTTTGTAGCACTGGTATAAATATCAATGCAGACCAGCATACAAATATTTATGTAGCCCTGGTTCGTATATATATTTATGCAGCCCTGTTATAAATATTGTTGTAGCTCCGGTATAAATTTTAATATTTGTGCAGCACTGGTATTTATATAAATATCAATGCAGCTCTGGTACAAATATTTATGCAGCCCTGGTATGTATATAAATATGAATACCTGGTAGAAATAATTATGCAACCGTGGTACAAATATTTATGCAGCCCTGGTAGAAATATTGTTGTAGCCATGGTAGAAATGCTTATGTAGCCCTGGTATAAATTATTTTTTAGCTCCGGAATAAATCATTTTGTAGCCGTGGTACACATATTTATGCATCCCTCGTATAAATTAGCTTCAGACACAGAAATAGCAGAAATATTTATGCAGTTGGAAATTGGCACCTAGACTTATTTCTATTGGAGTCAAATGGAACATTAATATTGACCCGTCACGCACACTTTTTGTGGTCGCCCCATAAAAATCGGCGCCTACCTTTGCCTCTTTTAATGAAAAACTTTTTTATTGTATTCATTATCAACTTAATAATTTATATAGTAGCTTATAATGGCCGAACCTTTCACATGAACATCAATGGGTATGACCCTTCAAGAGTTTAGGGTAGCCCTCATATAAACCCACCACAGACCACTTTTGTGTTTTTGTATAAAAAACTTCTTAATTTAAGTAAGTTTTAGCTTGAAATTCAATGTGGTGGGTTCTAATGGACCGCCGCTTTATATACGTGTATTAATGAGCGTACCCCAGCCACTTGGGGTAGTTCCCATACAGACTCACTGCTCACTTTTATGTATTTGAATGAAAAACCTCTTCAGTTAAGACACTATCAGCTTAAAATTACTTCTTATGAATGGTCGCTTCACACACATATAGTAAAATACGTATAACGCCCCTTTTTTGGGATAGTCCCTATTCAAACCTTTCTACGTGCGGCCATGATCGATAAAGGGTTGTAGTGCCACGTAAGTACTTATGTAAATAAGAAAGCTTCCATCCATACTTAATTTTTGTGGTTAGCAAAGGAAACAGTGTGTATATGGGCGTCCGTTTGCAATAGAAGATCTTGGAAACTATAAGTATACTGTAAATATAGATACTTTGACTCTCCTATTTCCTTTTCAGATAATGAATATTACGTGTACATGCCAACCCTACTATAAGGGGTAGCGCCCATACAAACTTATACTTCTCTTATTACTTTTTGTATGCATTTTATTTTGGTAATTAAGCTATAAACGCCAAAATTTGGTTTTTGTTAGAAATTGAGCTACAAACACTAAATTTGGTGAATCTTTCTTCAATCCTAATGAAACATTACACATACATTCAAATGGAACCAAACAAAAACCAAACCCTAAGCCAAACACCTTCAACTGCAGACAACTTTTTTGTGTTAATTGCGTTCAAGCGATATATTTGTATTGGCGCGTTCGTTTATTCTTTCATTTGCTCCTAGATTACAGTCGACTATATTGAACAGTAAGCTTTCTACTAAAGCATAAATACGCTATTAATTCAAACTCAAACAATTCTGCTCAATGCATCGGTATATTTATTTTGTATCTACAGCAACTGGTAACTTTTGATTACAAAATCGAATAAACATCCCAAGGTTTACTAACCGACCGACCGACCGACACACTAATAAAGAAAAATCATAATTAATACATAAAGACAGCATGGTCGATGTTCAGGAAGGGGGGGGGGGGGGGCACGTTGCACGTTGCACCTGTTGAACGCTGCTATCGGTAGAAGTTAAGTTACTTCTAAGCAAACGCTGACGACAGTGCGCATGCGCGTGTGTGGCCGGCAAACAACTCACAGGAAAGTAAGTAAGTAGTTCAACCGCCGGTTTTCAGAACCAAACTCTTTCGATGTATTCGCTGATGTGTTTTAAAGCCCCTTGAAAAACGTTCAAGTGCGTTTTGCCATTTCAGAATTTGAGTTTTAAAGTAGCTGCTGAAGTTTTCAAGTGTAGCACACAATAGCAAATAAACAAACGATTCAAATCATCAGCTTCAAAGCAATCAGCAAAACATAAAAATATGAAAACATGAAACAAATGGCGACTTTGAAGTGCTTTTCAACGTTTCGAACACGCGCCAGCCTCCGAAACTATCAACAGCTAGCTATGAGACGCTCCCTAGCCGATGCCCTTCGCAAATGCTGCCAGCGTTCATTCATTTCCTCAATTAGCATGCATAATTGATGCAAAACATTTCTTCCACAAAATATTTGATTCACTTGCCTTGAATAATCTGAATTGCCAAGTGAATTCAAATCGCGAAATAAAAATTTAACATTTTACCAAATTCACTTTCACTTCACTGTTTTGCCTTCATTTATCTTTCTTGCAACTTTCCGTTATAGTACACGGTGCTACAGTGACTCCAGTGGGTCTACTCGAACACAACTTTTCTAGATTTTGAAAAAATTTCTAATTTCTAATTGGTTTGGAGGAGCTTCAATCAAATAGTATCCAATTAATTTTCAAATGATCAGAGACTTCTTAGGTGTTTTGAAAAGAAGGTGTATAGAAACTTAAATTTGGTGAAGAAATATTTGGTGTTCGAACTGATGAAACAGTGAAAATTGCTTGAAGAAGATTGAAGTAAAAATAACTGATTAGAGAAACCGTCTCACAATGAATTTCCATTATTTTTCACTAAACAAAACGAACTTTGTTGTTACAATGATATAAAATACTTGTTCGTAAGAATTAGAACAACTTCTGACTGCCTGCTTTTCAAGGACAGATTCTTCCAAAAAATGTAAAAAGTGTGCTTCTTCAGAATGTATAAAAGTTCCCTACTTCTTCCTTGGATCATTCTGTGTTGCACAAAGAAAAATATGAGTGTGTGGAAATAGTACTGGAAACTGAAGTATATAGAGTGGACTGGACAGTTCCAGTATTAAGGAATTTTAAAATGGTTGGTTTTCAGAGATGTGAATGCAAGGCGGATAGAGTAAATATCCTTGCTACATTTGCTTATGGGACAGTAGAGCAGATGATTTGTGATTCGAATAAATTCTTTCGCAGAAGCGGCTAGAAGTCCTCAACCACGAAAGCGTGATGTTCTTCTACCATGACAATGTGAAACCAGAAGTTGCATCATTTTGCATGAGAACTTTAGCCCTATTCTCTACTTACTCATCGGACATTGTCCTGCCTGACTACCAATTGTTTCGGCTCATGCAAAATAACTAGTAATGTAGGTCATACGATTCGTTTGAGGCCCAGTTTTTCCTTGGAAAGAGAGGATCTTATCCGAGCGCGGAATCATTTTACATATGTAAAATAATAACTGCGAATTTAAAGATTGTTTGCTTATATATAATATTAAATTATAATATGAAATATTTAACCAGCAAGCACATGTAATTCGCAACTAGTTTTAGCATGTTTCAAATTAAATAAACGGCAGTTTGTGATACCTAGTTAAGCTTTTTAAATTCTGATTTCTTTGTTTTATTTGCCTCAATTGGTTTTTTTATCGAGCCACTTTTGTGAAATTTTTGCATACGTATGTGCACTTGAAAAATAGCATGCGACCGCGAGTTCTAGATCTTTTAAATTCGCATACTTAATATCAATACTGTTTGGTAAATATTTTTTTTTCGCATTTTGTCGCAATTTTAGTTATCAAAATTTTTCATTTTAGTATTAATTTTTTTTTTTATAGATATCAATATCTCCTTAAGAATGGACATAGTGAGTTCCAATGAAAGGGTTCTTTACAAAGTATGCGACCCCTCCATTTTTAGGGCCACATACAAACCACTCGCCCAATTTTGCTTTTTTGTATCGAAAACTTTTTTGTTCGACTTGATATTCTACATAACGGCTTTTTATGGATGGACTCTGGATATAAATGTCAAGGGGCGTATGCCGCCCATATTTATCGCGCACTTTTGAGGTATTGTATGAAAAATGTTCTTACTACAGTTAATATCAACTAAAAATTGAATTTAGTGTCTTCTTATGGTGGAACGCTTCACATATAAAGAAATAGATGTGATTCCGCTTTTTTTAGTGGCAGCTCCCATATAGAGCCACCGCGCAGTTTTTGGGATTTTCAATGAAAAACTTTTTCATTTCATGCAAAACCAACTTGACACTTGACATGGTCGCTTCGCATGGTTAGCCAGGGGTATGTCACGCCCACTTTATGGTGTAGACCCTAACAAACTTACATTCAACTTTCTGGTTGTTAGGCTTAAAACAATTTTTGTTTTCTTTACACCTGCTTGAAACTGCGTTTGAATGAAATTAAAGTTTTGGTTCCACTGAAGTTTACATTGTTTCTTGTTTTTTATACCATCCAGACATAGTGTGAAATGGTGCGATATTATCAGTTTTTCTGAAACTGTATAACACATTAAAGGAGGCAGCGTAGACCCCATAAAGTATGTATATTCTTTATCAGCTTGGTGAGTCGATTTAGCTATATCCGTCTTAGTTGTTGTGCATTTTTTGACATCAATTTTTTCTGATAACTGACTGAAATCCAGTGTTTAAGCTTCTGTTGGTCCAATGTTTATAGAGTATCAATATTGATATGCCACACTTACTTTAAAGTGTAGCCCCCATACAAACCGACCGCCCACTTTTGAATTTTTGAATGAGAAACTTCTTTATTAAAATCAATTAATTAAAATCAATCAACGAAACAATTGGTAGTCAGGTGGGACAATGTCCGATGAGTAAGTAGAGAATATGGCAAAAGTTATATAGATATTCGCAACGCTTGTATTTGGAAGTTTTCCAGCTCTGAACTAGATGGTATGGGAAAATGTTCACTGTGATGCCTCCTATATTGCTCATTAAGTCCCAATACTTTCAAAAGCATCCGAAGTTCACACTATCACTTTTTGTGAAAAGTATATAAAAGACTTAAACGACGCATACAAACGGGGTCCAACAAAATTACGCTGAGTTGCTTGAAAACATATTTTTAGTGTCGTATTTGTAATCTTCAACATTTTTCAACATCTTCACTACATAATCACCATTAATTTCAATACATTTCTTCAGTCCGTAGATCAACCTGTCAATTCAAAGTTGAAAATCGTGCTTTTGAATCGTCTCAATTCGCCTTGCTACTAATAACTTTTCTTCTTAAATGTTGTATAAGTTTCGGAAATAACCAGAAACCAGATGTGTCTGACCAGTATTCAGAGGAATAGCTGCTAAAATTTTTGCTATGGTGAAGTATAGAGACATCATCACTTTTATTGCTGCTTGCATTGTCTTACTTTAATTGGTGGATTTGCACCTTTTCTGTTCTATATAGTATGTAATGGACCATCGTTTGCTTTCCGGATCGTACTTATTAAATCGAGTATCATCAGTCAAAGTTACTAAATCTTCCCTCTTGGAATTTTCTAAGGAAATATTGGGCAAAACGAACTCCAGCCTTTTTTTTTTTTTTTTTTAATCTCATTCGAAATTTGTGGAAGCCATCGAGGAGACAGCAGATCATTTTAGAATATGCGGTATACAGCAATGATGTTATTCAATTTAGTATTGTGTCGTCAACTATAGCCACATAGCCACATGTCTGTCGAAGATTTTAGCCGACCACGAGTTAAGAGTTCAAATTATTCCATAAGCTGTCTGGAAAACATTGAAAATTGAGTAAATTGGCTTGAGTAGACGCCGAAAAGAGAGCATAAGAGCAAAGAATAGCATAAAAAGTTTCTTCTTTCCGTTTTGGTGATGGATGGCATTTCTTGCGACCTTGATCGATTTTGCCGAAGTAAAAAAATTTTATGTCGTAAAACAGTTGGGAAGGGTCTACCATTTTTGGATTTATGAAAAAACTAATAAAATAGCAGCAACTCTGTGGACTTACCGTAAGAAAAAAAATTAAATAAAAATGTAATAACTTCATAGATTGAACGCTCTTTGAAATTGCTGCTGCTTATATTTCATATTGTATAATTTTTAATAGCTCTTCTTTTTATTTTTTTTTTTTTACACCAACTGCTCTGAACCGGAAAATTGTTATAAATGCAACGCTTATAATAAATTATTAAGCGTTGCAGTGTGAAAAGTGAAAACTATTGCATCGACGCTTGCAGCGCTCGAAAGATGTATGGATGGAGGGATGCATGAATGGAGATGAATGAAGAAACGCTTCAAATCGCAACATATCGAATATTTTTCCTCGCAGAAATGTTGCATTTGATTTTGTATACGAAAAACATTTGGAAAATATAACAGCCGAGCGTGATCTATAGTTAAGGGACTCCTATACTCTGCATACGTATACAAAAACTTTGCAATAATCACCAACGACTTTGACGACTGATGCTGTTGGTGTTGCTGCTGTAAGTGATCTTTACTACATTTGGCGCGTGTCTGCAGTTTGTACTAAAAATACACACAGCAGACAGCATTTGCATCAGCCATGCATCCCATCCATCCATCCATCCATCCATCCGTTTGTCTCGAATCAATTCAACGGAAACATCAGAGTCAGTTTTCTATATGCTTTCTTTCCATTTCCAGTCTAGGAAAAATTCAAGGGCGAAATCTTTTAATGCATACGGGTATCTATTTCGGGCTGTCATAGCGATGCCGCATTGAGTTCCATATGCGCATTTCTTTCTTTCTTTCGTTCTTTGGGTCGTTGATTCATTTGCTCGTTATACTAGTATGTTTACATTGAAATTTATTTTTAATTTAAAGGCAACTTACACAGGATGCTGGATGCTGGATGCTGGATGCTGTATGCTCTGGCAGCGACTGAAATAAGCCGCTTCAGTAACAGTGAACACTGGACTAGACTGCAGTGGAGTGGAGTGGAGTGGAGTGTTGTGGTGTGGAATGGAGTGAGACAGTTGCGTTGCGTTGCGTTTCGTTGATGTGGCTGAAAATTGCCAGACAGTGCAAAAATTTCGAGGGCTGTATTAAGCATTGAGTGTGAGAGTAAGGGGAGAGTGGACATGAAAAGGTGAAGATCTGCTCTTCTGTGGGGTTTTGTGGCACTTGGCAACAAAGTCAACAGCATTCATGCATGTTTTACTAAAAATAGTTTTGCAATAAAAAATAAAAATAAAAAAATAAAAACAAATTGTAAATAAAAAAAATATTATACTCGTATGCAAACAGTTTCGGTTTCAATCTAAAAGCAGTGGGGGTTAAATGGGCTGGAGGGGCAAGTTAGTTTGTTAGTTGCGGCTAAGTAAAGGCATTTGCCGCATAGATGGCGCTCACAGCTGTAAGTGCTGCCTTCGCCTGACAGTGGACCTAAATGAAGTTTTTCGTTTTGAAATTCAATATCAGAATTCCAAAATGTTTTAATTTGATTTTACAGTAGCTCCAATCAACTTCACTCGTATTTATTTAAATATTGCTTCTTAAAATATACAAAAAAAAAAATATTGTGTTATAAGTAGCAAAAATTGTTTCTAGCAGTCGGTGACTGCTAATGGACTTGATGCGGTATCCGAAACACAGTGTCTCTGCAGCAAAAAAAAAAAAAAAAATGGTTTATAAAAAATATTGTTATTATTCTTTCCTTTTTGAAGTTGTGTCAATGCTAAAAATGTATTTTGTTACATCTGTGGTAAATATATAGTTAAGAGATATTTGAGGTTATGTACATAACCTCAAAAGTAGGAAAAAAACGCCGTTTTTCGGGTACATAACCTCAAATATCTCAAAATCTTGACATGATGAACCAATTCTGACCCCGCCGATTCGGATTATACGCACTAAATTACTTCGGAAATGACCCTTAGCGCTCCAACAACTGGCATGACCACGGTATTTGTAGACCATTGATATACTCGTATTTCTTAACTTCGAATAGCCATAACTTTGCACACAAAAAAAAATAGTAATTGATCTCTTGAACTCTTCAATTAATTGGTAAGAGTGGTACTAAATGAGGTAACTGGAGATACAGACCACAAACATTTTTTGCACCCTGTACATAACCTCAAAATTAGGAAAAACGCCGTTTTTCGTGTACATAACCTCAAATATCTCAAAATCCTGACGTGATGAACCAAAAATTACGCTGAGCTTTCCAACAACTAAACCATGTTGACCTGTGTTATCGATGCTGATTCTGCCCTCTTCTTCGCGATGCTTCTATCTTCGCGATGCTCTCGTCATTTGCTATTTCATCTTCTATTTCAAAACGTACGCTTCTCTCGTTGCTACCAGTCGCCCATTCCATTATTTCGTTCTCAGTTAAATCATTTTCGATTACCAAATTGTACAGTCTAACCAGGATTATATCGAATTATATTTCATCAATCGATGAAAACAGATGACAACTGATCGTGGGAGTTCATTCCAGGCGTCAACTATTTTTAAGATCTGAGACCATGTCGTTATTGCCGTTTACACATAACGCCGCGAGTGCTGACAGCAAGTGCTTTCGATACCGCTGCTTAAGTGATTTTATGGCATTTTGTTCAAGCGGTTGCAACAAGGGTGTATTGTTGGGTGGGCAAGAAATAACCTTGAAGTTTTCATCACACACATCGGAAAAAGTGTTTGCTGTCCTATGACAGGTGCAGGTGGCATTATCGACCAATAAAATTGCTTTTACTAGTAAGCCTTTAGCTTCCAAGTGACGAGAAACTACCACTCCTTAAAAAACGCAGAGATTTCCCAAGCATTTTTTGATGATTTGTAATACAGTGGTAAATTTACATTTTTAAAACACCGAGGATTTTTTTTTTAAATTTTCCAATCATCATCAAATCGAGTTTATGCGTCCCTATTGCATCTACACAAGGCGCAATGGTGACGCTTTCCCTCATGTTGGTTTTCTTGACTTAATTTGAAACACACTAAAACTAATTGCGAATTACATGCGCTTACAAGTTTAGTGTTTCCTACTGAAGCAATATTTACAGTTCGCGCCGTTTTTATTTAACATAAGAAACTGACAGGCAATATTCTTACAACTTCCTTCTGATCAAAAGGTATCAGGAAATTGTCAATAAAACAAAAACCTTTTCATTATTCCTTGAAGTTAATTTTATCTGCTTCAATGTAATTTCCATTAGATGAAATACAAATTTCTCAATGTGTCTTTCAATCTTCGAAACACTAATCATAAGTCGATTTTTGGGACTAACTTTCAGAGCACTAAGCAAAGTTTGGTTTGCTCTCCAATCGGGTCTAAACGCTTTCCGTCGAGTGGTAACTTGAGTTTTGTTAGCACATAAATGTACTATATTGACATTAACATTGTTTTTGGTCAAATAACCGCGTACAAGATGAGCATATCAGCAAAAAATTAAGCAATATCGGCACAAGTTGCATATAAATTCGTCTGATACCCAAAATATGCTGCATAATGCGCTGCATCGATCCATCAAAAGACTCGCAGGTCGAATGTTATCTACCTGGCAACTTTTTACTAATTTGTTTGAAAGTTTTTGTCAGTCGAAGAGGTGAATAGACGCGCAGAACGAGGCCAATGATCAACCAGACTGTGGCCCGATTTGCACTATTCATAAGCCCGTCTTTTTCGCATTGTCGAATCTCCATAGACTTTCTTTCAAATTTTTTAAGAAAATTTCTTGTGATGAAACGTGAAACAAAATTTTAGACAAGCTTAACAAAAAATTAATTCAAAATGATCAAAAACGCACCAAGCACGAACTTCTCTTCTCTAGTTATATATTTCGCATAAGTTTCGACAGAATGTCTGACAGTTGTATCAACCACGAGAAAACAATTCACAATAACTCAAGCGATGTTAGTTTTAATGAGAAATTCCGGATATTTTTTGGTCAGAAGGATGCTGTACCAACCACAAATTAATTTAAGAAATAATTATTTTTTGTAATGAATTTTGTACTAGAATACGGGAATACTTTTACGCGTTTTGTCATTCAACTGTAATTTATATAATACAGGGTGTTTTTTTTTGACGTTCCATTTCCGACAAGGATTAAACTATCATAAATTGATCAGATCAGATCAGATCAGATCAGACAACACTATTGTCATTAGTGCTCAGTTTGGTTTGTCATTTTATCATGCATAGGCAAACGCCAGAACATTTGCAAATTGTAAAAATTTGTTTCGAAAACTGGTTCGATTCGGGTATTTTACCGTACGCTACGTCCATTTTATGGTCGCACAGCGTAGTTGGTCGTATGGTCGTAGAGCGTAGTATTGAGGAGCACTCAGCAATTGGAGCCTCCACTTAATGGAAAATTTTACGTTAAAATCTCGGAATATGACCTTATAAGTTTCAGTTGATGCAAAAATTAAAGCCGTATATGACCATCGTTTGCGACATACGTTCGGTCAATGGGCTGAAAATTTACTGCAAGTCAACTGACTATTTCATAGTAATATTCTGTTTAGTTACGAGTCCCATTTTTGCCTCAATGGGCATATCAATAAGCAAAATTACCACCTTTGGAGTTATGAACGTCAACAAAAGATTCTCGAGGCACCGGTACAGCCAAAAAAAAACACTATTTGGCACGCTTTATGGGCCTGTGGAAGCATTGGTTCTTAGTAACGTTAACGTCAACGTTTAGCGCCATAGAGTCATGTTTCGGGGTTTATTTCGTGACTTGTTTTCCAACAAGACCTCGTCACATACCATACACCACGTCAAATAAACGATTTACTGCGGAAAACATTTGGCCAATGCGTTTTTTTCTCAAAATGGTCCAGCCAATTTGCCATCGGGCTCATGCTACTTAACGCCTTTGGTATATTTTCTCCGGGTTTACGTGAAGTCTTTGGTTTATGCGAACAAACCAGCAACTTTGAATCACTTGGCAGACAACATTGTTCGAAACATTGTCGAGATACGACACCAACTGCTTGAAAAAGTGTTCGAAAATTTAACTTTCGGAATGCTTCACATCTGAGCAAGCCGCTTGGCCCACAATTCCGAAATCATATTTAAAACATTAATGGCATAAAACTGTCTTTCGAATGAAGCCCAATGAAATTATGTAATCTCAGCATTTTAATTCAAACAACATCTTTAAAAAACAACACCCTTCACAATTACATTTTGTTGACTTACTTATTGAAAGAGTCGTGAGTACCCGTTTTAGCTTATGTCACCCTGTACCACTTAAATTTTCAAATTTTCCACTGATATTTTAATAGAGAAAGTATGAATACGCAGCCACTGTGCAACGTCATCGTCGCCATTATCCAGGCCAAGGAAAAAAGGCATTAAAATGCAAAGGCATTTAATTTGCAGACAAATTTCCACAAAAAAAAAAAAAAAGAACCAAAAAAAATTGAAAAAGAAAAAAATTATAAAAATGAAAGAAAGAGAAAGCAGCAGCGGCAAATTACATATGAGTACAATACTTAGACTGACGGTCGTTATAGCAAGAGAGAGTGGAGTGCAGAGGGGCATCTGAAGCGTTGGAACTAAGCGGTACGACGAGACTTAGTGCAACACAGCGAGACAGTGACAGCTGATGTCGTCTGACAGTGCTGGAGCCAATGCTGAGGACGAGACTGAGACTGAGACTGAGGCCAAAAACTGGCGCTGACATTGCACAAAAATGCAGCGGAGCAGCTTGCAGGGGCAACGGCGAAAAGAAGAAGAGGAAGAGTGACAATGATTTTGTTACAAGAAGGGGACCAGTGTATGTGACACACACACAGCACCAGAAGCAGCGACATGGTGCCAACTCTAGAAACATTTTCGGAACCCGGATCCAGCAGAAGCAGCACCAGCAGCAGCATCGCTTTTCATAAACGCTAAAAATGGCGACGTCACAGTGGCAAAATCATGCGATAAATTTTTTTGTTTTTTAGTTTTTGTGTAGTTTTCACCAAACTGTATCGCACTCACTCACTCACTTACATTATTTGTGCGAGGGTTGCTTTATAAGTACTTACGAAGTCAATGAAATAATGCAACAGAAAAGTGAACGTGTGTATCATTGAATACAAAGCAATTCATATAATACACAACGCACATTTCCTGGAAAGCACAATATATGTAGCAAAAATTTGCAATGTGTGACCAACAGACTGATGAGAACTTGTAGCTCAATTCAAAACACGTGTTTCTGGGGCTAAAACACTTTTTTGTGTTATAGAAAATTGTTTTTAATAGAGCTTCGCATTCAGAAAAAAAAATTATCTTGCGCCTTAAACAAAATATGTTCTTCAAGGAGACTTCTATATTCCAACATAATATAAAAACCAAAGCAAAGTAAAAGAAAACAACAAACTAAAAACATTAAAAGCTGGTATTACTGAGCCGTCAGTTAACCTATAATATGTAAGAAGATTAGGAATTATAAGCGTTTTTAAAATTTCAATGGATATTAAAAATTCGCATAGCTATAAATTTACGATAATAATGTGAAGCTGTCATTAATAATCAAATTTTAAGTTGAAATTGACTGCAAAATATCAAAAGTGGGCGGATGGTTTGTATAGAGACTACGAAAAAGTATGAGGAACACACATTTATCTTTATATTTGAAAAATATTCTGTACTTGTGTACGTGTCTGAACTCCTCCAAAACGGCTGGACCAACTTTGATGAACATTTTTCTGTGTGTTCATGGGGATTCGGAAATGGTTTAGAATCACAATTCGATCCAATAGAAGATGTTTTTTTTTAATTAATTATTAATTTATTTGTTGTCGTTTATTTTTCGATGTTTTACATTGTATCCGACAGGCGGGAAAGAGGTGGAAGGAGTAAGAGGAGCGGGGAATAGGGAACTAAGGGCAGGGGGAGAATGGTAGGGGAAAGGGTTAAGTGGGAAGAAGGGTACGGAAATGAGAGGTAGGGCAGCGTAGAGGTAGGTGATGCAGGGGGAAGGGCAGCAACGCGCAGGGTACCATTTAAGATAGTGGGATGAAATGTTGTATACATGTTAATGGTATCGAAGTGGCGCAGAGAAGGGGTGATAAAGTAAGGGGAAGGGGCAGCGGAATGGGTGCAGGGTAAAGGATGGTAAGAGAAGGGTTGGAAAGGGGCAGGGAAAGATGGGTGAGGGTGGTAGTGTAAGAGGGCTTGTACTGGTAAGAGGAGCAGTGTACTGGAGTGGCAGGGGGAAAGAGGGGTATTGGGAAGTAGAAAACGCGCCGAGTACCAGCTAGTATATAGGTATATATATATATATATATATATATATATATATGTATATGAAGCGTTCGTTCATAAGAAACCACCATATCAAATTTCAAATTGATATTGACGGTAATAATAAAGCTTTCTAATAGTTGGATAGTGTGGTTGTATGGAAACCACTCGAATATTGAGAGATCACACCCATTGATGTATAACACCATGTCCAATTTAAAGTTAATTTCGGCTGTAAGTTGTTCATACAAAATTCTAAGAATGAATGGTTCGATTATATTACGTTTACTCCAAGAAGTGTGTGGAGCACACCCATTGATATACATGTTAAGCATTCACGTCCGTACGAAGCAACCATGCTAAATTTTAAGCTGATATTGAGTGCAATAAAAATGGAAGAGTGGGTGGTTGGCTTGTCTAGGGGTTATTACTCTATTTAAACGCTATCAAAAAAAGTCTGTGTGCCGTGTTTCAGCCAGATATTTTAAGATTTTATACAATAAAATGCGCAATTGCTAAATCGACTCGTCTCGTCATGCTGACCCAGAATATATACATTCTCGGGGTCTACGATGCCCCCCTCTAAGGCGTTGCAAATTTTCTGATAAACTCAGCATTATAATTTTGTCAATATGTTTCCAACGTATAAAAAGAGCCAATGGAAACCACATAAAACACATATATTTATGTTTGATTTCTCGTTCAACTCGATAAGATGAGTCAATCCACCATTACGAACTAGTCTACGTCTTGAAATATCAGTACTAACCGTCTAATGTGTATAAATTATCATGGAAAAACATCGTTTAACTTAAAAATCCGAAGAGTATTGAAACTTTACTACCAACGAAAGTGTTTCTATGAACTATGGAGTTTATTAAATGTTAAATGCTAAAACCTATTGAACTAACCTCGCAACTATTGCTTACACTTTTCAGTAACTCCGTGTTGTATTAGTTTATTTTTGACTTTTGCCGTTGGACTTTGTATTCAAAAGTCAATGTCATCATACACTCCACCGGGTTGCCAAGCAATAGTTAGACGGAGTGAGTTAGAAAGAGGCCAGGAAAGATGTAAAATAGCCTCATGGACGGATTGTGACGCGGTTTTGTGTGTTGTCGCTATTAAGACGACATGTAATTATCGCTGGCAAATAACGAAAACGACAAACGACAACCAGACACATACTCTATCTGACAGATATTCCGCCGAAACAAATTTGCCTGCAAAAATAGACGTACAGCTATCGAAGTGGGCGTTGATGTAGTCGCAGCAGGCGATTATGTCCTCCACTCGGCATTTCTCTTTCACTTCCGCCGCTGGCATTAACTGAATTTGAAAGGGTTAATAAGCCAAGCGGCAGCAGCTGTTACCACGCAACTCTTAACTTAGTCTCCCAATTCTTTCTCTAGCCGTCGACGTCACCAACCCACCAGGCAACAGCAGCGTTGGCGTTAAAGGAAACATCACCAGACCAATGCTATACTCAATAGCTTTATAATGAAGTCAGTGAGTGAGTGGGTGAGTTTTTCGCTTCTGTTAACTTCTGCTCCCTGCAAAAGTACTTCTGCAGCCGTCCGTTGTTCTGCTACAGTCTGTGCTTTTTAATTTGCAACTCAATCGCCTTGAATACAAAAAAAGTATACAATGCACGTTTTGTCGCCTACTTTATAACATTTTCATCCTTTTTCACATTCAGCAGAATTTCTCGATTTGAATTCACTTGCCATTGAGTAAATGGATTTCGTAATACAACTTGAAGTCGATGCTGGTAATGGCTTTCTAATAGAGACACCACATTTTATTAACGAGATCAACTCAGTAATTAAAAAGCTGAAGAATAACAAAGCGACCGGCTCCAATGAGCTGCCAACTGAGTTACTCACGACTGTTTGCGAAGATTAGGTAAGGCGTATGCACCAACTCTTGTGCAAAATATGGTCCGATGTGTGCATGCCCTACGATTGTTCTTCTTTGTACTGACCCCGCGCAATCTACCGTGAAAACGGCCAGTGACCAAATTTTCACTCTACGACAAATCATGGAGAAGGTAGCCCATCAGCTAATTTTATGCCTATAAATACGAAGTTTCTCAACGCCTTGTTTGAACTTGGTATATCAACAAAGACGGTTCGAATTTGCATGATGACGCTATCACACACACAAAGCATCGTCAGAGTACGAGAGAACCACTGAAAATTTTATGCGCCGGACTATGTTAAGCTCATCGACTACTTCATACAGCTCGTGTTTCATATGGAGACGAATCTCCAACTCTAATATGTCCAAAAATACTACGAAGAATTTTTCAATCGAACACTCCCTAAGACGTTGTATCTGATGTTGCCAAGGTACACGTATCTGCGCTATACAGCAGGAGGTGGGACCATCAGTGTTTTATAGATTTTTAACTTCGCACTTCAAGAGAGGGTTCTACTTATAATTTACATGCTGAGCTTGAAATAACATCGGTTAGCAAGCTTGATTCTGTCTCCCAGTTGTCGTTATCTCTGTTCCCAGCTTGCCAAAGTTTTCCACAGCACTGAAGCTGAAATTCTCCATGCTCACAGACCATCCAAGAAGTGACGAGTGGGCACCGAGAACTTCGTCTTTTCCTCGTTCATCGCTAGTTCTATGAGGCCAAAAGCATTGTTCGTTTCATCGCTTCCAAATAGGATAGCGAAGTGACTTCTCCATACTCTCAATGATACGTGCACATCTTTAAGCAGCATTCCATACTCGTCCTTGTAGAAAGATTGATTTAATTAGCATTAAAAGTCAAAACGAAAATGTCTCTCCGCAACGAAGCTCACTCGTAGTGTATAAAAGCTGCTGTGCAACTTTGCGTTTCTCGATTGTCTCATTATTTCCATTTAGCACGGCGACACTGAGTCAATTGCTAAGGATTGAATCGCTAAGGATTGAAGTTGGCTGCTTTGAGGGCTGCTTTGGTGTTATTGTTTGGTGCTGTTGGGAGCAATTGGCGTTAGCTTTTGTGTGGCTGCTTTTCGTGAGCTGGACGTCGAAATAATTGAAAATTGGTTTAAGTTATTTGAGCTCGATTGTCGTATTAACTATCAGGCAAAATCGGTTGTAATGCGACAGCATAGCCTTGCTCAAGGCGCATTCATTATACGATGGAGACGATAGCGCGGGGAGTGCAAGAGCCACATGTAATTGTGTAAATTAGAAGGCATTACTAATAAAAGTTGAGTGAAAGCAATTTTCTTTTAAGAATTTTATACACCGAGCAGTAGTCTTGCACTCCCTTCCAATATGACTTCAGTAAAACATTTATACTTTTCGAGCGCCTTCGTCAACATCCAACCTTCACCACCACCACCGATAGCAACAAAAAAAAAAAAAAAAAAACATCTCCATGGCTTCTAAATAAACATTTCCACATAATACGCTTGAAAATTTACTTTCGCTGAGAAATTTAAACTATGCGTGAGTGTTTTTGCTATGCAACCGAAGCGCCGAAGAGATACTTGTATACCAAAAGATGCGCGTAGATACAAAGATAAATAGATACATAGCACAAGATAGCACAAGATAGCGCTGTTAGTGGGGAGCTGAAAATGCATGCAAAGAGATACGCGTTGCTATTTCTTTTCTGGTGATATTTTTATATTCTTCCGTAATTGTCGTGTAATTTATGTACGCCGTATGGGGATTGCAATGCTAAATATAGCTAAGTATAGTAGGGGGATGCTAGAAATTGGTGATAGAATGAGTGCGATAGAGCAGCGAAATCAAATATACAAAATGTCAACGCCTGCTACTAATCGAAGATACAAAAACTGCGTTTTCGAAAAGATTGAATCGAAATTTTACTGTAAACAATTCGTTCAACGGCGTGAAGGGAGAGCGTATCGATGCAGCGTTTCAAGCGTGTTTTAATGCATGCCACAAAAAGGAAATGCAGCTACGAGGGTAACCTTAAATTAATGTTTGCCATGTGAATGGCAAAAACAGTTAAATATTATTCTACGCTCTTACCAAAAATTTGTTTCCGTTTCACTATGGTTTGCATTTGTTTCTTTGGAAGTAGTCAAGGCATCTCAGTGCTTCAAACAGCTAGAAGGCATTCACTTGCAAAAACCGGTATAGGTATATTATATTGTATTGTGATCTTATTCATACGTGCATGTCTGACCTCAGCTCAATCTAATTAATAGAAGTTGGTTAAAAATTGAGTTCGGAGATTTGCACAACCAAACAAACAAATTTGAAAACCAATTTGATGCTTTTTCGTAATTTATGCTTTTTAGGCTATTCAAAAGTAGTCTCAGCGCCTTGTGGATCTTTGCAGGACTACAATATCAAGTGACAAACAGTTTCCCGACTCTGATTATGCCGAAATTGCCGAATCGAACTGAAAATTGAATTGATTCTTTTTGGAAGAAGGTACAAATTCCATTCTTCTACATTGAGTATCAAAATGTGTGCTCGGCTCGGTGCTCACCACTTTTCAAAAAGTACAAGGAGGCGGAGGAGAAATACTACAGGATTTTAAAACAAAGCAGAGAAAAGTAGGCCTTCGCTACTTCAGACGCTACGAATCTCAGGTTCTACACCGATAAAGTTAGAGAAGGTGTTTCTTCAGAACTTCTGGAGATTGAATTCGCCTTACAACTTACGGAACTTCACTGCAACGTTTTCGTAAATGGTGTCAATTAAAAAGTTTGCGACTCTACTCCGATTCAGGGTGATCATCAAGCAAACAATTTACATTAACTAAGTGAAACAGGCAGTCCTAAAGCTGGTAGACACAATCAATACTTATTCCAAAATAGTAAGTAACTGCCGCAAATCTTTTAACTTTAATTGTTGCCAGAACCCAGAAACATGCTAGGTAACTAGATAGCTGACGTGCAAGCAAGGTGAAACATATTCAACAAATTTTTAACACACATGGAAAGGGCTGCGAATGTCGCTTGCAATTTGTTGATACTATTTAAATGAGACCAACAGTAGACGGAACCAACATGACATCTGTAGCAGTGCCAAGACGGAATGTGGCCGAAATGTGGCCAGAATGGAACGTTAAAAGAACAAATAAGCTACACTCACCGACCAGAAGCAAGTTAGCCTTAATAACGGGAGTTCTGGTGGCATACGTCTTGATCGGGAGACCTAGGGAGAGCCACAACGATTTCTGCGAAAACTGCATGGAGAAAAAAGAGCTAGAGGCTGTCGTGCACTTTCTGATTTCTGATCGATTAGCATGCACTTCAGACGGAGAGCAGACTATTGTAAACTGGGTCTCTGGTGAGCATAACCAATGTAGCTCATTTATGGCTGCGAACGTTACTCAAGTTCAACAACTACATCAACTGCTTAAATTAGATGGGAAGTATTATTCCATGTAGGCTGGTAATAGGTCTCTATACACATAAGTGTATTGGCTTGTGTGCGAAGTCTCACTTAATGATGACCTACATAAACTATTAGAATCGGTTTTGGAATGGAATTTATCTTTAGAGCTATGTTTATCTTTAGAGCTAGAAGATGTCAACGTGAAAGTGATATGTTATACTAAAAAATCTTATATAATAAAAGAAATATTTATACTCACAAATATTGCATAAACAATAACAATATCATGCAAACAGAATAGTACAAGAACAAGAACAAGCAAAAACCAAGCCAAGCGAGTAAGCAGTTACGCAACTGCTTTCTCGCTTCGATATCGCTTTATCGCTTGAACTCGCTTTCCGTTTCGCTTGCACGCTGACACCTTTTGAGTGTTCACATAAGAAAGTGCATGCTGCAAAGGTTTTTGCGTATTGTTTCTAGCGCGTAGTCTATGAATTAATTTGTATTAATATGCCACAAACAAATATTTGAAATTTTTCTTTTAACATCGCATTGTGCATTTTGCAATATCTTTTAGAGTGAGCCTCGTGCATAGTATGTTGTATAATTTCCAAATGAAGGTGTGCATATTATTTATAAATATTTTGTTTTTTTTTTTTTTTTTTTTTGCAAAAAGGAGTCGCTTAGAGTTAGATTTCCCCTTAGATTTTGTCGTCAATGGTGGCAAGCAACCGGATGTAACACTGCATCTCTCTCTTTCACATCTCTTGCCTGCGCACTGTAACTTCAGTGATTATAAATTTCATTGCATAGGTTGTCTGAGCTGCTAGCTGCTTTATCTGCATGCAGTATTTTATTCTGTATAGATGATATATATTTAGACTACCTATAGTCACATTGGCAACTGTTACCAAGCGCCTCCATTTAGGTATTCACTCCCTCATTTCCCTCTTTGATGCTTTCTACGCACGCCCTTTGCATCTACTTTAGCATTTGTTCAACGTGTTAATGAATTCAATCAAATTCAATTCTAATCCTTCGACTTCGGTTGCAGCATTTGTAGCATCGCCGTTTTTCCCCACTTCCCCGCATTCGCTGCAATTCAGTCTGTCCGTCCATCCGTCCATCCGTCCGTCCGTCATTCAGTGCAGTCGAGTGAGTCTCGTTTTCTTCTCTTCATTTTTGACAGTTTTCGATTTTTCAGCAGTTGACGACGACGGCGTTGTCAACTGTCTGTCGACCGCCCCCAAACACGCCCCCTCCCACCGTTTTGGAGGTACATACATACTTACATATAGTTTTGTCGTTGCATTTTGGGAAAATGTTCTGCCTGAGTTGACAGTTTTTGCGCTCATTAAATTCTTTCTACTATTATACACTACATGGAAAGTGTAGAACGATTATTAGTTTTGTTTGAGTTGTTTGTATTCTGAAAACCCGGGGAAAAGACATGCTCATCTAATGTTGAATGATTTCCAAACAGTAATACTATAGTTCTCCACACTTCACTGTCCAGACTACAAACTACTTTTACGATTTGAAATTTTTTTTTAATTTAAGCACATATTTTTTAAATAAAAACTATTTTGACTTTAGTTCACTACACACAAAAAGTGACTCCAGTTAAGTTTGATATTTAGTTTCATAATATAGCGAATACTGTATAAATTGTACACTTACATATATCAGTAAATAACGGGTGTTTATTTTGTGGTACTCGAAGTTTTTGTAATAAATTGACAGTCAGCTGTCACATGGGCATGTGACAGTGCATGTTACAAACGTCAAATCAGCGCACACCAAAAGAAAGAGCTCAATTCGAGAAACTTTTTTTTTTGTTTTTTTTGTATATCAGTTCTGTTTTGGGGCACTCAAAGGGAATTAGGTTACGTTACACCGGCTGAGCCCCTGTTTGCGGTCACACATAGAGCAATTTTTGTGAGACTGATGATGGCGGTCGTTCAGGGGCTTATAAAGTACTGTAAAATGTTTGCGTCTTTGGCACAAATTGAGAGTCCTTCCAGTCGCCTCTTGCAGTGACGCGTGTTTCTGAGTTTACGTAACTCCCGCTTTTCCTACAACTTGCATCCTTGCATTTCCTACAACATTCTATGTTGGTTATGTACAGCTTTTTCTAGATTCATTGGTCCGTTCGTTTTCGTAAATAACGACGGCGAGAGACCTACGAAAATCGATATAGGTCAAGTTTACGCAGCTTTTTGGCAACTGAGCTCAATAAAAACGACATGGAAGATTTCTGTTTTCTGGATTTCGGCTTGCACAACAATCGATTTATTGAATGTTTTCTAATCGAATGATTTCATAAAATGATGATTTCGACGAGCCATCTTTTTAACCAGATTTTACTCATTTTGACATTTTCTTGTAAGGATATTTGAAAAGTAAAGTTTATGCCAAAAGATATAATTCTCCCGCTCTACTTATGGTCAACATGCACCAGGAAACCGCAGGAAATTCACCAGAAACTCGACAAAAAGTTATGGAAAAACTATTTCTACTTATTTCATACGCAACATCCTTTCAAAAAAATATACAAAACCAAAGTAAACTCCAGCGTTGCCGCACAAAGAGCAAGTGTAAAGCGTATTAAAGCTGCGAAACTGCGAAACTGCCAAAGTAAACGTTTTCTCTTGTTTTCAATTATTTCATACGCAACAAAATTATGCTTTAATCCATCAAAAACAGCTAAAAAGGCCAAATTTATGCCAAATACACATGTAGATGAGTATAATTTTTTTATCTAGAAAATTGCTGTCTTGAGAAACAGCGGACTTGATCTGCCGAAGAGAGTCCATTGATTATCCGTTACTGCAACCATAAAGGTTTTCTTCTTCTGGAGTAGATCCAGAGACATCAAAGTTATCCAATATTATCCAAACTACACTGTTTATCTGTTCAGATGTAATCAAATTGGTGCTGTGGAATGTTTCTTTGGCATGAATTACATCTCTCTATACAAACTGCAAGCATTGCAGTGTATTCAAGTTGCCAAAAAACTGAATAAAATTTCATATTTTGTTTTATTTTCTTCGTTTTCAGAGATTTTTCATGCATTTATATTAGAATTTTAATGCAGTCCTATTTCAGATATATTCGCAAATGCATATTTTGTTAAATAGTTTCGTTCATTGCGCGGGTGCTGGACCCAGTCGAAGCGCAACTGGATGAGTTTTAAAGCAGTTGCTTAGCGACCGCAAATGAATCAACAGAAAAGCATTGAATATTTGTGAATTTTAATGTGCAGCTAAGTGTAATAATATCTTTCTGTAGAATTTCTCGTCCATGCTTAATTAGATTTAATTAAAATTTTATCAAATTTAAATGCGATCAAATCAATGAACTTAAGCAATCAGAGACAGAGCGAGAGAGAGAGAGAGATAGAGAGAGACTGAGCGAGAGAGAAACAGAGAGAGAGAGAGAGACAGAGCGAGAGAGAGAGACAGAGAGAGATAGAGAGAGATATAGAGAGAGAGATAGAGCGAATGCATTGTGCAAAGGTTTCATTTTTAAAGGTAATCAAACCGAAACTTAGGTATAACGGTAACGATTTCGATTACGGTACTATTTCGGTTAACGGTTCTAAGTTACAAAATTTCGACTTATCATAACATTCTATAATAGAAATGCTTCATGCGTTTTTGTTTTTGTTTTTGTAGTGCACTTCAGCATAGGCTGAGCTGAGTTTGCTGTACACAAACGCAGCTCTTTGCATTAACCAGTATGAATTATACAAAAGATTTCATCGTTCTTCATTGTCTTTCTGCGTATGCCGTAGAGGAAAGTATTTCGGTTAGGATTCAGATTACGGTAGCAAAATGCAATCGAACCTTTGGGTTACGGTTACGCTTTCGGTTTGAATACCTGTTTATTTTGCTTAATTTTTGCGAAAGGAAAGAGCTAAAATTTTTAAATTCATAGGAGATATTGTATTGTATACGGCCAGCCATGCAACACACGGGTAGTATCTCGCTCTGACAAAAGTTAAGCATAAGAAATTATTTTTTTTTTTTAGTGAATTCCAACTTTTGCTGTACAGTCTGACTGAGAAAGACAGCGGAACACCCCATTCTATTCTTTTCTTGGAAACTCACACTTCCATCAAGAAAACCTTTCAGAAAGAGAATCTCATCAGAAAAGTACCGCAAACAAAATTTGATGTCGTATACAGAAATACATACGTCAACATTGTTAATATTATTTAGTGATCTATATTATGAATTATATATGAATTAAAGCTGGCTCAAGCTCATTTTGACATTGAGAATTATTTTCCATACTTTTCTCAATGTGAAGAGAGAACAATAACTTTTTTTGTTGCAAACAATGGTTTAACCGTGGAGACACATGCTACAAGTTCTCATCGGCTACCAGTTCTCATCGGCTACCAGTTCTCATCAATCCGGTGGCCGTAGATTTCATTTGCTGTCAATATTAATTTAAAAAACTATTTTGTTCTGAAAACGAAATAAAAAATGTATGGGGACTAACCTAAAAAGTGAGTGCAACATGCTCATTGGTATATGTGTGTGAAGCGGCATTTAATAAAAAGCCATCATTTAAAATTCCAATCTGATATTGATATTGAATCAAGCAAAAAGTTTTTCATACAAAAACACATAAGTGGGCGTTGGGTTTGTATGTGGACTACCCTAAAAAGTGAAGGGATATACACATTACATATACACGTACATAATAAGCCACCATAACGAATTTCAAGCTGATATTGACTTAAATAAAAACGATTTTCATACAAAAATACGTAAGTGAGCTTTGTATAGGAGCTACTACAAAAAAATGGGGCAATATTGCTGTTTTATAAACGTGGGCCCTAAAGAAGCTTAATTATCGGCTTTTAGACAGCATATATATTTAAAATTGATACCCAAAAACAATAACTAACAGACAAACGATTATAGCTAGATTAAATAGTCTCGACGCACTTATCAATAATATAGATATATCTTCTATGGGGTCTTTAAAATAACTGCTTTAATGCGATACAAAATTTCAAAGAAACCTTTAACTCAATTTCACACTATGTGTGAATGGTAGAAAATATTCAAAGTGAATTAGTTCCGAAATTGCAAACCGTATCAATTTATTGAATTCATTTCGAGTATATTTTTTTCAGAAGTGAGAACTGAAATAGTTTCACATTTATTCTATTATATAAAAACATCTATAAAAAAAAAAAACAAGAACGCTGCAATCGGGCCTGTTATACTTCGGGATAACCTATGGATTGTTTAAAGTTCCTTGTATGAACCAGAGATTTGTATGGAACTACATTCTTTAGCGCTCCGATATGTACATATGCCTTGTATGTACATAATACCTTCCATCAAAAGACTACCGGAAATTGATCATTTACAAAAAAAAAAAAAAGAAAAAACAGTTTAAGGGCATTGTCAAAATTCTGTTCTTCATACTGATGCTGAGTTTGAACTCCAACTGTCATTTAGTTTGTTTACAGTACTCGATTTTTGTCAGTTCATCTAAATTGTGTTTTGCGATTTTTACCAATTTTCTTCAGAAACTCAATTGAGTAAATATCGCTGAAGACATTCCAGATCGAATCAATTCCGACTGCACACATACAAAACACATTGTAACTGATGGTGAGACATGGGCTTACGAGTTTGACATGCAAAACAGTCAACAAGCTTCGGAATGCCTTCTTCAATATGAGCCGACACCAAAAAACCACGTTAAAGTCGTTTAAACGTCAAGGCAATGCTGACTCTTTTCCTTGATTATCGCGATTGTTGTGCATTCGGAATTCTTGCCAGAAGACCAGACAGTAAATGAAGAATATTATCAGCGTTTGAGAGGGCAAATTTGTCGAAAAGGAAAGAAAACTCTTGGGTTTTGCACCATCACCACCATCACCACCATCACCACCACCCCAAAGCTATCATTGTAAACGAATTTCTGACCAAAAACTCAACATAAACCATCGAAAAAACCATCGTATTCACCTTACATGGCTCCGATTGATTTTTTTCTCTATTCAAAACTGAAATTACCACTCCAAAGCACCCGTTTTCGGTTGATAGAAGACATAAAAACGGAATTTCCGGCGAGAACTGAAGTCGATTCTGAAAAATGCGTTTCAAAAAGGATCTGATGATTGAATTATTCCTTGGCATTAGTCGATTATTTCGGAAGGGGCCTACTTTGAAGCCGATACAATAAATTTTGATAAATAATAATCTTTTTGTGTTTTATTGATCAATAACTGGTATTATTGAGCACTTCGAAAAAAAAAATTTTGAAAATTTTGAAACTAAACAAAAAAATGTAAGCATTCAAAAAAATATCGCATGCGACAAGCAGCCACATGTGCCGGACACAAGCGCCAACAAAAAAAAAAAAAAAGAAGAAGCGCAACAACAACAATAGGAAAAGGTGATCAATAAGAAAATATCGCATGCAAAAAAAAATAATAAAAACAAAATCTGCAAGAGCGGCTGCTGCACTAAATACTCGTACAACAACAACAACAAAATCTTGCCATATGCCATGTACAAAAACAAATAACAAAAGCAATGCAAATCAAACAAAAGTGTGGGTGGAGGGAGAGAGAGAGAGAGAGAGAGAGAGAGAGAGAGAGAGATATGTACAAAAGAGCGAATGAAAGAGATTGAATGAAATGGAATGCAATTTTGGTGACAGCTGTTGCCACTAAATTTCTCTTCCTCTTACTTATTAATACTGTTGTTGTTGTTGCTGTACTAAGCTATTTGAAACGGTAATTTGTTTTGAACTTTAACTTTTTTGCTTTGTTTTTTTTTTTTTTTTGTTTTTTGTTTTTTTTTTGTTTTTGTTTTTCTGCTGATCGTGCTGCGCTTGCGCTTTCTGCGCATCATGCAACATGTTGCAGCAATGTAATTGGCAACATTTATCGCGCCTCATTTTTGCAGTAAAAGATTTTAGAAAATTTTCAAAAGTGATAGAATAAGAAGAAGAAGAAGAAGAAGAAGAAGAAAATTGAAGTATTCAAATGCACAAAAGCTTAAATGAAGAGTAGCGGACAGGGTGGTCCACTAATACGCGTCGCAGTCGAGTGTAATTGACTTCGAGATACTCAGTAAGACTCAGATCTGAAAATCTGTGAGATATTTCATTCGCATTTGATGGAAGATACACGTATTTTCCATACAAAAGCTGAAAAAAGTGGGGCATGCATTGAATGCCGGTTACTCTTTATAATAGTCTGATATGAACATACACAGTGAGATCTAAATATAACCGAACTTTTTAGTTATAAAATAAAACAAGCATGGCATTATGTTTCAAAGCTAATATTTATTGGAAATACGATCCATTTAACGCAATACAACGTTTGCAATGCTCAACCAATTTATCCATAGACTACATTTCAAACTCGCTTTTTGAGATGTTCTTTAGCACCCCGTGTCACGGCTGCTTGTATGGCTGGAATGTCTTCGTGAAAAGCTTTTTTCATTGCAGTTTTCAATTTCGGAAAGAGAAATTAATCGCACGGTGATAGATCAGGCGAATACGGAGGTTGGTCGATGAGACAAATCTGTTTTTTTTTTTTTTTTCATCAAAAATTTATTGACTTTTGTGGTCTTGTGTGGTGGTGCATTATCATGCAATGAAGACAGCTGTTTTCCTTTGGAACATTCGGACCTAACACGTAGAACTCTCACAGGCCACAAACGCGATGTAAAACTTTTAAATAATATTCTCCATTGACAGTTTGACCTTCTGGAACAAATTCCTTGTGAATAATACACTTGGAATTATAGAAAGTTATCAACAGTTTCTTGATTTCTAACTTTTGAAACCGCAATTTATTAAGTTTTGGCTCGTCGTTTGACTTCCATTCTACTGATTGTCGCTTAATTTCAGGATCATATTTAAAACACCATTTTTCAACACCGGCCATAATTGAATCAAGAAAATCTGAATCGTTTTGAGCTGTTGAAATAATGTGTTTGTAATGCTCTACACGAGCGATTTTTTGGATCATCATATAACTGATGTGGAACAAAACGTGTACACACCTTTCTTTTACTCAAATCTTCAGTTAATGTTTTGTAGATTGTACTACAGTAAGATGAATTTAATTCTTCTGCCAGCATTCTCACAATGAAATTTTCATCGATAGCGTTTATTTCACTTACTTTTTTCAACTAACTCAGCACAATTAGATGCTTCGGGTCGTCCAGGTCTTGGAACATCATTTAAAGCATCACGACCGCTTTTTCAATCGTGTAAACCACGTATAAACTTGAGTATGACTCTTACAATCATCATCATAAACTTTTTTTTTTGACAATTCGTCAGTCTGAGTAAATTTTTTACCAAGCTTAAAACAAAATTTAATATTTGATCTTTTGTTTTTACGACATATCAACAAAAAGTGCTGTTATTACAACTGGCGTCATTTTGTAATCTATCCAACGATTAGCATGAGGCTGCTTAGCTGCTTTCGAAAGAAGCAAAATGTAGCTTTCTAACACTGTCAACATTTAATAGATGGCGCTACGTATTCTATGATTTAAGTTAATAGTTCGGTTATTTTTAGATCCACCTTGTATGTGGAATATTTTGTTAGATTTTACAGAAAATACACAAATTTTAGTTTTTGTAGATAAATTATAAATAAAAACAAAGTTTTCCTTTAAAAAGCATTATCTGTAAAATGAAAAGGACAGTCTAAATATCCCAAATATATATTTCTAATAGTCTCCAAGATCTTGTTGTTCAAACCGAAGTTCAGACTGACGGACGGACATATCTATATCGACTCCAGATCAAGAGTATATATTCTCTATGTAGTCTTCCACGCTTCCTTCTACCTGTTATTACACACAGTTAAACAAACTTAATATATACTTTTACCATATGAGTAAAGGAAATAAAAAAAAAATAAATGGTTGTGTGTAAAGTCGGTTTACAGACGATAATTTTCTAATTTAATTAAAATAATTCAATCAGTACACAAACAACTTGTCATATAAAAGAGTTTCGTTACCAACAACAAAGAGTGAAATATACCCGCTCTCTCTCTCTCTCTCTCTCTCTCTCTCTCTCTCTCTCTCTCTCTCTCTCTCTCTGACCACCAGCAGTTTTAAAAGCCTTTTGTTGTTGTTTTTGGTACTCAAATGCAAAATTAACTGTTATTGTCGCCTTCCTTGATCTATGGTGTGCGTGCTTTGTTTACTTTTGAAACAAACTTTATTATACACTTACAATGTTATTATTCATACATTCTACCAAGATAACACTAATTCGCAAACGCACACACACACACCAGCTGAAATATATCAAATGAATCGGTTTGTGTTTTTTATTTACTTTTAAAATAGGTAAAAATATAATTGGTTTGAGTTTGCACAGTTTTGTACTTTTTACGACAAAAAATCAGATGCGTACGAACAAAATCTATGGATAGGCTTCAATGTTATAATTTTTCACAAATACTAGATACAATTTTAGACTTTTTGTTCCTGTTTTTTTTTTTCTTAATTTTGGCTTCATGCAAAGCGCATTGTTGATTGAAATTCGAATTCGATATGAATGTTTTTTTCGCAAAAATTCAAAAAATTGAAAAACTTTTTGCTTACATTTTACAAAACAAAATATGTAAATTCTATTATGCAGACGCTTTAATGGCAATAAAGTTGGTGATACTCCATTTCATAAATGTACCCATCAACGCTTTACTCATTCGCTGTTTGTTAGTTAACTAAGCAGTTGAAGTCATCAGAATAGTTCCATCAAATAATTAACTTTTCTTTAGAAAAAGAGTGAAAATAAATATCTTGAAGATAGAAGATAGAAAGCCGATCAGGCTGTCAACTAGCCAAAAAGAAAAACCAATGTAGATACATTTTGATTGATTTATAAACGAATAATGTATCATTGGTAAACTGTTGAAAGCAAGACTCACTATTTTATTCTATGAAAGTACGGCTCTTATCAAAAATATCGCAATAAATTTGAAAAATAAGCTAAAAACTAATTTTTTTTTTACCTCCAAATTCAACTGCAGTAGATCAATTGATGGTATTGAAAAAGTCTAGTAATGCATATAAAATAAAATATGCTGCACAACCTCACCATTTAGCCATAATCTTCCAATCGTATGCGCGCTCAATGGCTGTCAAACACTAACTAAATGATGCAGATTGCTCAAAAAAATTGATAGTAGTCTAATGATAGTTGATACAGATTTATTTTACTTCCATCCGAAGTAAATTCGGGTACTACTGGGATTATACTACGCTAAAAGCGAGACACCAGCCCAATTTGTACTCTGTGCAACAAGCAAGAAAGAGAAGAAGAAGAAGTATAACTAGTACATTCTATGGACAGATTTCCAATTATAGCAGAGTTTCAAGTAACTTATTTGATACATTATCGCCTCAAACAAAACCAAATTAAGCAGAATTTGAATTGGGAAATTGAAAACACGTGGAGAAACATAGCTAACTATAGTCCCCTCCCCCTTTCCAGATTTCGATTCGAATAAATTGTGCAAAATCCTTCTGAAATTGATAGATGGCACATTTTAACGTAAAAAATTTCGATCAATATATTGTGCTTGAAATCTAGAACAGTGTAACATATAGTTACTGATCTGAGAAGGTGGATCTAAAAATAACCGAACTATTAACTTAAATCATAGAATACGTAGCGCCATCTATTAAATGTTGGCAGTGTTAGAAAGCTACATTTTGCTTCTTTCGAAAGCAGCTAAGCAGCCTCATGCTAATCGTTGGATAGATTACAAAATGACGCCAGTTGTAATAACAGCACTTTTTGTTGATATGTCGTAAAAACAAAAGATCAAATATTAAATTTTGTTTTAAACTTGGTAAAAAATTTGCTGAGACTGACGAATTGTCAAAAAAAAAAAGTTTATGATGATGATTGTAAGAGTCGTACACAAGTTTATACATGGTTTACACGATTGAAAAACGATCTGTGATGCTTTAAATGATGTTCCAATACCTGGACGACCCGAAGCATCTATTCGTGCTGAGTTAGTTGAAAAAAGTAAGTGAAATAATCGCTATCGATGAAAATTTCATTGTGAGAATGCTGGCAGAAGAATTAAATTCATCTTAGTGTACAATCTCCAAAACATTAACTGAAGATTTGAGTAAAAGAAAGGTGTGTACACGTTTTGTTCCACATCAGTTATATGATGATCCAAAAAATCGCATTACAAACACATTATTTCAACAGCTCAAAACGATTCAGATTTTCTTGATTCAATTATGGCCGGTGTTGAAAAATGGTGTTTTAAATATGATCCTGAAACTAAGCGGCAATCAGTAGAATGGAAGTCAAAAGACGAGCCAAAACTTAATAAATTGCGGTTTCAAAAGTTAGAAATCAAAAAAATGTTGATAACTTTCTATAATTCCAAGTGTATTATTCACAAGGAATTTGTTCCAGAAGGTCAAACTGTTAATGGAGAATATTATTTACAAGTTTTACATCGTTTGTGGTCGAGAGTTCTACGTGTTAGGTCACCATACAAGACCAAAAAAGTCAATCAATTTTTGATGAAAAAAAAAACAAAAAAAAAACAGATTTGTCTCATCGACCAACCTCCGTATTCGCCTGATCTATCACCGTGCGATTAATTTCTCTTTCCGAAATTGAAAACTGCAATGAAAAAAGCTTTTCACGAAGACATTCCAGCCATACAAGCAGCAGTGACACGGGGTGCTAAAGAACATCTCAAAAAGCGAGTTTGAAAAGTAGTCTATGGATAAATTGGTTGAGCATTGCAAACGTTGTATTGCGTTAAATGGATCGTATTTCCAATAAATATTAGCTTTGAAACATAATGCCAAGCTTGTTTTATTTTATAACTAAAAAGTTCGGTTATTTTTAGATCTCAGCGTGTATAGCTCATAGATACGACTTGTTTATACTTTATTTTTAATAAAACAACAAACACAATTATGTAATAAAATAATTATCATACATGAAATTGTATACCAAAGAAAGTTTCTGCTCAAGAGCGATAGAATTTCCTCCGACGAGAAGAGGGAAGTTGCACATAGTAATGAACGGAAATAAAGAGAATTTTTGTTTGTTTTTTATAATTGTAGAATATACACACAGAGTCTAAGATAATTGAAATAACTGTTGAAATACTCTTATAAAAAAAAAACAAAAAAAAAAACTATAGAAAATTACGTAACTTCATTGAATAGAGAAATATTACAAGTACTACATAAAATTTTGTAAAATTTTGCTTTTTTTTTTGTTAAATTCGATATTTCATTTTAGTGGCTAGGAAGTTTACTAGTTAAAATTTTTCTGCGTTTATGAGTTTCAATTCACAAAACAGATTTTGATTAAAAATTCGTGTTATCAAAATTAAGTTTTCTTCATAAGTCTCTCCAACGTACAGCCTCTCTTATTAATGCTTAAGCTGCTCTTAAGATGCTCTTAATTTTATATGCTCTTCATTTTTCATCAAAGAAACAAAACACAAAAACATCAAACTCTGGAAAAAAAAAATGTTTGTTTTTTGTTTAAATTATGCTTTGTAGTAAATATAGATGATGATCCTCTGCCGATATATCTATCTATATATATATATATATATATAGTATATTTAATATACTCTAAGATTAAATTTCTAATTATCTTTCTCTCTCTCTCTCTCTCTCTATCGCACTTGCACTTAGCAGCAAATCTTAAAAAACCGTTTCACTGTTAATGAACTGTTAAAAAGCTATACTGCAACATGTTCGATGTCCATTGCATTGCATCGAAAATCAAATGAAAATGTTGCGCTTCAAACATGTTGCATGCGCTGTAACAGCGCACTAACAGCTGTGTTCGTTTGCAACATATCGCCTTGGATACGCAACACGGCACAGCGCCGCGCTTTGCTTTGCTTTGCTTTGCTTTGTGTGTCGAACTGCAAAAAACACTGTGAACGTTCAGAACGTTTATGTGCGCCGTTCGTGTCGGTTCATTTGTGCGCTGAGCTGAGCTGAGCTAAGCTAACGGTAAACAGAGTTTGAAGAACAGCTGAAACACGCGTTGCACGAAACAGTCGCAAAAAAAGACGAAAATATTTCAAAACCGAAAAATTTCCAACAACAAAAAAAAAAACGCAAGATTTTTCTTTGCATTTAGTTTCGTTTTTTGTTTTTTTTGTTGAAAAAAAAGTGTGTTTTGATTTTTTTTTTTTTTTTTCATATATTAACAATATACACAATTTTTTTTTTTTCGAGTGTTTGTGTCAACTAAATAAATAATTTAAATAAAACAATTATATTTTATTGTCATTTTTTATTAATCAATTGGATTACCAGTGTGTCAAACAATAAAACAAAACAAAACAAAAATAAAATTTAAATACAAACAAATTCAAATACTTTGCAAAGAAATGTTTTTGCATTTTATATAAAAAAAAAAACAAAAAAAAGCGAAAAACAAACAAACAAATAAATAAAAAGACAAACATTTAAAGTGACTTTTTTACTTTTATTGTGTTTGCATTTTGCATTTTGTGTTTGTGTTTGTGTGTGTTTTTTTTCCTGTGGCTTTGCAAAGCAAAAACAAATTCTTTTTTTTTTTTTTTTTTACCGTCTGAAATGCATTTGCAGCATTTTTGTTTGCCTTAGTGCAAAAAATACAAATTTTCAAGAAATCGTTCTGAAAATTAAGATTTTCTTTAGTGTATTTAACTAAAAAAAAACGCATTGGAAATTCACTAAAAACCAAAAAAAAAAAAAAACTACAAAATGTTTGAAATTATTTAAAGGTAGGTAAACAATTTATTTAAAAATTTTCTGACTTTAAATTATATTGATAGAAATACTTGCGCTAGTTCAGCCGAGTACAAGTTTGAGATACAAAAGTATCTCAGTAACTTTTAAAGTTATAAAAACTGTTTTTTTTTTTTAGTGTTTTTTTTTAGTGTTTTTTTTTGTAGTGTTCAAAATGAGTTCGTTCGTTCGTTTAGCTACGCCAGTTTTATGTCTCTGAAATTTTGAGACCCGATGTTTTTGAGTATTCGCACAGCAGTTTTGTGTTTTGAAATTCTGTTTGTTTTTTTTTTTCTTCTTAGTACAGTATGTTCTATCACTTCCCATTGTAGTTTACTTGGCTTACAATCCAAAGCTAATTAGTTTCACTTTCTAATGCGTGAATTTCAAGTTGTATAATTCTAGCATGAGTTATGTTTGTTCTTGAATTAGTAGTAAGCAAACGAAACGAATAGAGTACCATTGACTGGCAGCTCTACTGAAGAATTATTAACACAAAAATAGTGCAGTTTCTTGGTTTTTTTCTGCTATTTTCACTTTTTGAATTAGCATATCTTCGGCAGATAATTTAAACAAAGTATAACTCGGCAAGTTCTAAGTCACTCAGTCAATCTCTGTAATAATTACTGAAAGGTTGCGCTAAGTATCGAAACGCGCAACGATGTGTTTTCAAATTCGAAAGATGGGTATACGAGCCTTCAATTTTATCTTTGCAATTCAAACAAACATATTCAAATTTTACAACTTTAAGAAAACTCAATGCAATTAATTTGATTCTGAAGTTATAGTTTTAGCTTCTGTACATTAGTGTAGAGCAGTCTAAAAAATTATAATAATTACAACAAAATAAGTAGCTTATTGATTTAAGTATTTCATACTCTGCCACATTGTTATACTACGATTGAGTTTCTAACCATTTCTCTAATCAGTTCTCAGTGATTTTCTTCGTTGTTTTAAGTTTTGATGCAGAACTTCATTAAAAACTTCGTCAATATTCTTTGAAGCTAAAGAAAGCAATGTTATGTAACCGTAGAATTTCTGAGTACGTAGAGCAAGTAAAATTTATAACTAAGTGTATAAAAAATATGTTGCTCTATGTTTCAGCATGGCAGCTAATAGCATTTCTGATATTATTGAGCAAATTCGTCAAAATTTTATTGGACAGTACCCGGTCCAACCGCCGTTCAAGACTGGCGAATCACCAGCTCCTTGGTAACTAGTACTAGTTCCACTTGCATCTATTTTACATGGGTTCGACTGACGAATTTAAATTGGCGATGCCATGGCAAAGGGATCTAGATCTAGCCAGACACTACTTCTCTTCACTAGTTACTTCATCAGAAAAAAATACTTAAAAGCGTAGCAAGTTGCATCAAAAGCATCTACAATAAACTTTTATTTGTTACTTTTGTTTTATTAAAATTAAAAACAAAAATTGTTTGTGTTTGCAGTTCTTTTCTTTTAAATTTTAAATTTTATTTAAATTTAATTTCGTTTTGTTTTCGTAGTTTATAAAACAAAAACACTTTTCTTTTTTTTTTTTTTTTTTTTTTGTGGAGCACAAAGACTTGCCATCTTAGCTACATCAGCTAGCAGGCATCCAACTGTTTGATTCGCACAAGCTCAGACAGAGTAGCTGACTGTCACCGCAAAGACAAAAATACGAGAGGTACTATTTATATTGCGGGAATAGCAAATAATAACAAACATTTTTAAATGAAAATGGCTTTATTGTTTTTCAAAATATTCCCCTTGATAATCAATAACAACACTTTTGCATTCGTTCAAACCACTTGTCATAGCAGTATTTCCATTCCTCTTGAGACACCTACAAAACATGGCTTTTGAACGCTTCAACTGCTTCTTCGGTGCTCTTAAATCGTTGACCACGCAGTTTACCTTTCATACTCGGGAACAAGACGAAGTCATTGGGTGCCAAATCAGGACTGTACAGAGGATGAGTCATTAATTCGATGTTTTGGCTGCTCAAAAATGCAATTGTTTGACGAGATGTGCGAGAGCTTGCATTGTCATGTTGGAGAATGATTCGTCTTTGGCAGTTGGTTTTACGTATTTCTCCGAAGACTTCCGGCAAACAAATGGTCGTGTACCATTCAGAATTGACCGTTCTACGTTGCTCAAGCGGAATAATGGTCACATGAGCCATTCGGCCGAAGAAACAGGCGATCATTTGCTTCGAAGTGGTTTGCACCCGAAAAACTTTTGTTGGATTTGGCTCGTCTTGGAATACCCACACGGTCGTTTGCGGTTTCGTTTCCAGCTCATACGCATATATACATGATTCGTCACCTGTCACGATTTTATACACGTCTTTTGAAGCACCACGGTCGAACTTTTTAATCATTTCCTTACACCAATCGACGCGAGCCTTTTTTTGAGCGATTGATGAGTTATGGTGTATCCAACGAGAGCAATTTCAAATTTTTTGTACAGCTAAGTGTTCATGCAAAATCGAATGTATTGAAGTGGAACTAATGTGCAAGGATGCCTCTATCTCACGATATGTCACATGACGATCTTGCATTATCAGTTCACGCACTGCATCGATGTTTTTGGGCACAACAACCGATTTTGGACGACCTTCACGGAATTCGTCGGCGACCGAACTACGAACACGATTGAATTCACTATACCAGCGATATATTGTGGTTTTTGATGGTGTTTTATCGCCATACAAAGAACTGAGTTCATTGACACATTCTTGTTGAGATTCCAACGAAAACCTTTTCTTTTAAAATGTGTTTGTTTGTTTTTAAACTGACCAACTACTGTGTGCATTGCCGGAGTCTAGTGAATTCAGTAGTGCTTAGTAATGCAAAGCGAAACTGTTGTCGCCATAAAAAAGATACACATTCAAAAGCCTTAAATCATACGCACTCAACTTGTAGCTTTTGCTGGCCAAAAAACCAAAATCAAATGAAAAAAAAAAACATCCATGTATAGCTTTCACTTCGAATGCGTAGTACAATGATCTGATTTTTACTAGCTGAGTATTGGCTGAGATAAATAATATATTGGATTCAAAGAAAGAAAGAAAGAAAGAAAGCATTTCACCTTTACTTTTTGAACAATTCAGTCAATTTTCATTTTGTTGCTGCTGTCGGACTTATGGCGATGCATGAAAATTTGCAATGAAAAGCCTTGCATATAATTAAAAAAAGAAAAAACTCGATTTTGGTACTAGTACTATAAAGCAAACCAGTTTTCAGAGTCCTGTAGCACTTGTCGCGCTTTAAGCATTCAATAAAAAATAAAACAAACTAAAATAAAAAAATGTTGCAACAAAGTCATGCGGCATGGCAAGTTTTCTTTTGCATTAACCCCCTCCCGCCCCCCTTTTAAACATCAACAAACAAACAAACAAACAAACAACAACAATAACGAAAATATACATTTGAACTATTGCGCTCTTCGAGACGCCCTCGAGTCGTCAATGACATTTTCCTTTAATCACTCAACGTTTAATGATTCGGTTTTATTGTTGCTGCTATTGGCGTTTTACCCAATACCCTTTGTAGTATATAGTGTGAAATGTTTATTATCTTGACAAAGACAAAGAAAGACACAAAGTAGGTATACCAAAGCTTTAAAGACAGTTTCAGTAACTGCGCAAACTTGCATGTTACAATTCACGAATAAGTTTTCCACAGAGACTTATTTTGACTAAATAACAGTTGTTGAGGCAGTAAAGCAGAGCTTTACACAAAGAGTGCAACTGAGAGCATTGATGCTTGCATTAATTAATAAAAGCATTTCAAAATGTTTCTCTCTCTCTCTTTTCTAATAATATTCTCCATTGACAGTTTGATCTTCTAAAACAAATTCTTTGTGAACAATATACCCTTATACTATTGAAATAATAGAAAGTTATCAACATTTTCTTGATTATTGACTGCTGAAAAAGCAATTTTTCAGGTTTTGGCTCGGCCCCTGACTTCCATTCTGCAGATTGTCGCTTAGTTTCAGGATCATATTTAAAATACCATTTTTCAACACCGGCCATAATTGATTCAAGAAAATCTGAATCGTTTTGAGCTGTTGAAATAATGTGTTTGTAATGCTCTACACGAGCGATTTTTTGGATCATCATATAACTGATGTGGAACAAAACGTGCACACACCTTTCTTTTACTCAAATCTTCAGTTAATGTTTTGTAGATTGTACTACAGTAAGATGAATTTAATTCTTCTGTCAGCATTCTCACAGTGAAATTTTGCATCGATAGCGTTTATTTCACTTACTTTTTCAACTAACTCAGCACAATTAGATGCTTCGGGTCGTCCAGGTATTGGAACATCATTTAAAGCATCACAGATCGTTTTTCAATCGTGTAAACCACGTATAAACTTGAGTATGACTCTAACAATCATCATCATAAACTTTTTTTTTGACAATTCGTCAGTCTCAGCAAATTTTTTACCAAGTTTAAAACCAAATTTAATATTTGCTTTTCTGCTTTTACGACAGAACTACAAAAACTGCTGTTATTGAAACGTGTGCCATTTTGTAACCTCTCCAACGATTAGCATGAACTTAGCTGCGTTCGAAAGAAGAAAAATGTACCTAGTACCTAACACTGTTACAGATATTTAATAGATGGCACTACGTATTCTATGATTTAAATAAAAAGTTCGGTTATTTTTAGATCACACCTTATATGTTCCAAGTTAAGCGATATTGCTACTATTATGTTTTGTAGTTTTTCAAATTCTTTTGTATTATTACTATTTCAAAAGTATGTACTTTATTCAATTTTATGTTTTTAATTAATTATGGTTTAAATCAGACTGTTTATATCACAGTCGTTAAACCGTTAAACAGTTAAACTGAAAAGTACCGTTTCGGATTCAGCTACACACACTCAGCAGCAGTTCTTGTTTTAGATTTGCATGAACACAATTAATGTATTATACTGCTCAGCTATGAAAATCAAAAGTGAAATTGTTTTTGCACAGTTTTTGTTTTTCATTTCGTATTTAGCGCAAATTTCATAAAATATATATTAAAATGTGAGAGGGCAGCAAACAAAAACTGCTGATGAGTCTTCGTGGCTGAATCCGACAAAGTATGGTTCAGAAATGATGCTTCAGCAAGAATATAACCATATGTTTCATTTTTTTTTTTATTATAATTTCAAATCAAATTTAAATTGTGTAAAAAAGAAGTTGGATGCGTTTTAATGACTTCCGTAAGTTAATATTTTCGACAAGCTTAAATTATAGAAGTCAATAGTCATGAAAGCTTGCTTACTGACTTGCAGTTTCTGCGGTACCATTTAAAGGATACATCAGCAGAACTACCACAATTCAGAAAGATAAAACATGAAGTGTGCCACTTGATGAGCTTTACACTGTTGAAAAATTTTATTTTGAGCGAAACTCTTTCTTAATGATTATACCCGATTCAATCAATAGTCGCGTACACAAAAGATTTGCGACAACAAAAGAAATATAGGAAGTTTTTTCATGCTTTTCTCAGTTTCATGATATGAAATTCTTAAAAAAAAAAAAAACATTATGTGTGTACAATGTTTTTGTCTAGAGATTGTGTTGAATGGCGAACACATGCTAAATTCTCCCCGGACTCGGAATTTAACTCTATTGTACCTACACTTTTCGTAAATTTGATCTTCATTTCGGTTTAAATATAATCAAACTTCTAATGAAAAACTGATAATTTAAAAATTGACAAGTAATTGTGTCTCAAATATTATCATTTCATTGTTATCATAAGTATTTTGTGCCTCTAACTCTAGTAAATGTTCGACAAAGACAAAGGTTTTGTAAACTCACCACATTGTGGTGAAATGCGTTTTCTGTAAAAACAGAATGACATTCCCTGTATAAAATGATTTAAAACGAATATAGAAATTTACGGATTTATTGTGCACAAATGATTACAAATATATTATTCAAAGTATTGTCCATCATTCTGGCTACAACTTTTTCCCAGCTTTCTGGCAATTTTTGGTTACCAGCTCGGAGGAACAACTCGTCTTTTGAGGCAATCCAATCATCGACCCATTTTTTGCATTGTTCATATGAAGTGAACTTCTGCTGGGACAGGACAGACACAATGTGTCATCGCCCGGAACAAGTAGTAGTCGAAAGGAGCGATGTCTAGAGAATACGGCGGATGGGGTAGGACTTGCCATTTCAGTGTGTCCAAGTAGGTCTTGACCGGTTTAGCAACATTTGGCCGAGCGTTATCATGCTGCAAAATCACTTAGTCGTGCCTTTCTTCGTATTCCGGCCATTTTTGTTTCAGTTCGCGGCTCAAACGCATAAGTTGAGTCCGATAGTGTTACCCTGTGATCGTTTCATTCGGTTTGAGCAGTTCGTAGTAGATCACGCCGTGCTGGTCCCACCACCAAATACAGAGCATAAGCTTTATGCTTCGTAAATATTCGGCATTGCGAAGGTTGTTGATGACTGTCCGGGCAAAACCCATGACTTTTTGCGCTTGGGGTTGTTCTAATGGATCCACTTTGCATCGCCAGTCAAAAATCGCCGTTCGATGTTGCGTATAGCACCCAGTTGCCTTAGTTTTGAATCAATCTCATGGCTCTTAGACGTTTACTAACTGTCGACTCATCCACTTTCAATGATTCTGACCACTCCTGTTTGCGTTTGGCATTGCTCCACAAAGAGCAATGATTCCAATTCTATGCCTTCAAACTTTTTGGCTTGACCCCGCCGTTCGTTATCTTCAAGCTCAAAGTCAACACTTTTAAAGCGACCAAACCATCTACGACACGATTGTTCACGATAGAGCATGCTCGCCGTAAACTTCCACTAAGATTCGATGACCCTCGGCCGCAGTTTTCTTCATATTATTGTAATTTAATGAAGAAGAACTCCACGCAAAAACACTTTATCTGCTACGAAATTCGACATGTTCGAGGCAATATTTAGTATGGTTGCTTACATTTCTAAGCAAATGACACAAGCTGCCAAAGACGCTCATTGACAATAGTGGCAGTTTTAGCGGCAAGAAATTGGAAACTCGAATATTGATTCGTATACTAGTGTGGCGGCCTTTTGTGTGATACGCTCATAATTAATTCAACGTCCCAATACATTCTTCTATTTAAAACCTTTTTGTAAAAGTTTCGCTATCTTGTCTCTCGTTTAATTTTGAAATTATATGATAACATGATTATTTTGGCAAGATGATTAGAATACAAAAAACTAGCAGCTGCCTGCTTTTTTATAGCACCCATTTCATATATATCATTTATTTCCATCAAATAGTTCAATACGAGCATCCAAACCGCCAATTTTGCTGTCAATTCGTAGTATCCAAGGTAATTTTTTCATAGTAAGGATATGTACTAGATATGTACATGAGCACATTAATGGGTTAATGTTCTACAACTTAAACACTGCTCACTGCTCACTGCTTGCGTCTTTAGTCCTGCTGGTGTGGCCTTTTCTTGGCTCTGGATTCACTTGCTTGCTTCCTTGTCATTTTATGCATAATTTTTTTTTTTTTTTTTTTTTTTAGAGCAACTCATTTAAATATTGCAAATCGTTTCCGTGCATGTGTGCATGTGTGCATTGGGTGTAGACTGAACACACCAAACACTTTGTCTCATTGCGGTTGTGGATACTCCAAAGTGTTCTTCATATACATACATACTTATGTATATATAGCTTATATATAGACGTATACAATCATTCATAAATTGTTGTACCTGCATTATTTTCGCATGTAAAAATCATAAACTTGATTTTTGCTGCTCCAATTTGACTTTCTTGTTGTTCTTGTTGTTGTTGTTGTTGTTGGCAACACCATTAACCATAGCAATTTTTAGCTGCTGCAGACCACTGTACAAATAATGTGCGGCACAGTGCAACTATTGTTGTTGTTGTTGTTGTTGTTGTTGTTGCTGTTGTTGTTGTTTCTGACACTGCGTTATAATTTGGCCCAATTTTCTGTTGCAAATTGCTGAAAATGTATCTACAAGTATGTAGTATGTTGCCGCCTGTAGTTATTGGCAGTAGTTGTCGATATTTTTTCATGTATTGTTGTTGTTGTTGTTGTTGTTGTTGCTTTTTTTTTTTCTTCTCTTTGTTGCAAATGTTGCATGTTGCATTTGTTGCTGTTGCTGTTGTTCTTTGATGTTGCACACAAACCATGTTCCGTGTTCGTGTTTCTTTAGATTCGTCACTCGTGAGCTGTCAAAATATTTGAACGTTATGCCAGATTTGTGTAACGTTTAAACAGATTTTAATAAACCTACAATACGTGTGTATAATAAGAATATGTAAACTGAGTACAAAAAAAACTTCCAAGCTGTTATCCTTTCTTATTTTATTTTTTGGCATCCTTACCAGCTGCTCTCAATTTTGTTTTTGGTATTATTATCTACAATAGTTAATATTGTTTCTGCTAGCTTGTCAATTTGCATAATTGAAGTCAATAAAAATTGCTTTAAACCTCGTTAAACACTCAGTCCTCAGCTGATGCACTGCAGCATGCTTCTCCAATTGCTAGATCAGCTCGAAAACCTTCTTGTGATTGTACAACAATTGTAGTGTACACACCAAAATATTGACACGAAATCAGCATGTACTAAAAATCTATATGTATATTATGCAGTGTGGAGAGCCCATATGCTATAAACGTTCAATATGTATCAATTTTGGGTTTTTTTTTTTTGTTAAGAAGTTAATATTAGTAGCCCGTCCATAAGTCTAGAATTTCGCCAAATCAATAGAGCATAGAAACAAGTTAAGTAAAACAAAAGATCCGGCTCGAAGTACCATGAACAGGCATGTCAGCACATACTATTTATGCGTGTTGTAGGCTCATCGAAAATTGTTGTGTTTAGATAAAACAAAATAATGTTTTCTATAGCAGAACCTTTAGCTGGACCATAGGTTTTTATGATGCTAGCTTGTGTTGTACTATATTGTATGGTGATAATAATAAGTAATTGTTAATTGGCTTTAAGCAGCTTCAATGACATTTTACATTAAAAAATGTGTACGAAAAATATGCAGACTACTCAATGTAGAGAAAGTACCATAACAAACACTTTTGTCAAGAACGTTAAGCTACGGCGACAATTGTTTCGTGTATAGCTACGAACCCTCAAAAGAAAAGCGGCCTGTGTAGCATATGTATTTAATTGTATCAAATGAAAAATGCATATTCTCAATCAAGATTTTTTGTTGTTGTTATTTTGCAAAAGGAACTCCAAAAAAAAAAAAAAAAAAGACTGTCAACTGTCACTTCTGATGTAGAACTTCCTTGAAAATGCAGTTTGTTTGACATGTATGCAAAGAAAAGATATCATTGGGTGCCAACTCAGCACTGAACCATCAATTTCTTGTTTCGAGTACTCAAAAAATCATTTGTTTCAACTGATGTTATGGTGAGGCATGAAGTTGTAAAAATCATATAACGAAAATAGTTTTCATGTTCTGAGATAAATGTGAGCACGTTAAGCAAAAAAACACTTTCAATCTTTAGGTTGAACATGTAAAATATCAACTAACAACTGTAGTATTGCCAGTTTTCGAAAGATAAACGCTTACCGCGTGCACACTATGTTTGATGGGTACAAATGAGAGTTGGCTACCAGAGTAAGCTAAGAGATTCAAAGTTGAGATTCAACATTAATGCTAAACAACTACTACTACTACTACTTGACTCCTTGACTTGTAAACGTAATTAAAATATTTGCAAATGCCACTTATTGAGGCAATAAAAATTTGCCAAGCAGATATATATATACTAGTATACGAGAGCAACAATTCAAACCCAATGTTAAATTTAGATAGTTTAGAGTTATCACTGGGTTAAAGTTAAAGTAAATGAAAATTTTTAAATCGTATATAAAAATAATATTGACTTCAATTTAGTTTGCTGTTGCTATTGAGTTAAAGCAGTAGTACACATCTCATGCGCTAATCATGCATGAATTCATTAATACTTGAAGTGAGTGTAACTATGGTTTAAAGTCGTGAAACGGGCACATGAAAACTGGCTAGTAAGTTCGCCATATGTCGTGGTAGAATATGTCAGATATTTCTAGAAAGAACGTTCGCTTAGAGTAGAAAAATGTGCAGGTTACCAAACAATTGTAACTTTATAGCCGATAAAAGGCTCTTGCAGCATATCGATGCAAGATGGTTAAGTACAACGCTCAGTTAGTAATACCAAGATCTTAGTTTTAATTGCTGCTTAACTAAGCTGTTGGACACTCTTTCAATAAGTATAGGCTGCAGGCATTAATGACGTCACACACACACACATATATATATATATATATATATATATATATATATATATATATATATATATATATATATATATATATATATATATATATATATATATATATATATATATATATATATATATATGAGAGTGCTTTCTAGTTGCATGCCAGCGCATTTGAATCATCATTAAATTTTGCAGTATTAAAATTTTTAAATTTCAAAAATGTTGCATACTTCTCATGCGGTAAACCAGCATGAATTCATCAATGTTTGCTGTAAACGCTTACCAGTCAACGCTGAACTCAGCGCTTACTTAGTGTTGAAATGTGTGTTCTGCCACAATGCGAAGTACAATTTCTAATGATTATTTGATAATGTTATATATGAGTACGAGTATTCAAATAGCAGAGAGCGGTTGAGTATGTCAGGGAAAATGTTTGTTAGAAGCTTGAGGGCAGCTGTGCGTTTTAGCTTTGATGTGCGCCACATGCTGCACTTAATTGAAACACACAAAAAAAAAAAAAAAAAAAATGAGAAAGATGAATATGAAGATGAAAAAATGAAAATGTACAACGCATCCAGCACAAACAAATTAAAGCACTTAAATTTTCAGAAGAACACTTGCGCCGCCAGCCACTTTCTTAGTAACTCACCAAACAGCACCAAAGCCTCCCGCACTTTATATGCCTCAATCATTAATATTCATTTCAATATTATCCATATCAACATAAAATATAATAAAAAATAATTTAAATTTTAACTTTGCTGGCAGCGAAGCTTCAATACGCTACACATGAGCTATCGTCAAACTTTACAAAATGATTTTACTAATTAATGTAAGCAACTCTGGTTAAGGTTACACATTTCTGGACTATAAATTGTTATAGTAGCTATATGATCAACTTAAAATGGTTCAACTGGGTTTGTATGTTTCCAAACCAGAGATGAGCTCGGGTGCATAACACGTTGCGGGTATATATACATATATACATGAATTTTCGCTTTCCGAGGTCAACTACAGATAAAGAAGTAAAATTCTTATCAGTATGCTGAATGCTTGTAACGAAGTCGGTTCACTTCGGTTTGGTTTGGTTTAATAATACACACATACACTCACACAATTTTTTGCTCTCTTTGTGTCCACCTCTGGTCGAAACCTTATAGTGTGCATACATCAGTCAAACCTACAAACATCTTCTGCCGCGGAAGATAACAATGCGATAATTTCATTGCCAGCGCTAACACTTTTCTATCGTCATTATTAGCTTCCTTCAGAAAGAAGTAGGCCCATTAAGCGTGTCGCTTTTATCGAATAAATATTATGACCAAATTCTCGATTGGAAATTGGAAAGGCGATATCAATGTATTTTGTATTACTATATTGCCAAACTATCTTCCTAAACGCTTCTAAAGTAACGCCAAACACTCTTACTCGGAATAGAGTTAAGAAGTACTTCAAAATGCTTGCATGCTTGTATATTGCTTTTAATCAGGTTTCTTTTGATCAGGCTTCGACAAGCAGCTATACGCGTACGTGTGACTAGGCGAAGAGTGGCTACCCGAACCTACACCTGATATACTAGATACTATAATCGAATACCACAAAAAAGAAGTCTTGATAAATAGTTTCTGTTAGTAACAAAATACGATTTAGCAGTCAGATAGACCAACGAACGGACAAGATAGATTAACTCGACGAGGTACTCATTGAATCTACGATGCCTTCTTCAAAGCGTTACAAACTAGCCGACAAACTAATAATATATATTTTATACCACGTGTGTAGGGTATAAAATACGATAAGCGAAAGAAGAACAAATCAATCGTGAAAAATCTTTAAAGACAAATGCACTTCATTCCAATTAGTTTACGAGAATAAATTGCCGCCATTGACGCTGAAGCCGTAAATATTGCCTCCCCTGATGGCTGCCCTCATGGCTGACTTCGCTGAAGACGCTGAAGGCGCTGAAGATGATGAGGACGTCGACAGTCGCGTTCAATTAATTAGAACGCGCGGCACAAATGTCAGTCAGAGAAAATGAGCAGAAAAATCGAGACAGCACGAAAAAATCAGCTTGGCATCAGCTTAAATCCGTACAATCACATATTACGGCTACATACAACTGCAAACATGCTGAGGGCGTAGAGTGAGCGACAAGGCGCTGGCAGTGTGGCAGCCTGAAAGGTCTTAGAGTAGAGGGTGTCTGAAATGTAAATAATTTTACACACATTGCGAATTTGCCCTTATCAGGCACATAGCGTCCGTCCGCCCGTCCGTCTGTCCGCCCATCTGTCCCTGTACGTTGCTTATTTCGACGACTTGTGCCCCATTCGCAATTTGAACGCAAAACGAATTTATGCGCATATAGCCATAAAAATCAGCAGCAACAACAACAACAACAACAGGGACAACAATTTGAGTTGCTTTCAGCAGCAACTCTTGGCAAAGTACGCGCATAAGCAAGCGTCTTCCGGCGCCATTCATGATGTTCTCCATTCCATCCATACCATCCTTATATGTATTGTACTTTGTGAAGTTGGACATTTGATGGCGGCACGGGTACGTGCAGAGCGGTACGGTACATGATGACGGAAACGGGCGCTGCTTGCCGGAGTTTGATAGTTTCCTTTACTCGGCATGCCATGCTTTGCGTATTTTCCGCTTTCCACTTACTTGTTGGGAAACATTTTTTCTTCGATTGCTTGACAACGACTTCATAATAATTTTATGCGCTTCCAAAAAACTTCCGCACAGTCATTGCACGCTGCGTTGCGTTGCATGAAGGAAATAATAAGGAGTAGAAGTAGTAGTAAGCCAAAGCAGTGGAAAGCCAAAGCAGGACACTCTTTATTGTATACAAATACAAAAATAGCAAAAAAATAGAAAGAAAAAAAAAACAAAAAAAGTAACCATACACTTGCTCGCTGCTTTGCGCAATTGCTGGCGCATTTTTTTTTTGATATCAAATCTTATAGGATAGCATTTTTCTTGCATGCTGTTAGCGCTTACTCGTTTAACTATGCTGTCATCTGTGCATCTTGACAATACGTTGATGTACCGTGGTCGAATTTTGTTTACAATAGTACAGTAAAGCATAGCTTAGCTATAAACTGTGTAGGAATTATTTTGCGGCAGACATAAAATTGCTTAAAGTTCATGAAAGCCGTGCATCTTGGTGCATCTATAGGTATATTTTTAACACACTTGACACTTCAGGCTTTCATTTGCGCTATGCTATATGATAATCGTAACAATGGTTGCTGAGTTTCTTGAGTTTAGTAATGACATTATACAACGAACTTGTGCACTTTTACTATGCTAAATTATTTCGTATAGCATAGAGTGAGCAGCTATATGCTGCGTAGGAATGTTGGGATCACTATTTGATTTATGCGCTTAAATTGCTTATATATCATAATATATATACGTTGTATTTGCTACTTTATAGTTTAAGTTTTAATTTGCACTAAATCGTTTGAGAAACGCAGTTGCAGTTGCTGAGTTCCTTGAGGCTAGTTTGATAAAAATACATAAAAATAGTATGTGTTTTGTGCATCTAATGTGCTAAATCGTATAATAGTTGTTATATGCTACGTGTGTAGGCTTTATTGTGATAAAATGTATACCAAAATTTGTTTGATTTCTAATTAAAAAAGAATTTACATCAGAGTTACTTGCTAACCACTGTAGTGTTTAAGCAGCAAACAAGACGCATTGTGATATCTATCTTCTTGACTAACTGACTGACTGACTGACTTGCAGTCTGTCTGTCTGTCTGTCTTTCGTCACAGTAGTCTGTAGTCTGTGGTAGTTGTGCTCCGTATCTTTTTTCAGGGGTGTGTTGACGATTTTCTAGTGATGCGCGACACGCGTCAATTGTGTTGTTGTATTGTTCTTGTAGTGTTGTGGGGTTAGTACTATAACCTCGCTACGACAGTTGTTAGCCAAAAAATGAAAAAACCAACAACAACAACAACAACAAAACAAAAATATGCAGATACACACACACGCAGATACATATGTAACTACATACATGCTAAGCAGCCAACAATGGCAACCAAGTCAATGTCGAGCTATGCTGAAGCTGTGCCATTTGTCGTTTTGTGCTGTCTTCACTTTGCTTTACTTTTGTTGTCGACATCTTTGAGTCAGTGCGTCTTAACGCTGCTGGTTTACTACGACTACTACTACTACTACTACTGCTACTATTGCTGCTACACCCACACAAAGATACAGATACATAGATGCAAATATACATCCATGTGAAATATGCTCACTGCGTTACCACCAAGTACAACAACAACAACAACAACAACAACGTCGTTCTCAATGTCGACGACAACATTTTGCCAGACGTTGACAAAGCTGGCGACAAGGACATACACTTGTAATAACATATAAAGGATATTGTAAAACATTTTCATAAGCAAGTTCTGCTGTTGCTGCTTTTCCTGCCCTCTTAACTCTCTTCACCTAACTCTAGCATGTCCTGTAGTACACTGCTTAGCCGCGCAGCTTCATATACATACATATATATATATATATATATATATATATATATATATATATATATATATATATATATATATATATATATATATATATATATATATATATATATATATATATATATATATATATATATATATATATATATATATATATATAGAGAGAGAGAGAGAGAGAGAGAGAGAGAGAGAGAGAGAGAGAGAGAGAGAGAGAGAGAGAGAGATATATATATATAATATATATATATATATATATATATATATATATATATATATATATATATATATATATATATATATATATATATATATATATATATATATATATATATATATATATATATATATATATATATATATATATGTACATATATATATATATATTTTTTTATGCTATAACGAGGGTTTTATCATTAAACCATAAACTTTTTTTGTGCATAAAATTCAACAGTTCTTATAAAGTTTAGTTTGAATTTCAAATATCTCTTTTCTTTTTTTTCAAGTTTAACATTGATTTTTTCAGTTCTGCAGTGAGCATTTCTTAGGTTGAACACCCTCACAACAAATTAGAATTTGTGTCAGCGGAAACAGCAATATTTATTGAAAAGTGTAACATCATTTTTCAGCGGATTTTCGCGAGCGTATGAATAAAAATATTGCTCGTCGATAAAATGTTAGAAAAATATAGTTCAGATAATGTCTTAAAGGTGATTTCACCCAGTTTGAAGTGTGAGTTTATGTAGCATGCAAAAGTTTTTATGTAACATTTGCAAGCCTAGCTTAACATGATGCAGTTTTTTACACAGCATTGCGAAATATTAGCAGTTTGTTTGTAGGTTGAACACCCCTGTTTTTTTTTTTTTTTTTTTTTGCTGTGTTCTCATTGTGACACCAAGCGTAATCTTTACGGCTATTATCGAATTGATTTCTATGCGTATTTTACTGTATATTAGTCGATTTGTTAATATGGCACGATTTATAGACAGAAAAACAAGTGAGCACGCCATTTCCTACCGCAACTGGAGGCAACAAGCTTGTGAGTTTATACACAAAATGTAGGCAATAAATCTATAAAAAAAACAACACTAACTTCGCTAGAACCGAAGCTTCAATTACGCTTCACAAGATTCTAACAAAATACTGTGCAGTCTTTTAAGGCTACAGTGATTAATTGTAAGCAACATTTCATTCTTAAGTTGATTACCTAAAAAAAAAACAATACGATTTTACCTACAAAAAAGTGTGCGGTTGGTCTTTGTGGTAACTAACGCTAAAAGTTGACAAGATACATACATATGTGAAGCTTTCTTTAATAAGAAGCCAACATATCAAATTTAATAAAAAAAAATTAAAAAAAACTAAAAAAAACTTTTTCATACAATTTTTTTTCAAAAGTGGGCACTGGAGCTCATTAAGAAACCATCATATCAATTTTCAAGTTGATATTGACAAAGTTTTTCATACAAAGTGCATAAACGAGACGGTGGTTTTGTATGGGAGCTACTTCTAAAAGTGGACGGAACATGCCTATTAATAACTATGTGAAGTTTGCCGCCATAAAAAACCACCATACCGAATTTCAAGTTCATTTTGATTGTAATGACAAAGTTTTTCATACAAAATACGAAAAGTAGGCAATGGTTTTGTATGTAAAAGTGTGCATAGCATGGTAATTGTGATATATGTGCAGTCTAAAAACAGAGAAAGTCTCCACACTCGATTTCCAGCTCAATATCTTACAGTCTAAGAGACTAGTTTTAATTCATACAGATAGACAGACAGACATACGGACAGACTTACAGACAGACAGACAGACGGACAGACGGACAGACGGACAGACGGACAGACGGACGAGCATGGCCAGTTCGATTCAACTCGTCGCGCTGATCAGGAATATACCATATTTATATGTATACTTTATGGAAACTGCGATGCTTGCTTTTATGCGTTACAAATTCCATGACAAAATCATACTACTATGAGTATTCACACTACGAGTCAGTGTTTTTTATACAATTTTCAGCGACTTGTCATACAGCCCATGTATTTCAAGCAGCATTTAGCAACTCGATAACTTGTATCTTTGTACGAGAATATATATATATATATATATATATATATATAAGCTATTATAGCTTTTTGTATATATTTGACTCTTGAATTGTCTGTCCATCTAGCTTTCTATCTGTATCCTTGTATATTTGCTACTATCTTTTATAGTAGTATATGTAGTATATGCGATAGTAACTATGTACATATGTATCTGTATATGTATCTGCATCTGCATGTGTTTTGATTTGCTGCGGCATTATTTCCTGCTTTCGACGCTGATTTCTTTTTGTTATTTTTTATTTAACGCCTGCTGCTTCAACTGTTGACGCCTTGACTTGCCATACTTCGAGTATAGTATATCTTTTTCGGCCAGCCTGCCTGCCTGCCTGACTGCCTGCCTGTCCGTCTGTCTGCATCTCGATTTATATCAATATTTTTGCAACATTTATTATTTTAGATATTTTTCTTATACAACCCCAAATAACACGGACTACACTTGTCGCCAGAGTTTTTCTTACTTATTAAATATAGATATTTTTTGTTCGTTGATTTTTATTTTTGACAAACTCCTAACTTTTGCTTGGTTTGCACGAGTGTCTTGTTAAAAGTCTTTGCAATCGTTTAAATTTGTTTTGTGAGTAATTTTATACTTTTCAGTTAACTCTCGTATAATTTTGGGAGGTAGGTACTTCAATATGTGCAACCCCACTAGTATTTACAAATGTTAAGTATGTTTTTCTTTCCATTTATTTATTTATTATTTGTATGTTTGGAGATTTTTGTTCCTGTTCGAAGGGCTGTCAACCTGCTTTTAGCTTTGACTTGCCATTCTGTGTTTCAATAACAGACTTAATTAGTATTTTTTTTTTTTTGCGCTCGCTTCGTAAACTTTTACTCCCTTTTTCTTGTGCATTGGTTCTTAAATATTTAACCACTTTGTGTGTATTGGTGCTTTAATTTACTAATTGCAATTGCGCGTAGTTGTTTTTAGGGTAACGAAGTGCTAGAGAGAGAGAGAGAGAGAGAGAGAAACAGAAGTATGGGTGTTTAGAAAAGCGGTGGTGCTACTACATAGTATAAGCAACCACCAAAATTCTAGTGTACCCCAAAAACGAAAATGTTTACAAAACTCGTATGAAAAAAAAAAATAAAAAATTATAGTAGTAACGCAACCTCAAACAGGACATCCTATACGTGTACTACAGCCCAGCACATTCGACCCTTCTTTTAAGCTGCACACCTTGCTGCGGGGCAGGCTAGTTACATCCCATCCCATTAAAAAACACATACGATTTCGTTCTTATTTTGACATTTTTTTGTTTTTGTTTTTTTTTTTGTTTTATACGCTTTATTTGTTTCAACAATAAAACAAGGAGTGAAGGATTAAGAAAATAGCGAAGGAACACAAACAAATAAAAAAGCATACAAAAAAATGATAGATACTTGAACCACACACGTATTCGAACTTCTTCTGTTGTGTTTCTTCTGTTGTAACTCTTGTGGCTGTCTACCGCCGCTCACTCTTTTGCCCACTAGTTTGCCACAACACGCATGCTGCAATATCCTTTTGGCTACTAGTACCTTGAAGCTCAACCACACTTGGAGTTATTCGCCCCTTACTATCAAATTTCTATTTTTTATGAATGTTTTTAATTTTTGTGTTTTTTTTTTTTTTTTTTTTTTGATAATTTGAATGAGTCATGCTTAGAAGTGCTTTGGTTGTTGTTGTTGTTGTTGTTGTTGTTATGGTTTTTGTATGGTTTCGATGTAGGGTTGAAATGCATATATGTAGACGTACTACTTAGGTAACTATAAAAGTTTCTAAAGATTTAAAGAAAATAAATGTGGTTTTTATATGGAATGCAAAGTGAAAATATTGTTTTCTTTTTTTTTTTTTAAGCGACTTACAAAAAGGAGAAGGTTTTCAATTCATCAGCATATTTTTTTTTAATTTTTATATACTATGTTCAGCAATAATTCCTTACCATGTGCAACGATTTCTTGTTTTTAAAGAAACTGTGTAACTTAGAGGTGGTCGCATATAAACTTGGTCAAATTCTGATGTTGGGATCCATGAGTATCGCGCGTTTTTTGGAGTTTGCAAACACTTGTATGAAATATATATTGTTTATATTTTACTTCCAATATACTATGATAGCTCACTATGCTTGTGAGAGCTTGCATTGTCATGTTGGAGAATGATTCGTCTTTGGCGGTTGGTTATTCGAATTTCTCCGAAGACTTCCGGCAAACAAATGGACGTGTACCACTCAGAATTGACCGTTCTACGTTGCTCAAGCGGAACAGTGGCCACATGACCCATTCGGGGTCACGAAGACACATGCAATCATTTGCTTCGAAGTGGTTTGCACCCGAAAAACTTTTGTTGGATTTGGCTCGTCTTGGAATACCCACACGGTCGTTTGCGGTTTCGTTTCCAGCTCATACGCATATATTTTTATACACGTCTTTTGAAGCACCACGGTCGAACTTATTAATCATTTCCTTGCACCAATCGACGCGAGCCTTTTTTTTTTTGAGCGATTGATGAGTTATGGGGTATCCAACGAGAGCAAATTTTTTTTACAGCTAAGTGTAATCAAAATCGAATGTATTGAAGTGGAACTAATGTGCAAGTATGCCTCTATCTCACGATATGTCACATGACGATCTTGCATTATCAGTTCACGCACTGCATCGATGTTTTTGGGCACAACAACCGATTTTGGACGACCTTCACGGAATTCGTCGGCGACCGAACTACGAACACGATTGAATTCACTATACCAGCGATATATTGTGGTTTTTTGATGGTGCTTTATCACCATACAAAGAACTGAGTTCATTGACACATTCTTGTTGAGATTCCAACGAAAAGCTTCTCTTGAAATTTTCATTTTTTGGCCAAATTGCTTTTCTTAACTCACTGTAAACAAAACAAATAGCAATTGTAGTACATCAAAACTTTGTGAGTACGTTTATGCCAAAAAATGTCAAACTTTATTATGGTGTTGCCAGATTTTAGCTTTTGACATTAGTGTTGCCAGTTCCCGAAATATAAATAGCAGTTCTCGTATTATACAATCTACAAGTATATATGTAAGTATTTGGTTTTTGATACGACAAGCTTTCATTTGCGCTCTGTTCTTTGTTAAACGTTGCAGTCATTGCTGAGTTCCTTGGGGTTTATGTTAAATTAGTGCATCAAAATTGTACGTATACTATGGTTTAGCCATATGCTGCATAGGTATGATTGGCTCAATCTAAAAGTATGCTGAAAGACATGCTTGATGATATTGTACTGCGTAGGAATGGTTGGTTCAATCTAAAACTATGTAAATTGTTATTTTAGAAAGACATGCTTGATGATATTGTACTGTAAATAGAAAAAGGTTGTGTTTAACATTTCAAGCTTTCATTTGCGCTATGTTTTTTGTTAATAGTTGTAGTTATTGCTGAGTTTCTTGAGGTTGATCGTGAAGTTATATATCAAATTTCTACATAGTATATTATGCTAATTTGTTAAGCATGGCATAGAGTAGCTATATGCTGCGTAGGAATATTGGGAACAGTTATTTTATCTTAGCGCTTCAATTGCTTTTGGTTTATGTAATATTATGCTTGCAGCAGTTGTAAACATGTTATTTGGTACTTGTCATCTTAAGCTTACGTTTGCGCTAAATTGATACATAATCACCTTTGTAGTTGCTGAGTTCCTTGAGGTTGCTGTTATAATACTCGTAATATGTAAAATGTGTTGCTTTTCGTCGTCTATTATGCTAAATGTGTATTTTAAATACTTTTAGTATTATACTCGCATGATGTTTTTATTGTTATTTTGTTGCTTTGTTCTATATATACATATTTACACACTTACAGTTACTCAAATCAGCAAATAAACTAAATGCAACTTCATTTCAATTAGTAGCGCTTTATTGACTAATAGGGGTGTTCACGATGCGCTCTAGTATAGCATTAGCATTAGTATGAATTCTATCCGAAAAACTTACGCGTATACGTATAGTAATCAAACAGGACAGACAGATTATTGCTGCATATAGTACACATGTAGTTGTGCAAACAAATAATGCATTATGAGTTCAGAACAAGTACCTTGACAAGCGTCGCTCATTGAAAAGAACACACTTAAAATTATGTATGTATATAGTAGATACAGCCGTGAACACTTTTATGTATTGTACAGAAGTACTTTAATACTCGTAGAGTTTCATGCAACACTAACAGCTTCATGCAGCAATCATGCATGCACGTATGTACGTATATGAATGCCAAACGAATTCCTACATCCATGCTGACTTTTAGCCATAATAAAAAGAAGATAGATACATACATATACTCACATACAACAACAAAAAATTGTGCGAAATCAAAAAACAAATCAGCATATATGAAGTGAGTTGTAAAAAATGAAGAAAAAAAAATGCGAAAAAAAAATGGAAAAAAAAAACTAAAAACAAGCAAATCTGCTTTTCAACATTTGTCGATGTTTCATATTTGTTTGAATGTCCGTCTGTCTGCCTGTCTGTCTGTCTGTCTGTCTGTCTGTCTATCTGTCTGTTTGTAGCACTCGTTGATTTCTTCTCATACATATATTTTTTTCACGTTTGTAAAATGTTTCAATTTCGTTTTTATATGTGGCTCTATTTGTTTTTCCCCACTTTTATTTGATTTTCTTTCGCATTTTTTCGGTGTAATTCAAAACAAGTTGAATTATAGCAGAGCAATGTGGCAAGTGTCCTCTCTGGCCTATCCTTTTTGTTTTTTTGTGTTGTTTTGTTCTGTTTTTGTCCTTACAATATTTCGTTTACGTGCCATGCATCATTCCTGAACGGTAGCGGAATGGACGTTTATCAAAAACCTGCCAACCTGTTTGCAACAATTCTCAATGTGGGAGAAAATGTATGTATTCCTTCAACACATTCTACGGGATTTTTTATGCTACTTGTTATAAAGTGTCTAACAAATTATTCGATATATCAATTTCAGTGACGTGGAAGCAATTCTTACGCAAAATTTTAATTTGAATTTAAAATTTGAAAAGGCGTTTTGTGCGTAAAGTGTAGCAAACATTTTTTTTTAACTTAAAAAAGGTTTTGTTTTGTTTTGTTTTGTTTTGTATCATGCCAGTTGATCGAAAAATCCGCTAACGTTATCACAGATGTTTTATCGTAACTTTTACAGACAAAACTAACGTAAACGATTGGCAAGTACACACTTTTTTGCTCAATTTGCGCTAACGCGTAAACCTTCGCTTTCGGATGTACAATATTTTCGTATACATATCGCAATATTTAGTCTTGCAATGTCTGATGCTATTACGGATACCTATTGGAAGAACTCTCGTGTGGGTGACATAATTGCAATGATTACTTCTATACGTACCTAACAAAAATTGCTGCAACAGCAATTGCTTAACTGGGTGAACGTATCATCATCATTGCTTTTTTAATGCATCATGCTGTTTATGAGTCATGCTAACCTCTTTGCAGGCAGTGCCTTTAAGTCTTACTGAGATAAGCAGTCCAAACAGGAGCAGCATAATTAGCTTTACCGCTGGTTATAAGTATCTACTTATCAGCTTGTCCCAAGAAGACCCGGCAAGCGCCTTCAGCACTTTTTCTCTCGACTTAAGCCGATTGTTCGTTTTGATAGCGTGAGCCGGGAATCGAAGCAGGGGATTTAATAGCTGCAAGTAAGTAGCAAGTATCGTAGGGCACTGAACTGTCGGAATGCTCAAGCCTCCAGCAAAGACTGCTAGTTCCATCCTAAACTTCTTATGCCAGAAGGAGATATTTGAGTTGTAATTTCAATGGCAATGACTTAAACTATATTACGAAGTTCTGGTTACTTATCGCTCACTACTATTGATTGCTTCTGTTAATATTACTTATACTCGTATAATATAAACAATAACTTCTTTACACACACAATGTTTTGTTGTGCATGTTTTTCATAAACGTAGCCACAAGCTATGTTTTTGTTTATATAAAGTAGCTTTCTTTAAGCTTTAAACCTTTCGGGTTTATGCTAACTACAAATATGTATGTATTTCATGACTATTGAAAGTCAATAAATCATAAAAATAAATATGTAATTATTTCTGTTTCTTGTACAAATGAAACACACACCCAAATTCTTTCATTGCTTTTTTGGGTACATAAACGGCGTGTAATCAACTTTGCATATTAAAATAAAAATATACAATCTAGACGACTATATTTTAACAATGAGACTATAGACGAAGGATCAAACAACAACAACAACAGCAACAACAGCAACAACAGCAACAACAGCAAAGGGTCTGCGATAAGCAGTACAACTATAAAAATTGCATAAAATCGAAAATTTTATGCGAAAAATGCGTGTTTAATGATGAAAGAAGCAACAACAAAGACGACAGACATCAACGATGACAAAGAAGTAAAAGTCTTGTGTCGCAGACGCTAAAAATATTTGTAGAAATTTCTGCAAAACCAATAAGCGTTGCTTTAACTTTTGCTGCTATCGCATTTTAAAACAAAAATGTATCTTTTCTTTTTTGCGCGCTGTTCAAAAACAAGTTGAAACGAGGCAAACGACGGCGTTGATACGGTTGACTTGGATGACCCCCCGTTGCCAATGAGGCGTATGCGCAATATTCTTTACGATTTCTTGTTTGTAGCCATCGATTAAAGCATAAAAATATATGCAGATATAAATCGCACAAAATATCTTATTGTGTTTTTTTTTTTTTTTTTTTTTGCAAAATTTTAATAATTATGCTTTTTGTTTCTTTTTAGCGCTACGCAGAACGAATTCTTATTGGCAACGCGCTTCAATTCAGAAGGTAAGCATGCAATTAGATACCTTTTCTTTTTTTTTTTAAATGGCTGCTCAAAACAGAAACAAACAAAACAAAAAAATAAAACAAAAAACAAAAATATACGCAAAGCCATTAAAAATAGCATAATCAATTTTTCACGTTGAAACAAATCAAAGAAATATCAATATATTTGTACCTAGATACAATTTATTGTTAACACAAATGCCATACAATACTACATGCGACAGACAAAATAGATACTTCTTTCCATATATATAAAAATAATATACAAAAACAAAATACACCTGTCAAAATCAAAAACTATTGACTATTTACAATATTAAGAAGTAGCACAGCTACTGGCTTACATTTTGCTACCCTTGTAGATACAAAAAGGGAAACGACAAAAATCTATCTAGTAACAAATAAATGAACAAGAAAGAAAGAGCTGAAGTCAAGCTGCTCGTCTATATTAAACCCTGTTTATATGACATACTTTTGTTTGTAATAATAATAATAGCTTTTTTTAAGCTGATTTACTGATGAAAAAATGTGTATATTAGGCATATAGCCGCATTGTGGGCGTGGCATGGAAAACTTTTTTTAAACTTTATCAACTCGTCCTGACGCACTGATTACGTATATACGAGGGCAATTTGTTAAGTCATTGACTTTTTGAATTTCGAATTATTGATTATATACTATATTGATTTGAGCGTAGTCACTGATGTATACAAACTGAAACATTTAGTTTGTGTTGGACAGCCATGGTTTGACAGACAAAAAGCAGCTCGTTTTTCGAAATTGTGCTCAAACGTTATCATGTGATGACTTCAAAGTACTGTTTGATGCTTGTTAACCGTACTATTTTGCGCCGTTTTATAAACGTGAATAAAATAGAAAACCATTGCAGCACATCATCAAGCAAGCAAGCAAGCAAGCAGTAGATGAAACCGTAGTTTTCTTTCGTTGAATCTGCGCGACAACTTACTGATTTCTGTGCGTCAGTCTACCTTTTATATCTGATTTCAATGGTTGTCAACACACAAACCTAATGATGCAGATTGCTTAAAATTTTAACGTAGTTTATTAACAGTTGCTAGTGTGGCATTTAAAGATACTATGTGTAAAATTCATTCAGTTCGAATTGCCCCCGTATATAGTACTACATGGTTTATCCGATGCTTTCCTCGCTATGTTACATATACATGAATATTTGTCAGCTCAACAAATCCAATATACCCTGTTACAAATATTTGTTGTACAGTATGTAGTAAAAAATGTAGATCTACTACCTATCTATATAACGTAACATATAACAAAAGCGAAATAAAAAACGCTAAACATAAACTGTCAGAACAAGCGACAGACGACAGACAACAGGATTATGAACAAGGAGTCAAACTTGTAAATATTTAAACGTAAAAATATTTATAGACTAAGGTACTCACTTGTATATCTCGTACACAACAAGTCAACGCAAAAGACAACTTGAGATACATACCATAGTAGTAGTAGTAGTAGTAGTCGTAGTTTTGAGTTGTTTCGAATTTAGATACAATTGTGTCGCCATGTTGTGACAAATAGATTAACCACAAACACGAAAATCGCTTCACAAATATTATATATCGCAGCACAAAAAAATTTACTACATTGAACTACAGAACACAGAACACAGAACACACAAGACGAAGCCTTGGCAAACATTTCAAGCTTAGAATGCCAGTTGGCCTCTTGTAGATACATAACTACCAACCTACAAAGTATATTTATGCTATTTGTAGCAAAATTTTTTATAAAATATATTCAACGAATTTCATTTTGATTTGATAGCAATGCAGCTAAAGGTAAAAATGTATGTGCGGCTTGTAATTAAAAGAGTCGATATATGTATATATAAATAGCTTAATAGAAAGTTAAAAATCTTCTGAGTTATGTAGTATATGAATAATTTTATGAACTGTTAATTAAATGAAAAATGTAATAATAATGTGTAAAACAACAAAAGTAGGCGTGGCAGCACTCATAAAACATACGTTTTTATCTTTGATCAGCATCAGCATCAGCATCGATATAAGCATGTCCGTCTGTCCGTATGAACGCTGAGTTATACAAGATTATACAAGATTATAGTGCTGGAAAACTAAACTTTTTTGACTCTCCTACGCCATGATAAGATAGAGTACTTATATTTAGAATAAGTAACACCCATACAAACCCACATCATTTACGAATTATTGTATCGAAAACTTTGTGTTACTTAAGCTAGAAACACCAAATTTGGCATCGATGTATCTTACATTCACATTCCAATAAAATATTACATATATAGTTGTAGTTATATATCATAAAAATCTGAGTAAATGTATTATTTTTGTTGCTGGAACTTACAACTGTGTTTTGGTCATGGTCGCATATAGTAAGGCGCACCAGCTGCTATAGTGTGGTACCAGTTGTTGTTAATACCAAGTTTGTGGTGGTCATTACAGCTCTGGTCTTTCCAACGTCTTCTCCGACGTAACCCAGCAATTAGATTCTTCATGTAAATTCTTCGTGTTGGAGCTCCGAAATCTCTATTCGGTTATGATGATCAGCACAAAACAGCCGCTGAAATTTTATGCACTGTGCACTGTGCACAGTGGGGCGCTCTTCAACAGGTATTTAGCTGGAGACGCAACCAAATAGTTTTCTTCTTACCACGTAAAACGCATACCAACTATAATAGATGGTCACAGGATAGTTGCAGCAATACTGTCCTACCCATTGCATTTTCTGCATTAAGATGAAGTCAGCCTTGAATTTATCAAGCATATCAACTAGTTGAATAATTACACCTTTCCTATAGAGGCTCCGGACATTTCAGATGCATATTCGTACATCACGCATCGTACATCGAGCATCGTATTCGAGACTTCGTCGGTTACCAAGCCCAGTGCACCAACGCTTAATTAAACGGACAATCGTTGCTAGCTTCTTCCAATTTGGTCAGCTCGTAACGGATGTTCCATTTTCAAAAGGAAAAATATCTTTGTATAGCATAAAATAGAAACTTGCGTGATTTTCATTGGCGATAGCTGTGTTATATGGTGCACTTGAAATGTTGTCTTTAAGAACTGCACTACAATGTCTCCAAAAAATATGAAGGTGCTAAAAGTAACAAAGAGTTTCAAAGATCTCAATGATTTTTTGCTATTATACCATTTAATAATTGTATCTTTTTCAATATATATATTTAAAATTTTATTAAATACACAATGGGAAACAGTGTTACCCTTGCACATACTCGTACTTATAAAGCTAACAACCCTCATAGAGAATATACAATTGTCACTTTGTGCAAAAAAAAAAAAAGAAACTATTTTTAAAATGTGTTTCTACATAAAAGCGTATCTTATTATTTCATAGCAAACAAAAACAACAAACAAGTTAACCACGAAGTCGCCAATAACGACCACGACCACGACTACGACTACGACCACAAGTTGTCTTTCTTTATGTAGATACAAATGTATCTGTGAATTTTTCACTGCTTATTTGCCTCAAGTTACGAATTCATAATAATTAGTTATAATCGGATTTGGTTGCTGGCGTTTGGACAGTGTTGGTGTTGTATGTTTTGGTTAGTGCAACAAATGGCGTGCATAAAAAAAACACACCCACTCACATACATACACAGAAACACAGACACATAGACAGAGACACTTGTCTATTGAAGTTCGCGCTTTGTATTGAGTAATAGAAAATCCAAAGACTTTGGCGTCATGTTTAAATCTATAGAATTGGCTGCATTGACTTGCATTGAGTGGGTCTCTTTGTCACATTTGTTTTTTTTTTTTCTTCTCGTCTTCTTCTCTCTTCTTCGTCGTTTCAAAAGAGTAACAAGCGCAAAGTCCATGCAAGCTCTCAAAGCGACTTAAATATACATTATATATATATATATATATATTTCTGTATCTGTATCTATGTACATATCTACCAATGTATCTTTCTATCGATATATCTGTCAGTTTATATGACCAAAGCAAAAATAATAAACTCACAACAACTCTTCGATTTTTTTTTTTTCGGTTTCTTCTTCTATTTTATGACACGATGAAGCGCAATGCATTTGAAATACAGTGTTGCCTGTGCCGTTTCATATCGCTGCATTGGCTGCATTGTTGCAGTTGAACAACCCAGATTAAGGTTGCACTTTGTGGCAGCGGAAGCGTTGCTCATTTTCGTTGCATTACATTTTATTTAGTTGCGTTTTGTATGTTTTGCACTCGCTCAAGAAAAGTATTTGGGCAATAAAATTAAAAGAAAATAAGTGAAAATGTGTACGTACGTACGCACGTACTGAAAAGAATTCATGAAAACGAAAAATGATACAAAAAGTGGCAAATTATTTCAATTTAAACAGCGCAAAATAGACAAGTTGTACAATATTTATTTTATTGATTTTGAAGCTACTTACATCCTTTATTTATTTACGGCTGCTACGTTCACGCTGCGTCAATCGAAATGTACTCACTTGTAGATTTGAACAAAATCGGTTGAATATGTTGTGCATAAAAGGTTTTAAAGATCTTCACTGACAAGATCTTCACTGAAATGCACACACACACACACACAAATGTTAAACATCTGTATCTCTTTTTTCTTGCCCACTTCTCTGGCAACACTCAACAAATGCTAATAACTTGGTGAGAATCATGTTATATTACATGCGCGCAGCCAGCTACCAGTTGATAAGAAACTATAAATGCGAAAGCGTATTTTATTTTGTATGCACTTCAAAAATATTTTGGTATTACACTCGCATTTTTTAAAACTCTGAAAACAATTAGCAAACTAGTAACATTCTGTAAAGTGTATGTTATTAACATAATCTGTTAGCATGATCTACTGTTAAAAGCTGTACAGACGTACCTTAAATCGCACTAACTTTCGATGCATCTGATTATTAGTAGTGATATTAAAACGAATAACTGATAACACTTTTGTAAGCTATGGTGTCAAATATTTGAGCTCGATCTGTACAGCTTACCAGCTAGCTTAATTCAAATTAAATCAACATTAACTTGGTAAAAATTTAGAAGTAGACTACTTATTGGTGAATTTCACTCAACTTTCTACAACTTCATGATTTATGCATGGATTTTTTTATTTAAGTACATATAATATTATACCCAGGAATGAAGGTCAAAGGATATACTAAGTTTATGCGAATGTTTGTAACATAAACAAAGAGGGGTGGCAGACTACATATAACTATATATTCCGTTTGTCTGTCTGTCCGTCCGTTCTTTCTTCCTTTCACCTGTTTGTATGAACGTAAAGATCACAGAGGCTATAAGATCTAGAGACACCAACTAGGTTGATATACGACGATGTAGCGTAACCAGCGGTACAGTGTGATCTAGCAAAAGACGACGTTTGTACATTTTTTACTTAGTACAGAGTATTTAACTGTCGGCCAAATTGGACTGCAGCATTCTCACTTCTTTAGTGTATAAATTTAAAGCAAACAAAATTATCTTTTTACTTTTCATCATTGAACGACATTGGTATACAGTTTAAATGGATATACATAGATGGATGTACATGTTAGTTTCCTATATATTCAACGGCGTATCGACAGTTTTATGGTTAGCATAACAATTTTATTGTTTATTTTAATTAACAAATTCAATCACAACCAAATTTAGAGAGCTTCGAATGATAATTGTTCCTAAAAAACTTAAATTTGAGAAACAGCAGAAAACATTTCTTCTTTCTCAGGTGATACTTTTAGTACTTAAATGATGCTTTTCCATATAACTGAAATTATTTGTTCAATTCCATGAGAATTTTTATTACCGCACTTGAGTCAGATTTAAACTGAACCTGCAAAAATCATTCTGCTTTTATGCAATATTGCATTTCTTAATGAATTTCTTTTAATAATGTCGCCAATAATACCAGCCGACTTACTCTTATTTAATACTCTGACAGCACTTTTCTTTGATCGCATTATAGGTACTTATTGCTGCACGTTCTCCCTGCACCACTTGGCAATCAGTCAGTAACAATTTTCCAACACTGAGCCGCTCAAAAGTAAAATCCCCGAAAGAAAGCCAACAAGAAAGCTACTTAAAAGGGACAGCTAGCTGACTTCACACAAAAACGAACAAAAATAAAAGAACAACGAAGAAAGAACGCTTCATGAAATGGAATAAGAAATCCGTACCCGGATTAGGACAATTAAAAAGAATTTCTAACAATTAAAATCAATTTGTTTGTACGTCTGTGCGTTTGAGTGTCACCAGAAAGAAAACGGTTGGCCAATTTGTTTTTTCAGCCAGAAAGTCGAGCAGACCAAAAAAAAAACAACAAAAAGCTACATTTAAAAGGGAAGATTTAAACGGAGCAGCAGGACGTTCGTGTAGGAGATAAGCGTACGCACAAACAACTACTAAGGAAAAGGATATTTAAGGACAGTTAAAAAAGAGGACATCTAAAAAAAAAAAAAAAAAAACTTACACTGCGAGAGGATTGAGGAAAACTTACAATGAAAATATTTTGATTGAACCCTTTGAGCTTAAATACATTTTATGCTGACGAGTATCGAATGATGCTGATGCTGCTGCTGATGATGATGATGATAATATTGTTGTTATATTGAGTCGAGTGGTTTAGCTAACCGAACGAAGACGTTGAAGACCCATTTACCATTGACCAGGAGCAACACAGGAGAAGAGCTAGTTCAGTTTGAAGCCAAAGTGCAGCCGCTTGAGTTTTAAATCGTCTATTAGATACACTTTACTATTGCTTTTCTGGCTGTTTGGCTTTGAACACGCAACCAAAGGAGTGCTTCAGGCTAAGACTTATGGCTCACAGTGATGCATAGATAGGATGAAAAAGGCTAAGAAACAAAAAAAAACAAAAAAAAAAACAAAAAAAAAGGAAGAAAACCAAAGTTACAAGTAGGGCAAAGGTTATGCTTATCGCAGAACGTTTGCTCACTCGTTCGAGTCAGCAAAAGTTAAGTTAGAATTTTTTTTTTAAACATTTTCATTTCACTCCACTTTATGACAATTAGCAGCAACATCATCATCATCACCAACACCAACCTCATCTGCAAAAGCAGCTTCATTATCCATATAAAATACTTTGAATCAGTGCGAATCGAAATGCTAGCCGCTGAGCTTTATGTGCTTGACAAGCGTTTTACTCAAGCGCCTAGGAAAACGTAGCAGATGACGATGATGCTGATGCTGCTGATGAGTTGAGGCGATGCAGGAAATCGAGATAAAAAGGGATATGCACAGGATCAGAGCGCACAAATTCCACTTAAGTAAAGAAAGAAAGAAAGAAAGATGTATTTAACAAAATAGCAACAACAGCATCCAAATAAAAAATGAAAACGCAAGAAACCACGCTGCAGTCGAGTGTGCTAGACTTCGAGATACCCTGAACTTTATATTCTTTAATGGAGCTGGAGCGCGCGCGATGAATAATTAGAATTAAGCAAAAAATTCACCACTTAAAGTGATCCGATCAGGATCTATATATGGAATACTTTATAAAGATTGACTTAAGATACGCCAAATTTCGCATTTCTAGCTTAATTAAGAACAACACACAAAAAAGTCGCATACAAAAACTTGAAAATGGAGATCAACTTCGTATGGCGGCTACCTCTTAGAGTGGAGTTGGCATGTTTACTTAATATTAGTTAACTGAAGAGAGAGAGAGAGAGAGAGAGAGAGAGAGAAATATACTCTAAATATCTAAATATGAAGTCTCTAGCTCTTATGGTCTCTGAGATTTGTTTGTTCAAACGGACCAACGGACAGACGGACATAACTACATATCGACTCGTCTTCTCACGCCTCCTGTTGCCTGTTACATACATTTACACAAACGTAATATACCCTTTTAGCCTATTTGTACAGGGTATAACAAATTAACAAACAAAAAGGGCAAACTAAGCTATAAGCTTGAAGCTTGAAGCAGCAGCAGCAGCAGTAGTTTGCAAGCTACTGGCATACAGTCCAGTCTACCTACACAACTCCAATATGTCCTGGCAGCTTATCATTTTGACATTTAATCAGTTTGGCAACAACATGCAAACAAATCGAAAGATGCCAAGCGGCAGGTGCAGAAGTAGAACAAGAAGCAGCGGTTTTGGGGCATGAGAGCATCTCTGACTCTGTGGTAGTCAGGATTGGTAGAATTGTATCGGATTGAACGTTCTGATGCTGACTGCACTTGATTGAAAATTGCTAAGGAAATTGAAGTAGGTTTTTACTTTTTTTTTCATTTTTTTATTTTACCCTCCCTTAAGTTTAGTACAGTTTGTATATCTATATATCTATATCTATATCTATATATATATATATATATATATATATATATATATATATATATATATATATATATATATATATATATATATATATATATATATATATATATATATATTTTTTTTTTTTCGTTTATCATGCTGTAGTTTACATTCTTCTTGTCGTTGTCAAAGTTTTGTCATGACCCACAGTCATGCTCCAAAGACGCATCTCGTAATCGCAATCAAAAACCCAAAACCCATTCCCAAATTTCAGTTTCAGTTTTAGTTTCGACTTTCAGTTTGTGTTTCTATGTATGTATGTATGTATGTATATATCTGCTCCTGATTCTGAGTTATTTGAACTCGTGTGGACAACAATCAAATTGAACAATTGATAAGCGTAAAGTAAAGTAAAGTAAAGTAAAGTAGGAAAAATGTCAGCAAAAGTATTGGAAAGTTTTCCTTTTATTTTTATAGTCAACGTTTGCTCGCTTCAACTTGCTTTCACTTGAATTTAGCCATTCCATTTGTTAGGCGTTTTCGAATTGTTTAAGGTTAGGTTTGATATTCGTAAGTATTGCTGTCACTTATGAAAGTACTGCACGTTTTGGGTGTTTGTCTTGTAATATTGATGCGGAATTTTTTTATATTGATGTGTATTTCTCTTTTTTTTTTCATGGACAGCTTTTAGTTTAAAGGTATAGCATAAAATTCATTGCTATATTGATGCATATTTTAATTTTATTGAAGATAAAGCGCTAATATTTTAATTTTATTGTTGCACATTTTCTTTAAATTTGTTGTAGCTTCAATTTTTAAGTAGTACATTTTAGAATTATGCTTTAATTTGTAAAATTTAACTGGCAATAACTTAAAAACGTTCCAATATTTAAAAGAAAAATTGTTATTGACACTTTGTTAATTATATTGATGTGCCTATTTGATATTAAAGTGATTATTATACGAACATTTTTTTTTTATCTTTTACTAAGAACGCTATATATTGATAAACAAATTAGTTTAATATTGATGCTATAGTTTTATTGAAGACATACATTGTTGACAATTTTTTTAATACTTTGTTGTTAGAGTTTTAGGTTATTGTCATAGGTACTTTGCACTTTAGTTTAATTTTTGTTAGAGAAGAAATAAATAGATGCTCTCTGAACTATAGATCTGAAAGCAGATTGCACAATCATGGTAATAACTTGGCTATATACCTCTTAGACAATAGTAGGGATATTAGGCGTTTAAAAAGATTTCATGTATTGTACCTGTCTCATAGATTTATAAATGAAAATTTAAAAATCTTAAAATTAACTAATTATAACTAAATTATATTGATTGAGCTCACTGGCACTCAATCAATCCTATTAAATATTCTAAGCATTAATCAATTTGTTTATTGTCAAATTATATTAAAATATGATATTAATGTTTTATAATTATATTTTTTTTTTTTCAAATTTGATATTTTATACAAACGTAAATACATTTCCGAGACAGTGCATAATACATTGATAACATAGTTGGCTATATTGATGAGAATTTTTATTATATTGACAAAATTGTTATTATATTGATGCAATTATTTTTGTATCATTCAGACATTGTGTGTGAAGTTTGTGAAAAAGTTTGTAACGCATTAAAGGAGACATCGTAGAACGCCTTTTATATATATTCGTGATAAACTCAACGAGTCGAGTCAAACTAGCCATGTCCGTCTATCTGCTTGGTAGTTTTGTGCATCAATTTCAAAGATATTCAGTATCAGCGCTTTATTTTATTTGCAGTCATATAGAGTATATGCATGCCATGCCCACTTTTTATGGCAGCCTCCATACAAACCACCTGTACACTTTTAACTTTTTGTATGAAAAACTTTTTTATTGCAGTCAATATCAGCTTAAAAATTGACAAATTATATGTAGTGATGCTATTTTTTTTAGCTAATTTGTTTTAGTTTTTAATAAATCAAATATAAATTCTTTGAAATTTTTGTTAAATGTATTAAAAAGATTTAGTTTAGACTACGTCTTAAATAACATTGATGCATATTTTTTTTATATTGATGTTTTTCTTTTTTTTTTTTTATACATATTAGCTGCTTTGCTAAAACCGAAACCAAACTCAAACTCGAAAATCATTGTTTTAAGATGGCAATGAAGCTTAAGCTTGGCTTTACTACTCTAATAAAGCATTTTAGTATACTGTTGAGATTTTTATTATAATCAAATGAAATCAATAAGATTTGCAAGTTTATTTTTTGCTGATTTTTCGATCGATCGCTTTATTGAACGGCAGCGCTACAACAACTTGTTTTTCTATAGCTATATTCTTTTTGCTGCGCGCTATAATTAAAAAAAAAAATACATTTTTTGTTAAAGATTTCAAAATGTTATTTCATTTTGATCGTTTTTATTTGTGCTTTAAACCTTAAAACTCAAACATAATTAGCATAATTCTGCCATAATTCTCTGATAGCTAATAAATACAAGCGCAACTTCCTCTTATTACAGAAAGAACAAGCCACCACAAGAGAAAAAAAAATATAAAAAATTTGAATAAGATACAAAGCAACCTATTAGATGCGAACTAGTTGTATCTGTATCTGACTGTTGCTTCATTTAATTTCTGATAAGTTTTTGCGTACGATCGCAACGTATGAATGTCAAGTTGCTTTCATTTTGATTTGGTTTGGTTTTGGTAAGGCTTGTTGATGCGCAAAAGAGCGAGAAAGAGAGAGAGATAGAGAGAGAGAGAGAGCTAGAGAGTTACATTTCGCTTTGGCTGCTGTGTAGCGCGTATCTTTGTATCTGCATCTTGATACAAGCTGTATATTTACTACGATATATAGGTATATATGTCGTATATCGTGCGGCGCTCGCTTGTAACGCTCGCTTGAAGTCGTTGTGTCCGTGTAATTTGCTTGTTTCCTTTTTATCGCATGCTCCTTTTAATTTTTGTGGCAACACTTGTGGCCCTTCAACTGCTTCCTGGCTCACTATTATTGTCAGTCTGTTGGCCTGGCGGCTTAAAAAAAATTTATACACACACACACACATACACATTTAAAGGTATTAAAAAATAAAGAAAAATAGTGGTCGGAGCAAATTTCAATCAGTAAATTGAACACCTGAACTTAACTGATTTCTTGCCTGTCGCTGTCGCTTGACGTGGCTACCCGTTTGCCGCGCCCCATGCTGCCGCTTCGTTCCGTTTCGAATTCGATAATTTTTTCTTCTTTTTTTTTTTTTTTGTTATAAGCCCTAACTAAATTGGGGAGAAGATGCGTGTAGAAGCAAATTGTAAAACGAATAAGATATAAAATGTGTAATATAAAATAAATAAGTCGAAAGAGAAAGATCTCATCGATTCTTGCCCTTCATCTTAGCAGGAAATTAAGCCAACAAACAGATAAGCAGACTTTGACTGCCAAATACAAAGTCACCATATACTCGTATACCATTGGTCCCACACATACGCTACCATCTCTCTCTTTCTCTCTCTCTCTCTTACACACAATCTCAGTTCTTCTGTCTTAGCGACTACAAATTATGTACGAAAAGCCGAAATTAAAAGTGGCTGTTGTTCCAGATACTTTTACGTAAAATAAAGGGTCTCACAATAAGCGCATGCATTGAACTTTCACGTTGCAGTTGATTGTGCATGACTTACAGATACACTGTACTCAGTCGCATATATGTCAGACATATTCAATATTTCGGTTAAATCTTCTTTGATACTCTTGTTCATTAATCTAAAACTACATATAACAAAGTAAAACTTGCAAAAATTTATGGGGAAATTGAAGAAAACCACAGATTATTAAACGAATGAACCAATCCATCTCAGATAGTAGAAAAAATGATGCAACATGATAAAAGAAAACAACGCATTTGCTTGAAAACTCTTAAAGATACAATATCATTTGAGACAGCATAAATTAAATAATCAAATAAATTAGTCATTCCCTGTCAACTAAATCAAATTTTCAGTGATAGGAATATTTGGCTTCAAAGCGTCTACAAGATGATGTTGCTTAAGCACGTGAATTTAAAAGTCGTACAATCGATACCACTTATTTAGCACAGTACTTCATTTTATTGCGGTTTGGGAAACTTAACCGAATCTATTTGTGGTCCTACATGAGTACAGCGTATTTTTCGTTGAAAAAAGTAAAAAAAAATAGTATCAGTCAGGTCACTTTTTGCCTAGTAGTTTCGATATTTCAAAATAACAAAATATCGATACTTTCTGGTGTATCAACAATGCTAATTTTTAATAGCGAAAATTGTAGATTCATTTCATAGCAAAGGTCTTAGGTGAATATCTAATAATTCCATCTTTTTGTCTTTGAGTAGTCTCCGAAGTGAACTTCATATTTGTATAAAATTGGTTTGGCTTACTAGTTGACACACCCTTTACTTATTTATACGTTTGTTCCATAGTTTATTATTGTATTTGTTCATATGTGACTGTATAACTGCTGTGTGCTCTTGGTGGCACCCTTCTGTGAGTTCGTGTGTAGATGGGATCTGTGATCTGTGTTCCTGTTTGTGTACTATACTGTCCTGCCCTGCCCTGCCCCTGTGGCGTGTCATGTGCAATTTATAACAGGACTCTCGACACGCATGCCGCAGCTGTCCCAAAATAAATCGGCTTGAAATTATGCAGTATGTCTGTCTGTCTGCCTGTCTGTCTTATTGTCTGTATGTCTGTCTGTCCATCTTACAAGTGTCTAAAATCTTGCAAGATCAAGCGCTGATTAAGTCAGGTCACTCGCTCATCGTTTTTTGTTGGCTTCGCTTGCTTCAATAGCTTTCAATTTGCGCGCTATTATTAACAACGAAATGCGCAAATGGCACAGTCTGTCTGTCTGTCTGTCTGTCCATCAGTTTGTCAGTCAGAACAAAGCCTTGCTAAGGGTTGCTTTCTGTTGTCGAGAGCTTTGGGGGGCAAACGGGTTTTCTTACTGCCGTTTCGTATTAGGGGCGTTACCTGCTGCCCGCCTTTAAAACGCTCCCCTTTGCCAAAATTTCAGATTGTTTAATGCTTCTTTTTTTTCTTTCTTTTTTTTCTGTAATATCTTTGGCAAAAGTGAATTTAATTTGCCGCACAGCTGTGTTGCATGTTCGTCGCATGTGTAGCACAATTGCTTTGAATTGAATTATTATTATTGAAAGCCGTAGTCATTGTTGCCAAAATTGCGGCAGATGAGGGTTGTCTATATGAGTAAATACTTGTTATGCTGTGTGTGAAAGTGAAGCCAATTTTCTGTTTAATCCGTACGCTAATTGCGCAGTTATTTGCAAAAGGATAATAGTTTGCAGATACATACATATAAGGATTTAATTTTGTTTAATCCTTTGTTTGTCAAGTAATTTTGAATTAATTTGTAGACGCCTAAGAGAGGCGTTGAACTAATTATTAACAACAACAAAATAAAATACTAAAATCGAGTATGTCAGCCATTTAGCAGTATCGTTTACCTACTTTTGCAATCGCTCTCCCATTTGATCTTGGCGCGTTCCGCTGTCTGACTGCACTAATATATATGCGCTAGTACAAGTGTGAATGTATTTTTAAACCATATATATGTAGATATCGAAACCGAGAGATAGAGAAAGCAGAAGTACTCGTAACATTGTCGTGTGACATAACTTCAATTCCACCAGAATAGCTGATCGAACATTTGTTTTGATATATACAAAAGTAAACAAAATATTGCAACAAATCAAGTAGCGAGACAGTACTGCGCGACAATATTGCTTTTGCACTTCACCACACCGTGGTGAAATAATATGCTTGGTGAAATATATGCGTATATAAATATAAACTCACTCTGCTCAGTAGACGCATATGTAGGAAGACTATGTAGTGTCTTCTAATTTTCTAAATGAGAAATAAAGAACAAATTAGGGCGCGTCTGCGTGACATTGAAAAAATGTAATAAACCTAAGCTGCCTAGTATGTTTACCAAAATTTAATGTATCCAGCTTTTATAGTCTCGGAGAACAGTTTTCCCAGACTATCAGAAAGACGGAACTAGCTATATTGACTCAACTGCCAATGCTGATCAAGCATTGTATATACTTGATGGAGTCCTTCTTCTATTTTTTTATAATATTTTTGAAACAGACTAAAAGAAATGCAACTTGTATGGCACAACAACGGATTCTTGTTATCTCCCAGAGTCCATTGTATAGAACTAACTAGTCTAAAAAAAAAAAAAAGTAACGATCAAATTGTAAACACTTTGTTACATGTTAATTATCTCATCAAATGACTTATGCTATAGTGCTAATAAATTCTGTGATAAGGAACATACATAATTTTCTTATATATACGTATTTTATATAACATTGATATAAGATTCAACATAAATTCAATGCAATTTGTAACAAGTTTCATTTTCAACTTTTCCACAACTTGGCGCTACAAAGAGCATCGTGCAAAGTAGAGAGGAGTAGCGAGGCGCACGCGACGCTACGGCGACATGGCGCGTCTAGTCTGAGCTCTAACTAGTAAATAGATGCGGCCCACACAGAGTTGTAGAAGCGGTTTTACAACACTGATAAATACATTCATACAGATACCAATGACAGGCAGACATCGGGACAGCGGGACAGCGGGACAGCGGGACAGCCAGACGGACACGCTTACAAATGAAACACCTCGAATTCGCTTCATTTCGATTGAATTGAAAAACCTTCTGTGTTCGCTGGATGGTGTTGGGTTTAACATTTGACGCTTGACGTTTTGATTTTTTGTGTGTGGGCGATGAGGTTTCTTTTTTTTTTTTTTTTTGTTGAGCTTTACACCATACCAACTTTAACGCTGTTTGTATACATCGATCTGATCTGAGCCGATCTGATCTGGTCTGGTCTTGGACTCTTTAACTTTTGATTGGCTGTCTCGCTCTCCTTGCGTCTGAGCATAAAATATGTTAATAAGGCTTAAATAAAAATAATAATAAAATGAAAAAAAAAATTTAAAGAAATGAAACCACAATCGAATGACATGAAAATTATAAACTATATAAATATCGTTGAGTTGTATACAATAAGAAGCAAAAAAAATACGCCAAGTGGACAACTTCGATTGAAGCAGCAGCAATGAAGATTGGATGACAAAAAAAAAACAACAATATTATAAAATGTAATGAAAAAAACATAAAAATAAATTTTCATGACAAAACTTCAAGACTAATCAAGCCCACAATCGAGATAGAGAGAGAGAGAGAGAGAGAGAGAAAGAGAAAGAGAGAGAGAGAGAGAAAACACATATAAACAAAAACAATGCTAATAATGGCTACAACGAAGTTCTTCATATCGATTATAGGTCGTTGATAGTGTTCCATTTTTTTCTTAAGATTTCCAACGAATCATGCCAAAAGACACAAATTATTCAAAAAAAAAAAAAACGAAAACAAGCTTTCATTCAATACTATGCGAGTATACGGCTGTTAAGATACAATACGCGTATCTGTTCTTCTTTTCGATGGTATAAAACTCTTTATGCTTTTGTCTTTTCGTTTTATTGTACATATCTGCATAGCCTCCTTCTGAAGATTTTAGTCATATAAAAGTTGAAATATTGTTGAACTCCATATTGGCGTCTGCTCAGATAATCTACGGAAATGCCCACCAATTGATTTCTTGGAAACTTGCAAACAGATATAAATTTTATGTTTAAAATGGCTCCAACACTAATAATAATAAAAATGATATATGATAAACGCATAGCTATATAAATATACATAGTTATTGCAAATTTCAACGCCTGATAAATTTACATACAAAAATGTTTAAACAGAAATTTAGCATTAAAAAGCATTGTTCAAAATACACTCCATGAAGTTCAACACACTTTTGTATGCGTTTGAACCAATTACAAATGCACTTTTGTCAATCAGAAGTTGATACACCCATAGAACAGCGTCTTCAATCATCGAAAAACATTACCATTAGGCGCAATCAAAAAGCAGTCATTGGATGCCCAGTTAAGACGGATGGTTGTCCAAACTTGTGTGTCAACCGCTGTGTTATTGTGGTGGAGTTTGATTCGTATTCGTCAGTTGGTTTTTCTCAATTCTTCGATAACTTCTGACAAACCAATGGCTGTGTAGCATTTTGAATTGACCATACTATCTTGCTCTAATAGAACATTTCGCAGCATGATAAGTTTTCGAAAAAAAAAAACCCAGCATTGTATACATGAGTAGCCTCGATAGCCTCCACATTCTAGTAAAGACAAGAGTGCGGCGACTACGAAAGCCCGAACAAAGTGGAGACGAAGATTACAGAAAACACTGCATACTGCATTGTAATCTATCTCATTCTCTCGCAGGCTAAATCCTATTATGAATATGTTTGTCTCTTTTTACTGTCGCATTTTCGTTTCATCGAATTTTCAAATCACAACGGTGCTAAAGAAGTTTCACTTCAAAAATAGGTGAGCATTTCATTTTTTGTTCTTCATACGCATACTGGTAGATTTGTGATACGTCACCTGTTACGTTGCCATAGACGTGTTTTGCACCACCGTGGCTGTATTTCTGCAACATTTCTTTACATCAATCGATAGTAGCCTTTTTTTTGGGTGTTTGTCAAATTATGCAGTATACAACGAAAAAATCGACTGTTTACACTTATAAAAATTTTGATGCTCCATCGGTTTGTAATTGTGGTAGTGAATTTTTGTTCTCGAACCATCTATATACATAGTTACATAAATTATTTTTTAAGTGAAGAAAATCGTGGTGAAAAAGAGAGTGTGGTGAATTCAGTTTCTTCTCAAAAACATAACTTACCCAAAATTTATGCAGTACTCACCATGTACATTGTTCCACTATGAGATCAACGATTTATAAGTTAACTCCAATTCAGACGATGCGTGCTCACCCTGCGTGGGTCTCTTTTTTCGCATGCCTTCAAATTTGCTTATATCTGCTACTTAAAAAATCAAAAAATTAAATGCTGAACTGATAAAAACTCCCTGACATGGATAGTGCTCTATTTTTTTTATTGTAGCATGCCTTGAAACTGTTCTGCTGTGCAAGAGCTGCTAAAGAGAATTGAACAAACATGCAGAGTGAACAGGCATCGTCAAAATTGGCACCAATTATATATATATATATTTTTTTCAAAGCTTTTAAGCTATATAAAATTAAAAGTCTAAAATGGATCTCACAAGAAGTGCTCTATTTGACATAAACTTCATATAAATCTAGAAGAAAATGTTGAAATGTTTTTCTGTACTTGTGTACTTCTTGCCAGTTCATTACTTGGCTTTAATGATGATGTATCCTTTTCATAAAAGCTTTTAAAGTTGAAAATCACATTTTGCACGTTTTTATTGGTCCGAGGCTTTTGTGTAACCTTTCTTCTGTTTTTTTTTTTTTTAAATATATATCCATTTTTTTCATTACTTGCCGTTAAAGCCATCTTCTTTAAAATGCATCAATATGTTGGCAATCTTTGCAATTCCGTTTATGCTTTATAGACCTATGACTTTTCAGTGATATTATCTGTAAAATGCTTACTACTTCTGAAATTTTCCCCTGCATAAATTCATTGATTTCTTTACTTTTTTTTATGCTTATGTCGCGCAAATGGAGTGGAGTGCGAGTTAATTGTTTTGCACAGCAGCTTATCAGGCGCAAATCTCTGGCGGCAACCTGCAATCTCAACTTCAAGTACACACTTTCCTTCAATCGTTTGTAGCTACATGCATACTTCAGTCATTTGTTCATTTCATGCTTGTTAGATACTCGTATATGGTATGCAGTTGCAGCATGCAGCATGCAGCTGGCGCGTGTAGAGATGCAGTTAACAGCGAAGTACGAAGGGCAGTGCTAGAGTGCTGAGTAAAGTAAAATAGCTACGCACTGTTTAGATCGATCAAGCGAACGAGCCAGTCAGCCAGCCAGCGAGCCAACGAACGAATAAGTTGCCTGCGGCTGCGCACTAGACAACACGAAACGTATTGTATGCTACCGCTACCGCTACCACCATCACCATCATCAACACCACCATCACCACCACCACCACCACCACCACCTCAATCACTATCACCAACAGCGTCTGGTTTCATCCTCAACTGAATCATTCGTCCCCAAAAAAGCACGTAAAACTTTGTTGCAGCTGCTCGCTAACTAAACTAAAAGGTTCTTGCCCGCCGATCGAACTGAGATTGCAATGTATTGCGTAGGTACGCACAGAGTGCACAACTTGAGTCCAATTCAGTACCCAGGTCCAGTTGTGCAGGTTTTGTTGCTGCCACGTCCCTTCGTGCAGCATCATTGAATGCATCATTCTTGCCTCATTCCAGCGCGTTGTTATTTATAGTTACGGCGAACAGGTGCTTCTGTACGCATACAAATGAATATACGCAACCACACGCTATAGATACAATTTTGTATCTTTGTATCTGTAACGTTGTACTTGCATGAAATAAAGCTATTTTTGTGATGAATGTGGCTGCGGCTCGTTTACAGATTGGCGTTGGCTATTTTTCTTGCTACTTCTTTTCATTTTAATTTATTTTACATTGATTTTTTTTTTCCTACTTCGATATAAGATACATTTTTTTATTCATGCTGCTGTCATTAAATGCATGCTAATTATTTGTTTAACTATATACGTTCTTTTATATATTTTAGTCAGAACTCTTTTTTTTCTGTTTTCTAGTTATTTTTTATAAATGTAAATGAATCGAAAGAGATAAACGAACGAACGCCTCATGTGCTTCAAATGGCCGATTCTGACAATGCTTTGTGGTAACTTGTGATCCAGTTTTGAGCTGTTTTGCTGCCTGCCTGCCTGCCTGCTGTCTTTTATCTCGTTCAACATTGATTTAGTTGTTTTTGTTGTACTATGTATCTAGAGCTATTGTCGTTGTTGTTGTTGTTGTTATTGCTGCTGCTGCTGCTGCCTATTAGAGCAAAGTCGTAGCGGATGTTGGCTTCCTTTTGATTGGAAGGCAACCTGCGCAGTATCTTAGACATACATTTCTTAGAGCTTTTCTACAATAAAAGAATCGAATCGAAGAGTCATATACTTATATATGTATATATTTGAACGTGTGTATATACACATAGCTAGATAGTTAGTTATGGCATGATGTACATATGTACGTGCAGGCGACAGCTATGAGATACTTTATGTATATATGACCACCACCGCCATCGTGTGAGTGTCATTCATGACGTTTTGGCCTCGTTTAACAAAAGTTTTTTATATTTTCTTTTTTGTTGTTGTTGTTGTTGGTTTTTTGTAGGCTTTTCTTTCTTTTCTGCTTTCTAGCATACTATAAATCAATAAAACCCACCTGGTACGTATAACTTTGAAAAATTTATATTGAACGATGCTGCTAATATGCTTTCGAACGACGATGTCGATTACATGTGCCATCGCGATGATTATGTTTGAAGTTGATGATGTTAGCATTAGACCTCGGGCAGATTTTACTGCTGCTGCTGCTGCTGCTGCCGCACAGTTGCAAGCTGCTGATGTTTTATTGCAGCAGCCAGCATCATCATCATCATCATCACCATCGTCAGCAGCATTTGCAGCAGTAGCTGTAGCAATGGCAGCTGCTCTTGCTGCATCGCATCAGACACATCGTTGTTGACCAGCGACGTCGTCGACGTGATTGCTGCTTTTCATAATTTTCAAACAAAATGCAACTTTTCTCATTTTTTTTTTTGTTTTTGTTTTTTTGTTTTGTTTTTTCTTGTTTTTACTCTTCTAGTTATTGATTAATAACGCAGGAAATGCTGCATGCAGCAACATGCTGCACTGCATTTGCCACCTGCTCGTAATGTTAGACTAGTTTTAATTTCCAGCGTCGCCATTTTGTTGGCAGTTTTGCAATGGGCAATTAAGCGCTATATAGTAATACTATTTGTAGCTGCTGATGAAAAATAGCATAGTCAAGTTTTGTTATAGGCTGCTGTTGCACTTATTGACTACGCGCATATTGTAGTAAATCTATATGTATGTATATATCTCTACCAGTTGGCAGAGTGCTTAGAATTCTGCTTAGGACATTGCAGTTAAGTTTTAATTTGTAAAGGCAGGTTCACACGCTGCCAGTTAACTAGCAAGTTTAGCAATTTTTCAGTTTTAATTGAAATTTGTACATATTTAAAACTATTTTCAATGAAATGCTATGACGATGTCAGATAGCTTAAGAGCTTAAGAGCTTAAGAGAATAATAGTCAGTGCCATGAGTGTTAAAGGTTTGCATTAAGTAATAAAAAATGGAAATAAAATTTAAAAAATTATAAATGTTTGCATTTAAAAAAAAAAAAATTGGCGCCCAACTTGGGGCACTTCAAAAAAAGCAACAACAAAAAATAATAATAAAACAAAAACTGAAAAAATTTAAAATTAGGCTATGTTTTATGATTCCTTATAATGTTTATTACACTATGCAACAATTAAAATAATTTGCATGCCCTCGTAGCATACATTTAAATACAGCAATTTGTTAATTTTTATTTTGTTCAAAACAATTTTGTTATGTTTATTATTTTTTATTTTATTCTCAAATATGGTATACTATATAAATTATAGGGAATATATCGTACTAAGTTAATTTTATTGAACTAACATGATAAAATATATGTTACTATCTTTGAGAAAATTTATTCAAAAATGCATATCCCATGTTTTCAATTCGTAACTACAATACAAACAGTTTCTATTAGGCAATAAAAAGTCAGGCCACAAGTCTAGTTGATACCCTGTATCTACTTATTTACTTATTTAGGTGTAGTGTTGTGGCAAAATCGAAGCTTCTTCAGTGCATCATAGACCTGATCTTGCAATCTTAAGCTCGGACATCCTCTCTGACGTCGCCTATCAATAATGTTCCGTCGTAACCCTTTAGTGCTGAAGTTTCATGGTTGATCCGTATAAGGTGACCAGCCCAGTGGAGCCATTGGAATGTAATGCGCTGGACTATGTCAACCTCATCATCCGCATACAGCTCATACAGCACGTGATTCATACGGGTCCTAAACTCGACGCCAACTCTAAAGGGGACCAAAAATCCTATGAAGAATCTTTCTCTCGAGAGAGGGCTCTATTTCTAATTCGCTTGCTGAGCCCAAAGAAGCAGCGATTAGCAAGCGTGATCTATTGGCTGATGTTGTTTTCGCTTATAATTTCCGTTTCCAGACAGACGAAGTTTTCTACAACATTGAAGTTGAAATTCTCCATACTCACAGTCCGTCCAAGACGCGCTAATGGTCTGCGACACTAAACCCTTCGTGTTGTCCTCGTTTACATCTAGGCCCATGAGACGTAACAGTTTGATGTCAATAACATCAGCATATACGAGTAGCACCACTTCCTTATGGAAGAACCCTGTATCTAGTCTAAGCATTTATATTTAAAGCATAGATTTGTATGTTAGATATGTGTATTCAATAGCGATTCAATCTAGATCAATGTGGTATATTTTATTAGAATTAATGAATTTATTAGAAACTCAAACGAAAAATTTAAACATGCAATAGATGAGTATGTGAGTTACTTATTACAGTATGTTTGTCTAGTTCATTTCATACACAGTTTCAAATGATGAAATATAAGCTTCATATTGTGAAAGTTACTTTAACTTATATAGAAGATCCCGGATTACACAGACAGACAAACAGACAGACGGACGGACGGACAACGGGCAACGACTCTACTTTTGATGTTGATCAATAATATATATTAGTAAATCGAGCAGTCCACACAATTGAGCAATTTGAGTTGGTTGTAGAGTTTCTTTTCTGCTCCCTTGACCTTGCTAGTGTCCAAACGAAAAGATGCTTACTTTATATTTGCCGGCAGGAAATTCGTGTGAGTCAAACCATCTTCGACAGTTTAAGATAGAGTTTCATATAGCATTAGCATATAGTACTACTATGTACATTATATCAAAACCCTCTTGATTCAAGAGAGACTAAACAATTAAGCTGTGATAATTCATCTTCAATGTTGGCCGCCTCAGGCAATTAATGTGTGTTCCCATGCAAATATCAAAGTTCCCAGGCCGGCCGCACTTTACGCAATTTCCTGGCACCATTAATTTATTTGGTTTGTTTCTTGAACCGCTAACGCGCGCTAAATTCTTTGAATTAAGATAAATACAATGACTATCAACACACTGTGCACACTGTGCTGCGACAATCAAATGCGACTTGTTCGTACGTTCGTTCATTCATTCATTCGTTTCGTGTATATAATCACTTTTAATTGCCTACAAAAATACAACTAAAAATAAAAATGAAAAAACAAACAAAACCAATTGAAATTACTACGCAAAAAGCCTAAGAAGCATTCAGAAAATATAATTTTGTTTCTTCGAAGAGACAGCAGAAAAAAACCAGAGTACAGGTAGTACTAAGCGTATAAGTACTACTACTACTATATACCTAGTTTTATTGGTGCGCCACAAGCTGCAAACGCTGCAAACGCTGAAAACGCTGCAAACGCTGAATTTTATTTTAGCTCATTTCTCAGTTCACTCACTTGATTTGTGGGCAATCATTTTATTATTATTTTGGTTTGTTTGTTTTTTTTTTCTACAGGTCTTTAGTTGTGGTCTTTCTCAGCTATGGCGGCTTTAATTTCATTTACTTTGCTTTAATTTTGTTTAAGATACTTTGGTTTTTTTTTTTTTTTTTTGTAACTCAGTTTTACTGGCAACAATTTTCAACACGCTAACTTGAGTTGATGTTGACGGAGACGGAGACGGAGCCAATGACGATGACGATGACGACGGCGACATCGAAAACGGAAGCTCAGAAATCTTTATTTTTCGTAGCGCCAATTTCCGTCTAAATGCAATAAAAATAAATAAATGACAGCAACTTGTAGCAGCTTGAAGTAGCAGCACGGCGGCAACTGGCTAACAGTGGAGTGAATGAAGTGAACTTATTTAGTAGTAGTAGATTCAAGTGAAGCGAATGAAATCAACTTGTAATGCGTGAGAAAATCTAAGCTAGTCGAGCACCTGTCGACGTCGACTTCGACGTCGCTGTCGCTGTCAACGATGGTGGCATGTACGATAGTATGAGGGGCAAATGGGGCAAACGGCCCCCAATGGGCATAGCTCAATTTATTAAACAAATTGTATAGAAAGCACACTGTGATAAGGGCCAGTCAGTCGGCAATGCACGTTCTCTCTCTGAGTGTATGTGAGTGTGTGTGTGTGATATGAAAATAATAATTTCACCATCTCGCTTGCACTTTAAGTTTGTTTTCATTATTACTCAAACAAAAACCAAAAAAAAAAAAATGTTGTTCCTTGTTTTTTTGTTTGTTTTTTATTGCTTCATTGTTGTCGTAAATTTGTCGCGTCGCGTCGCACTGTTCATTCGAGTGCCAAGACTGATAGCAGGATCCGTAGGAGTGTAGGAGAGCAACTCCTACGAACGGAAACGGCTGTTTTCCGCAACAAATTCCGCGAACGCCCTCTGTCGGCACAGCCCATTTAACCTTTCCTTACACTTGCCATGCCATTATTTTGCTGGAAAGTTGTTTGAACTTTATGGCAGCTTTTCCGACTTTTCTTTCTGTTTTTTTTTCATCATGCTCTTCTTCTTCACTTCTTGTTTTTGTATTTATTATGCCTTTTGTTCTTGTTGCTGTTGGTTTGTAAGTACTTCACGCACCTTTTGCTTTTTCAATTGCAGGTTGTAAATCATGCGTTACTTTAACATACATTTTGAGATACATTTTTCCTTATCATTATATTGCTTCCACTCTCTGTATCTCTCTTTCTATCTCTTTCTCTCTATCTATCTGTTTCACCTGTTTTAATTATAAGCATACCGTTATTATAATAATTTTATGCCTCTTTGTTGCCTTTCGGTTCTTAGTCCTTGTTTTGGCTTGAATCAAGCTGCATCTACAAAATGTTACAACACTAAACAGCTGCTTATTGTTACTTTTTGCAGCATTAATCAAACAAAAAATTCTCCCTGCCCAGCACAATCTGTTCTCAAATTCAAATTCAACACATTTTAACTTTGGCGCAAGGGAATTAACAAAAGTTCGATAAGTTTATTTGAAAAATAAGTAAATACAAGGAATTCAGGAAGTTACGCAGTTACGCAGTTACGAAACCTCATGAATGAATTGCTTTTTTAATAGATTTCTTTATACATATTCAATTTATTTATTATTTATTTATGATGAGGACATATAAAAACTGCGAACTAAAAGGTCTATTGTTTGTCCTACTGAGTTCGATGACCTGCCCTAAGCCTATATGTTGTATGAATTTTAATACTTTCCTAGGATCCAAACTTCTCAGTTGCACTTTTTTAATAAAGTGATTAACTAGCAACTGCAGTCTGCTTCGTAGTGACAGAATCTGCATTCGGGTGAGTTATGTATGCCCAAAACATATAAATGTTTCTTTAGTCTATAGTGGCCTGTTAGCAGTCCGGTTAGCATTCTTAATTGGTTTCTACCTAGTTGAAGCATAGTTTTCAAACTGCTCGGGTTGTAACCGCCTAGAAGTAACTTTGCTTGTCTTAGTCCTTGGCTAGTAGCACAGAGTGTTGTTCTTTTCCTATATTCTTCTCCTTGCGGATTACTTCCGATATAGTATGTCCTCCGAGGCCATAATACGACTCAGGTCCTATCAATAGCGTTGCCGCTCCTTGTCTGGCAAGCTTGTTCGCTTGTTCGTTTCCTGGAATATAGTTATGACCCGGCACCCACAGCAGAGACACTCTGTTATATTAGCCTAGTTTTTTCAATAGACCATTTGCTTCAAACACTAGCTTTGTCCTAACTTCGTTGGAGTTTAGTGCCTTCAACGCAGTCTGGCTGTCTGAGAGAATAGCAATATCACAGTTGTCATATCCTATGTCCAGGTTGAATTGTGCACATCAGATTATAGCGCACATCTCTGCTTGAAGATACTGGTGTGTTTTCCCACTGACTCCCGGTAGTGTGTTCTAGGGCCTACTACTCCTAGGCCTGTACCATCCTCCGTCAAAGATCCATCCGTATACCACTTGATGGTGTGTGGTTTTAATACGTATGAACTTTCTGACGTCCACGATTTTTTGTTGGGCCAGTTGATGATAAAACTCCAATCAAATATGTTCCTTTGTGTCATTTCGTCTCTTGGCATGGACATTAGGGAGGCACCGTTCGTCCATGTATGGAGAAATTTTTATATTCAATACTTTTATACACTTTACACGTAGTGTAAATAGTATTAATATTATGTCGCGAATCTTCTAACGCTTTAAAGAAAGCAACGGAAAACCCATAAAGTATACATATTCTTGATCAGCACGAGAAGACGAGACAAACTAGACATGTCCGTCTGTCTGACTATGTATATGTATGTACGTGTATGTATGTATACGGAAACTAGCTACTCAGATTTTATCAAACTTTCCAAAAATCAGTTTGAAGACACTCTGGTACAGGTAGCATTCGCAAGTCGACATGTCACGCGCAATTTTAGCTTTAGCTCTACATTCAACTTTTCAGTTTTTATTTAAACAACTTTTTATAGCGTAGCTATACATGTATACCTTGAGCAGTAAACATAGAAAATCGTTATCAAGCGACAGTTTAGTTAAAAATTAGTAAATGCATGTATGTAAACTATTTGTGAATTATAAGTGCTATTAAGTTTTAAATGAGAGTTAATAATTCACAACATTTGATATAAATAAATATAGCAATTGAAGCAAAATAAAACTTTTAAAATCGTTATTAAGTACGGAAAGGAAAAGAGAGTACACAATAGAAATTGCAGCAAACAACAGAAAACACATGCAAGTGATGTTTTCTCTTTGTGCGCTGCATATAATGGAAGAGACAGTACGCAGATAGATTGGTAGCATGTGCCGTTAGATTAATGCATAGTGTATTCAATGGTCAGAAGAGAAAGGAAATGAGAGTGCAGTCTGTTTAGTTTGTTCTATGTCAATTGTGTTGTATTGATATATTGACACAAAGTAAGAATTTAGTTCATAATGTTTTAGTAAGAGCGCTAATATTAAAGTTCGAACGTTCCTAATGGTAGCGCATTTATGTAGGGAAAAATCGTTTTTATTTGTTAGGCTGACCACTTGAAACGCTGAAATATTTAGCGTCATTTGTAAAGTATGCTAGCTTTGGTTCTATCAAAATTAAACATTTCGCTGTCAGTTTTGGTTGAAATTTGTATATATATATATATATATATGAAATTATTTTCATTGCAATATGTTAGATGTGTCAAATAAATATGACCGTCTGAACAAGGTTTTGCCGAACTTTCTGAAATTTTGAATGAAATACATTTAAACCTATTGTATGTGTTATTTTTAGTAACACGAGCGGTTTAGTATGTGTTTTTTTAGATTTTAGATAAACACACTCAAAGCAAAATATTCCAACTGAACATATTTGTTTCGAAAACAAGCCACGGAACCGGACTACCAATTCATTTATAATACCTTTACATAATTTAGATTTGCTTTTCAATGAATTTTATTATGAACAGCTTATGTAGCATAATGTACAACCATAAATAATTTGCAAGATGGAATTTGTTTTTGCAAAGTTTGCCAAGTTTGCCGACAATTTGTCCATACCTACTTTTGAAATGTGCCAAACTCACAGGTTTCAAGTTAGCCCACCAAGTATGCGCTACTTTCCATTTCATTTGTTGAAGGTTAATCAATTTTTTGCAAAAATGCCTTAGCTAATTAGTGTTGGTCAACAACGAAAAATGAGACACAAAATATATGTTAAAAAAAAAACAGAAATCATGCTGGTTTTTGTTTTTCTTTCTATTTTCTACTGTACTCAGCTTTTTATTGCGCACAACCTAAAGTGGCAAATTTAAACAAACACATGATTAAATATGTATGTATTTCACACTCTTAAATACAATGTTCATGTCTGCTCTACTTCTGCGCTAAAAATCGTACCAAAGAGATGCTTTAGTGACCCTGAAGGTAATTGGTAAAAATTTGTAATAACATTTATTATTACAAGCAAATTTCAGTTTTGTACAATGTAAATACAGGTATGTACATACGTACGACTATATACATACATACATACATACATACATACATACATACATACATACATATGGTTTTCCTTGCCTATACCACTGAATTACATATCCGTATAAAGTAGACCTACATATACTCGTATGTAACGTACAATATTATTTTTTGCAATCGCTTTTGTTATTGTTGTTTGGGAATTTGTGTTGTAACAAATTATAAAACTTTAAACAAATAAATACACGCACGAAGGCACACGCAATTTTATGCAAAATACAGGCTCGAAATAGGAAAAAAAACGACACCAATAGCAATGCAAATAAAACATTTTAAATGAGAAACCCTTTTCGAAAAAAAAAATTAATTTATGCAAAACAAATTGAAAAATTATCTGATTATTTAATACCCTGCACAGTGTACAGCCGTTTTCAACACTAGAGATATTCCTTAAAACTCTGCAACTCGAAAAGTTTTAAATCGCGAATTTATTTTCGAGGCAATTTACGTGAAGTAACAAATTGTGTAATTCATTTTGACAATTTCCTAGGGTTAACTATTGTTCAGAGTCCGGAATTACTTAGCTACAGCCAACTGTGAGTGCTTTACGTTTAATAAAATTACTTAAGTACCCATAATAAATGCAATATTTATGCTACATTGTGTGACCCTTTTCTCTTCTACCATCTGGTTTCTTTCACGGGTCTCAAAATTGAAATGATTATTTGTGGAATTTTCTTGGGCTTTTAAATGCCATCCACTCTAGAAAATGACAACACAACTCAACTCTTCCGGCAGCTCATTGCGGTTTCCTGTTTCCTGTAGCAATGCCTTCATCCTCACGAGTTGTAGTGAAGAAATGTCACTTGATCAAACCTGGTAACGACAATCGTGGAAGTTCCAATGAGTTTTTTTTTTTTTTTTTTTTTTTGGAAACAGCGCTGCAATCAGCATTAGTTGACACTATAATGTATAGAAAACGATTGACTACCACAGATACTTACCAACTTGCCCGTCTTAATTCCCAAAATGTTTGTAGGGAACACTTTTTCTATTAATGGAGTCCAATGAGTGTCACTTTCGTTGTACCAGTTCTAATCCAATTCTCTTCAGAAAATGATAACAGCAAGAAGATACACCACTAACTAATCGCAGTTTGCTGTAGTTTGGCCCTGTATACTAGTATACACATGTTCCAATGGGTTTTTAGAATAGGCGTTGCACTCAGCAATCTGCCTGAAATACACTATCTGAAATACCATCTTCCCGCACATTTGCAAGATTTATGTAAGGAGCGCATATACTGTTATGGAAGCCAAATGATTTCGACTATCTCCAACTCTCACTACTAGTTTCTTGTACCACTTTAAACCAATTCTCTCCTTAAAATGATAAACTGCCGGCTTTATATATATGTACACCAAACAAACTCTTGTGAAACAAATAGTTTCTACGGATCTGTTTCTAAAATCACAAATTTTAATGCAATTTCCCAAATTTGATTTCAGTACACAGCATTTGGTATATGTACGAATATGTATATAATGATAATTCTTAGCTTTAACAAAGTTTAATAACCGAAATTCAAAATAACGAAATATTGAAACTCGATGCAAATTGAAATATTCTGACCAATATCCTGTTTGCCTATATTTAGCATAGTGTGAGAGGTGATATATACAGACTATTACAGGACCAGGTCAATCAACTAGTTGTATGAATTATAGTCTCCGACATAACGGTACTTTTTTTTGTTTTTTTGTTATTAAACCGTCTGTTGTTTTTTTTTTCAAAACAAATGAGCTTAAATAATGTTTCAATTTAGTACTTTTATGTAAATATTTTGCTATTATGCATGTGAAAACAAGCTACCCTACACTTCTATGTGTAGGGTATAAATGTTGCACTGTCGCTATTGTTTTTGAACTTTTTGCTCATTTTAAGAAATTAAAAGCTTAAAATAGCAACAAAAATAACAATAATAACAATGCCAGCAGCAAAAAAAAAACAACTATTATGATTTAAATATACGGCTCTACCTCACAAAGTGCTTTATATTTAATATTTCCTTTTTTTATTTCAAAAAAAAAAAAAAAAAAATCCATTCAACCTTATCTGCAACAATGACACTTCTATGGTGGTTTCAATATCAACTTAAAAAATAAAAAGTGTTATAAAAAAATATATACTTATATACGTACTATATACATATATACCTACAATATATTTATTGTATAATTAACTTAAAAATGGAAAGCATTGTTTGTTGCTATGAAGTAAAATTTGGAGTAATTTAAATCACATGGCTTCACATGATTTCTGGAAAATTAAGTTATATAATTCAAATTTCGCTTTAAATTTAACAACTGTTTCGAAAGTTTATTCTTCAAGCACATTTTATTTTTGTTACTCCTTGTCCTGTCACACCTAGTGGAACATAGCGCCTCTGTGAATTGTTTTCATTGAGCTCGATTTTGAACGAGAACTCTGCCATGTTGCTTTTAGCAGTTTTTACTTCAGAGCATCTGTTGTGAAACACGTCACGTAGCCATGAAGTGTAAGAACAGACTTTACGTTGAACCTAAATATGTTTATAAGGGAACAGTGCAACAACACTACACAGAGAATACAAGTGATATAGTAGCATGATTGGAAAGCTGAAGGTGTTTATCACTGGATATATAGAAATTCATATGATACATAGCGCGTTTTTCCTAATATAGGTAGCAAAATGTTCGGCCAGCATACTGATAAGAGCTTGTGGCTCGATTGTATATGTACAATCGATATTAGATATAACCGATATCAAGCCACAGGTTTCAATAGTAAAAGGAAGCTTTCTTGTTATGACAAAGTGTTGTTGCCGGATTTTTGCCATTTGGTGTATAATTTGAATATTAAATAATACTTAAAATCAAATTAACTGCCTTGTGCATCTCTGACTATTCCACAAGTTCCATGAGTTCCACACCACCCGCTTCATAGTGACTTCATGGTGAATTTATATTATATAAAACCACCTTGTATAGCATAAATCCACCTTGATCTCTACACTCTCTACGTACGGCTTATACTCCCCACGCTTAACCACGAGTTCTACACCGCCCGCTTCAATAGTGATTGCGATTGTGCTCACCACGATGAACTCTCTCGCGCTCACTTAATTCTATTTCGAGCAGTTCTAAACTGTCAGCTGTAAGGTGTATTTATATAAATACAACTTGGTCAGCTGTTGTTTGTCCTTTTGTTGATTGGGAGCCTAAGAATTTACTTATTTACATTTATTGCAAAATGTCGCCGCGGAATTTTAAATATATATTAGAAATATCAAGATTAAAGATAATTTAGCATGACAATAAACCAAAAATTGAGCTTTTGTAGAAGATTTTAATTTTAGATGCTAGCTCCATGAAGCATCTTCGCATTCGAAATTGCTTTTCATTTCAAATGAAACATTTTAGACCGCACACAAACAATTTGGAAAAATGTACTTTCCACTCCGTTTAAACCAACATTAATCTTATTCTTGAACTTGCCTAAAAATCTTCACGCATCAGTTTTACTAATTTTTCTTCTCTCATTTCTCATTGCAGGCAGCAAAATTTTGTGGAAATATTTGAGAACCACGACTGTAACAGGAATCTATGTATGTATAAATAGTTAAAGAAATTTGTGTGACGTTTAACGAACCATTAGGAAGGGCGCTGACCTGACACCAAATGGTGCAAACAGTGCGAATGAATACTAGTAATAGTAACAACAGCAATAAGGATAGCACAACCACCAACGCAAAAACAACAACAATCACAATAATGAATGCACCTAAATTGGACACATTAACAAAAATGGTGACGACGTCAAAGAATCTAAAACGAAACTACAAAATGGCAACAAAAACCACAGCAAGAGCAACAGCAACACCAACACCAACAAGGACAACGAGAAGGACATCATTGACATTGGCTATATTGAGCAAGAATTGCCATATAGTTGAACAGAACTACTTGGTCTTCTCACTGCTGCTGTTGCTTATGATGCATTTGAGTAGCACTATGGCAAAACATCTAACCGTAGCGCAATCCACGCCCGGTGCCGCAGCTACATCGTCTGCAGCTAGTTCTGGTACCGGTGCTGGCTCAGCAGCAATATCATCATCGTCGTCATCGTCCTCGCTACTCTATACAACATTCCAAAATCAGCGCTTCGCCATCGAGCCACAGGATCAAACAGCTGTGGTAGGCGCACGCGTTACCCTGCCCTGTCGTGTCATCAACAAGCAGGGCATACTGCAATGGACACGCGACGGTTTCGGTTTGGGTACCGCGCGCGATTTAGGCGGCTTTGAGCGTTACTCGATGGTCGGCAGCGATGAAGAGGGTGATTATTCGCTGGACGTCTATCCGGTGATGCTGGACGATGATGCACGCTATCAGTGTCAAGTTAGTCCGGGACCGGAGGGTCAATCGGGCATACGTTCGAATTTTGCATCGCTGACGGTACTGGTGCCGCCGGAGGCTCCAAAAATTACACAGGGCGATGTAATGCATACGACAGAGGATCGTAAGGTGGAGATTGAATGCGTTTCGGTGGGTGGCAAACCGGCCGCAGAGGTGAGTTGAGCATTAAAAGTGTACATATTGTAGTATGTAACGGGCTAGTACGGTTAAAGGCAGATAGTCAGACAAGCAGTTATGGAGGTTGTCTGCGCGAATATGTGTATGTGTCGGGCGTATACGAGTGGCATGTGGCCAAACCGCAACGTTGAAAGCACACTTTCAGCACAATATGTACTTCATTGGTACTGGCAAACAGTGTATTCAACTTGCGCTGACCAACCTCAACTGCCTGCCTGCCTGTCTGCCTGACTGCCTGTCTGTCTGTGCATGCCGAAAAATGTTGTTTTAATTTGTGCATATTTGACGCATTCTAAGCAATTTCTGACAACACTCATTCATACATCCTCTCTTACTCTTGCCCACACACAGATTACATGGATTGATGGCCTGGGTAACGTCATCACGGATAACATCGAGTACAGCGTCATACCATTGCCGGATCAACGTCGCTTCACCGCGAAATCGATTCTCCGTTTGACACCGAAAAAGGAACACCACAATACGAATTTCACATGCCAGGCACAGAACACGGCCGACCGCACCTATCGCTCGGCCAAAATACGTGTTGAGGTAAGTCCAACGTTCATTGTACGCTATATGCTTGCATCCATCCATTCATTCAACCATCCAACCAACCAACCAACCATCGCATCAAGTCAGCCGTTAGTCCTTGCTCCCCCGGGAATGCTGACCGCTTACGTTGCGCATTGCAAATTTCATCGCACAAATTGCCAAGTTTGTCCGCGTGTACACACACGACTTTTGGCATGAACAGAACAGTGGACATGGGACAGAACAATATAGTATAGTGACAGTATACAGTGGCACCCGTTCTGGCCAGTCTGGCTAGCTACTGTGTTCAAGCTATACTATACCGTCCAACTACTGTGACTGATACTCCTGTTGCCTCTTACCGCATGCCGTGTGCGCTATTGTGTGCTGCCAATGAGGCCTCTACCTGCGTTGTCATCAGCATCGTCGCCGTCATCGTCATTGTCGTTGAGTGGCCGTGATACTCGCGCTACAACTCCAACCAGACAGACACTACAGGATGCGTGTCATATCATACGGCGGCGGCGGCGGCGGTGGTAGAGTTAACGGAGGAGTTTTCATTATGTTCCGCCTATTATCAATTTTACGTGCACATCTTGCACGCGCCAGTGAACGCAATGATCCAGTCAGTCTTTCTATCTCTGCATATACGAGTATGTACATATATACGGGTAAATACTCGTATAGGGCATTTATGACTTTTCATTTCGTGCCGCTCCTTAGCGGCTCTTTTATGCAACCACAATTGCTGCAATGCAACATGGTCCAAGTGTCCAGGTCGCACTATATCTTTTTAAAGCTTGAGTAATATTTTTACCTTAAAATACCAAAGTGTTTTGTTTGAAAAAGAAATTTTTTACAGCGGTGTCATGAGTTTCGATTTTGATTCAATTTCGAGAGCATGCCGATTTTTGGAGTTCCGAGTCACGATAGTGTTTCCATCGAAGTCAATTCATTAACAATTTATTCCTAGAATGCGGTTTGGTTGGTTAATTACAACAACAATTTAGTTCGGTCGCACTAGTGAATTCACCGGCCACCAGTTTCCTGTCTATCCACCGGCAATGCATTTGACTGGCGAATTTAACATGCCGATGTCATTAGAAGGAACCGAGTAGTTTTAGCTCCTTCTCCCAGCCATGCACCAGTCTCACTTGAATGGCGTGAGACAAAACTTGATTATGCGTTGTTATTGATGTTACCGAAGCTTTAATACCATTCACACGAAGTTTTTAATAGAGTACTTAACAGCTATAAAGAAAAAAACCTAACAACATAAAGATGGGTAAAAAGAATGTTGGGAACTACTGGGAACTAAAAGTTGGCGAGACAAGCAGCCACCATATCAAATTTTAAATTGATGCTGCCTGTAATGAAAAAGTTGTTCATGCAAAATCCCGAAAATTGGGTTTACCGCTTAAAAGGGGCGAGCACACCCATTTCTATATATGTGAAGCCTCCGTCTTTAAGAAATCATCACAACGAATTAAATTTTGATATTGGATTAAATAAATAATGTTTTCTTATAAAAACCAAACGCTGGGCAGTTGGTTTTGTAAGGGGGTTAACTATAAAAGTAAGCAGGACACAACTCTTTTCGCTATAAAATTGAAAAAGTGGGTGGGTAGTTAGAAGTATGGGAGCTACCCCAAAAAGACAGGGGCAACACGCCCATTGATATACTCGTATATGTGAAGTGTCCGTCCATAAGAAGCTTCCATATACAGTTTTAAGTTGATGGCAGTAAAAAACCTTTTCGTACAAAAAGTAAATATTAGGGAGGGCGGTTTGTATGAGGTTACCGCAAACAGTGGTCGTTTCACGTCAATATGGATCGACTCGTCTCGTTAAGCTGGTCAAGAATAAAGTTTGTAACACGATGTCTACTACAGTGTGTTCCAAACTTTCAGACAAACTGATATAATTCAACACTAAGTACGAATGGTATAAAACATTTACTCTACGCGACAAAGTTTATGCGTATTACGTTCCTTAACTTTACTTAATTTTCCTTAACTTAAAGTGTATTTGGAGTTTTAACCATTGCTGAGGATCTAAGAGCAAATGAGATTTCTGTGTCGCCGCCGACTCAGAATGTTGACATAATGATTTTTGAATTGATACGCTTCCCCGTGTTTTCTCTGTTCTTTAAGTCTGACATATTATTTATAAGCAATCCAGTGATTTGCTCTAAGTTCAAGTGCATCACCTTCGATACGATTAGATGTGCTTAAAAACGGTGCCGCTTTAATTACCACCAAAATAGAACATCCCAAATCGAACTCTCTCACACTCTTTCCTACTTATCTGTATGTATCTTTACATCTGGGTAATGGTAATTTCCGGTGACTTTGAAGATTATCGCCATGTCATGCTTATCGTTTGCCGAATTGGTATTTTTGTATTAAGAAACAGTGTTGGCCGGAAACAGAATGGAACAACAACGCTCGATGAAGTGTAGACATTAACCTGATTTTAGCGTTTTTAACTTGGTGGGAAGTTCGTTGTATCTAATAGTTTTAAATAAACTTTGTCTAATGAAACAACTAACGCTTCTCAACTATTTTGCTTCTCAGGTAAAATACGCACCAAAAGTCAAGGTGAGTGTCATCGGTGGCGGCAGTGGCAGTGGCGTTGGTGCTAGTGTTGCTGTTGGTACTGGTACTGACAGCGGTTTAGGATTAAGCAGCAATGGCGGCACCAGCGTTGGACGCATACCGGAGCATGCACAGGTGCGACTTGAGTGCAAAGCAGATGCCAATCCAAGCGATGTCCGTTATCGCTGGTACATCAACGAAGAGCCAATTATGGGCGGTCAAAAAACCGAGATGGTAAGTAACTAGTTGCAGCAAACGTTGGCATGCAGCTTAGCTCTTTGTTCACTGTGGCCGGTTAGACTAGTTCAGCTGGCGCATAATTAGATGACGACAATGAGGGAGCAGCGAGAGAGAGAGAGAGAGAGAGAGAACAACGTTTGACAAGATGCTGCCGCTGCGATAACAATGTTGTGTAATAATAATTATGGACAACGCTGCCATGATGCTGTGCTGCCGATGATGATGACGACGCGCTAAGATGCCACTATTTTGTCATATCGGTTAGAACCAGAGAGCTACTAGCAGTCGATGCAACAGCAGTGGAGGCAGAAGCAGCTTTACCAGCGCTGATGACTGCAATTAAAACAGGCCGCTGGCCAATACATAAGAGTGGGCAATGTTGAATTTGCCACTCATTGCAGCCTTGTTCTCGTTCTCGTTCTCATTCTCGTTGTATTGTAGTAACCGGTTCATAGCTGCGCCACAAAACGTAGAACGTTCTCACAATTTGCTGCTACTGCATTTCAAATGCGTTGATCTGCTTTATAATTTGTTGCAAGATTCCGAGCTAATTTGACAACCGTTTCGCGCGCCACTCTTCTCTTGCAGGTGATACGCAATGTGACGCGCAAGTTTCATGATGCCATTGTCAAGTGTGAGGTACAGAATTCGGTGGGCAAGAGCGAGGATAGCGAAACGCTTGATATAAGCTGTAAGTATCTATTATAGCAAACAAAAAGACAAATATGTGCAGAAAAGTATTTTAGACATTCACATTTACACTATGCAATTTTGCCATTTGTTTACTTAGATGCACCCAGTTTTCGTCAACGTCCACAATCCATTGAGGCCGATATTGGCAGCGTGGTATCGCTAAGCTGTGAAGTCGATAGTAATCCGCAGCCTGATATTGTTTGGATACAGCATCCTATTGATCGCGTAAGTATTACACCTAATTCTAGCAGCAGCAACAACACTAAACAACAACAGTCACTTCAAAAACTTAATCCTTCGATTGTTTGTTTATTTGTTTTTTTTTTTTCTTCTTTGGAACTACAGGTTGTTGGCACAAGTTCGAATTTAACATTCAGCGTTAGCAATGAAACTGCCGGACGCTATTATTGCAAGGCCAGCGTGCCGGGCTATAGCGAGATTAGCGCCGATGCTTATGTCTATCTCAAAGGTTCACCCATAATATCCTCAGCGCGTTATCAATATGGCTTAATTGGTGATACTGCACGCATTGAATGCTTTGCTACATCTGTGCCGCGTGCACGTCATGTCTCCTGGACTTTCAATGGACATGAAATTAGTTCCGAATCGGGTCATGACTATTCCATACTGGTCGATGCGGTACCGGGTGGTGTTAAGTCGACGCTGATTATACGTGATAGTCAATCTTATCATTATGGAAAATACAATTGCACCGTGGTTAACGACTATGGCAATGATGTGGCGGAAATTAATCTGCAAGCGCAAAGTAAGTAAAGCAAAATAAATATAGTTTAAAGTAGCTTTTTTAAGTTTCTTTATTTGAATCATAGATATCTTGTATATGAGCTATTTTCTAGAGTAGTACGTTCTGAACCTGTGTAGGGTTTTATATTTTATTTTAGTATTTCAGCTTAATTAACATAGAAACCACAGAAATTTTCGTACAAAAATTCATAAATGGGGAACGGGTTGTATGGGGGCTATCCCTGATCTGGAGTGATCTGGAACTGTGTGAGATATTTTATTAGAATTGATGTAAAGTACACCAAATTTGATGTTTCTCGCTTGATTAACAAAAAAGAGAAAAACACAAAATATAGTCTCCAAGATTGAGTTGCTTAAAAAGACGATCAGACGGATAGACGTTATGTCTATATCGACTCGACTTTTAATACTGATCAAGATAATACATATATAGTTTATGTGGCCTGTTACGCATTCTTCTGCACATTTGCACAGGGATGGTTATGGTTACAGGGCTTAAGAAGGAAATTTAAAGACTGAAAATGAAATTAAGCTCATGTTTGTCCACCTGCACTATATCTTTAATTTGTTTTTTGTTTCCTTAGAGTCTAATAGAATTTTTCAAAATGATTCAAAGTAAAAAGTTCATTGGAAAGTGAGACCTTCAACAAATCGAGCTGTACCAAGTTCAAAATTCAGTATTACTACCTTTGAAAGTCGACAATTTTCGATGTTTTAAATTGGTCCGTATTTCAAATTACACCAAAACCTATTGTCCCGATTGAGATACTAAAATTTTTTTATTAAATATTGGGACCTTGAATTAATAATAATAATGTGCGTTCTTTTTCGAAATTTATGGATTTATTGTGCAAAAATGGTATATTGTCCATCGCTGGCCACAACTTTAACCCATCTCTCTGGCAATTTTCGAATACCAGCTCGGAAGAACGACTCGTCTTTTGAGGCAATCCAATCATCGACTCATTAGTCGAAAGGAGCGATATCTGGAGAATACGGCGGGTAGAGTAGGACTTGCAATTTCAGTGTTTTCAAGTAGGCCTTGACCGGTTTTGCAACAAGTGGCCGAGCGTTGTCATGCTGCAAAATCACTTAGTCATGCCTTTCTTCGTATTCCGGGCATTTTTGAATCAGTTCGCGGCTCAAACGTATAAGCTGAGTCCGATAGCGTTCCCCTGTGATCGTTTCATTCGGTTTGAGCATTTCGTAGTAGATCACGCCGCGCTGGTCCCACCACCAAATACAGAGCGTAATCTTCATGCCATGAATAGTCGGCTTTGCGAAGGATGTTGATGACTGTCCGGGCAAAACCCATGACTTTTTGCGCTTGGGGTTGTCGTAATGGATCAACTTTTCATCGCCAGTCACAATGGGGTGGAAAAAACCCTCTTTTTTTTACGTTCGAGGAGCTGTTCATAAGCGAGAAATCGCCTTTCGACATCACGCGGCTTCAACTTGTATGGTACACAGTTTCATTACTTTTGAATCAATCCCATGGCTTTTAGAAGTTTGCTGACTGTCGACTCATCCACTCCCAATGATTGTAACAACTCTTGAAGTGTTTGGCACTTCCAATTCTTCGTCTTCAAACTTTTTGGGTTGAACCGGCCGTTCCTTATCTTCGAGCTCAAAATCACCACTTTTAAAGCGACCAAACCACCTCCGACACGATTGTTCAGATAGAGCATGCTCGCCGTAAGCTTCCACTAAGATTCGATGACCCTCGGCCGCACTTTTCTTCATATTATTGTAAAGTAATGAAGAAGAACTCCACGCAAAAACACTTTATCTGCTACTAAATTCGACATGTTCGAGGCAATATTTAGTATGGTTGCTTACATTTCTAAGCAAATGACACAAGCTGCCAAAGACGCTCATTGACAATAGTGGCAGTTTTAGCGGCAAGAAATTGGAAACTCGAATATTGATTCATATACTAGTGTCATAATAAATTCAAGGTCTCAATATTTCTTCAAGCGACTCGAAGAGATTGAATGAAGACAGCTATTTTTTCTTTAAATTTTATACTGCATTCAAAATGTTGACCAATTCCAAATTGTCGCTCTGAGAAATAAAAATTCAAAATTAAAATTTTTTGCAAAACTCATATTTGAGAAGATTGCAGTTCCGAACGGTTTTCAGAACTTAATTTGTGCTATTTTATGTAGAAATGCAAAGTGGATTTTAAAACGTACCGATTTCCAAAAAAAAAAAAAAAAAAAAAAAAATGGTGATTTACTAGAGTTATTCCCAAAGGTTTCTACTAATTTTATGAAAAGCCAAGAAAAGTTTCTAGTAAGATGTGTGGCTTATATCAGCTGAGCCCATAGTGTAAAAGGGTATTACAATTTTATAAATGTATGTATGTAGGAGAGAAGGAAGGAAGGCATAAAGTAAATACATTAGCAAGAAACCTTGAGTTAGACATACTAGTCCGTCTGTCCACCCGATCGCCTGTATGAAGGAAAAAACTTGGGAGACTATAAGAGAATATTTAGACTCTCTCCTATGCTCTATTCATATAAAGTTTTTAAAAAGAAAATGCCGACACCACAATAAGGCGTAGATCCCATACAAATCTACTCCTTTTTTTTAATTACTGTATGAAAATTGTTTTATTTAAACTAAAGACTTCAAATTTTGTGTATTTTAAGTCAAGAATAATAAAATATCACACATAAATCCAGATCGAACCAATATATCAATAGAATATAGCTGCCATATAAATCTACTGAAAAATGGAATACTGCTAGATAAGGTACAATCTATCTCGAAGTCCTTTCCAGCGTTCCTTTTTGTTATTACTTATCTTTGTGTATATGTATTGGTTAAGACATATGTATAGGTAACTTACGCATTAATAGTAGATACACACAAAAAGGAATACGAATATATATTGATATTAAATTAAAGTTTTATGCGACATTTATTATTTTAAAATAACATCATCCAAATGTGTACCATCTCGCTGCAAACTCTCGCTGGCGCATGACGCGCGTGTTCTAGCGATTATTTCTTCTTAGACATTGGTCTGCAGCTTGGTAAATGTCAGTTGGTGTCAGATTTGTACTCCTGTACAGAAATGGCGTCTCCCCTATCGCCATATGAATTTTCCTGTCAATAGCTTGTTTACGGCTGCAAATGAGTCATTAAATGTACAGCATGTCTCACCGTTTTGTTGAAACCATGTCGCACGATTAAAAGCTTCTAATTCTTGCAGTTGCGGCAAGAAATATTCCCATAACATATACCAGCTACGTATGCAGAGGCTTTTGATGTCTTGATCTTGCATTGTCTGCATTCCTGTTTACACAGAACGTACACTGCGTACCCGTGCTATGTTCCATGGCGTCTGGATTTCCGAGAGTCGCGTTATTTTAGTTTTTTTAAGCTATTCATCAGAGATCCGCATGAATGAGCAACATTTTTATCGTATATAAGCCATAAGTCAAATAATTTATTTATTTTTTTTATTCTTCTTCAACAGAAAGCGTTCCTTTACTGATGACCATTGTTGGAGGCATATCTGCTGTAGCCATACTGATGGTGCTCACCATACTCATCATAGTCTATTTTAAATGCAAGAAACGCACTAAATTGCCACCAGCTGATGTCATTAGTGAACATCAGATTACTAAGAACGGAGGCGTTGCCTGTAAAATGGAAGCAGGCGATCGTACATCAAATTATAGCGATCTTAAAGTGGATATATCGGGTGGTTATGTGCCGTATGGCGATTATAGTACGCACTACAGTCCGCCGCCGCAATATTTGACTACATGTTCAACAAAATCCAATGGCAGTTCAACTATATTACAAAATAATCATCAGAATCATTTGCAACAACAGCAGCAACAGCAGCAACAACAACAGCAGCAGCAGCAGCACCAACATCAACATCATCTACAGCAACAACAGCCGCAAAGTGTACCCATGACCTTTCTAACAGCCAACGGTGGCGGTAGTCTAACAGGCAGCATTATTGGTTCACGTGAAATTCGTCAGGAAAATGGTTTGCCTAGTTTACAGTCGACCACTGCATCGGTGGTTAGTTCATCGCCGAATGGTAGCTGCAGTAATCAAAGCACTGCAACGCATGTAATTATGCCTGGCACGAATGGATTGAATGCCTCAACGGCAGCGGCAGCAGCAGCAGCAGCGGCGGCAGCACTCAGTGTGGATCCGCGTTATAGTGCCATCTATGGTAATCCGTATTTGCGTACGTCGAATTCGTCACTATTGCCGCCGCCGACAGCGGTTTAAGTGTTCAATAAAAAAGTGTTGGGAGCGAAAAGTACTCAAAACTCAAAGACTGATCTCAACGAAACAGCAACAACAAAAAATTTGAGCAGTAAGTTGAAAAAAAAAAAAAAAAAAAAAAAAAGAAATAAAAAGGATAATGTAGTAGAAGTAGTTAAGAAGCACCAACAACATGGCATTCTTAGGCATCCGCAGACTCACCGTCGTAGTCGTCGACATTTTCGTGCTATAAGCTGCTATGACAAAGTGACAAATGACAAGACAAATCCGGCACACACAGCCAGACACACACACACGCAGGCAGGCACGCACATCGGCATTCGAGCAACCAATTGAATTCACCCTGTTCTGTTCTATTCTGTTCTGTTCTGGGGCTGGCATGGCTGCCACTCATCCTTAGCTAAAGGAAAAGCTTGCCGCGCATTCAACAGAAATCGCACGAAAATCCGTTGGTAAGACTTTTGGGCAATTGAATTTGTCGCAATTTCATTTTTGATTTTGTCGTCCTCATCGCCATCGCCACGTCATCGACGACGTTGTCTTTGTCTTTGTCTTTACAACAAAACAAGCAGACACATACATAGATACATAGATAGACAACCAACCAGTCAACCAACCAACCAGCCTGCGTCATTTTCCACATCTCTGTGTGCGTATCTCATAGATACAAAACGTGCCGTTGCGTATTGTTTCCAATTTGAATTTTGTGCAACTGAAAAGTATGCAAAATAAATCTAACGAAGCAAAACTTTGAGTTTAGAAACCAAAAACAAAACAAACAAAAAAAAAAAACAAAAAACATTTTACATACATAAGTTTTACATACATACATACATACATACATACATATATTTAATACTATTTTACAAACTCGTAGATACAATATGTACATACATACATATGTATTTGTACGTATATAAAAAATTATTGTACGCTATAACGAGGGCTGTTTGTTAAATTGTAGATAATTGCATTAATTGTATTTAGTTTTCATTTCCATAATATACTCACTCGTATATAGCAATCGAAATGATAAACGTTGTTGTTGACAATTTAGTAGCTAGCTATAAATGATATCTTATGCAAACAAAATATCTTGGAAAGTTAGTTAATTGTGCAGCGTATTGACAAATCAGTGAAAGATAACAATTTTGTTATACATTGCAGACATAATAAAGTAGAAACGGTCGGAGACCTTATACTATATACGTTTGATACGCTGCGAGCAAAACTGACACACAGTACACTAAATATTCATTTTTTATACTCAGCGTGTCATGTGTTCAGCTGGTAGCAGCCATGTCGGCCCGAAAGTTTTTGAGAATTAGTGAAACTTATTGTCATACTAGAAACTTTATCATAACAATAGCAAAGCGCATACAAAGTAAAATACGTCCATCTATTTGGTGCACACAGTTTCTTATCAACTATTAGCTTTCTACTTGCATACTAACGTTTAATATAGTATTTGAGTGTGTGCGTTTGTATTTTATGTAAAGATTTTTAAGCCTTGATACTGCTCGTTTGAATTAGAAGTGAGTTTTTCTTTATGTCTAGTGTGTAATTTACATACTTTTTTTTTCTAATTTCTTGAAAACTGCGCAGCTAAAACCCAACTTATTTCCTATATCACACTTATTTTAGCTCAATACAATAATTTCAACAATCTTGACAACTTTCTTCAAACTGCATTATACTAGGGTGACCATATCCGTGACACAACATACATGAATCACTGGCATAAGTCGGATTCAACGTTTTTATGTTGTGATATAGAATATCTTAGTAGGTAATATCTAGAAAATAGCAAAATTCTTTTAACTACGTGTTTCCAGTGGCGAATTTCGAAAAATATTGGTATATTTTCAAGTACATAAAGTCGATGTCAAACAGACTAAATTGCTTTAGAGACCATATTGACCAGAGTTCCGATTCCAAAAAGAGCACTAGTAAAAGTAACATCTCCTGGAAATTTGAGCGTTGTCACGCCTGTATATAAGAGAAAAAGAAAACCGACGTAGCAGCGCACGCCGTGGTCGCTATAGTATAAGCTATAAGCATAAGGTATACGTGTATATGTACATATGTGTGTGCACAGGCCACATAACAAATACCTTTCGTATACACTCGCGCTTATTATCTTCTTCATAAGATAAACGTTAGATTTCCGATTTATCGTACGTCCACTTTTTTGAATGGGCGTGTTCGATTTTTTTTTTTTATATTCCATATTTTGCCCGGGAATTTTAATGAAAATAGTTTAAAACTTTAATTCACTCAAAAATCGGGATATTGTTTAATATTTTTTACAAATGGTAGCAGACAAGCAACAAACAAAACATTTACCGGATCGTTTGGTCACCCTATATATACAAGCATACCCATATACACAGTGTGATCTAAATATAACCGAACTTTTTAGTTATAAAATAAAACAAGCATGAAATAAAAGCAAGGAAATACGTTCCATTTAACCCAATACAACGTTTGTGAACACTCAACTAAATTATCCATAGACTACTTTTCAAAATCGCTTTTTGGGATGTTCTTTAGCACCCCGTGTCACGGCTGCTCGTATGGCTGGAATGTCATCGTAAAAAGCAGTTTTCATTTTTGGAAGAGAAAATAATCGCAGGTTGATAGATCAATACGGAGGGTGGTCTGTGAGACAAATATGTTTTTTTTTTTCATCAAAAATTCATTGACTTTTGTGGTCTTGTGAGGTGGTGCATTATCATGCAATAAAAACAGCTGTTTTCCTTTGGAACATTCGGGCCTAGCACGTAGAACAGTCGACCACAAACGCAATGTAAAACTTGTAAATAATATTCTCCATTGACAGTTTGACCTTTTGGAACAAACTCCTTGTGAACAATACCCTTCGAATCATAGAAAGCTATCAACATTGTCTTGATTCTTGACTACTGCAAACGCAATTTTTTATGTTTTAGCACGTCTTTTGACTTCCATGCTGCAGATTGTCGCTTAATTTTTAGGATCATATTTAAAACAACATGTTTCATCGCCAGCTGTGATCGTATCAAGAAAATCTGCATCGTTTTGAGCTGTTAAAATGGTGTCTTTGCAATGCTCTACACTATGATTTAACTGTTGCGGAAAAAAAACGTGCACACACCTTTATTTTACCCAAATTTTCAGTTAATATTTTGTAGATTATACTACAGTAAGATGAATTTAATTATTCAGCCAGCATTGTCACAGTGAGATTTGCATCGATAGCGATTATTTCACTCAGTTTTTTCATTAACTCGGCACGTTTAGATGCTCGTCCAGGTCTTGGAACATCATTTAAAGCCTCACAGCTCGTTTTTAAATCGTGTAAACCATGTGTAAACTTGAGTACGACTCATACAATCATCATCATAAACTTTTAGTTTAAAAATTCGTCAGGCTCAGCAAATTTTTTACCGAGTTTAAAACAAAATTTAATATTTGCTCTTTTGTTTTTATGTCGCAAATACCAACTACCAAAAACTGCTGTTATTAAAACGTGTGTCATTTTGTAACCTAATAGAACGATTAGCATGAAGCTGCTTAGCTGCTTTCGAAAGAATCAAAATGTAGCTTTCTAACGCTGCCAAAATTTAATAGATGGCGCTACGTGTTCTATGTTTTAAATTAAAAGTTCGGTTATTTTTAGATCATATCTTGTATGTTTCTAGCGATATATGTACTATCTATTGTGCATAAATAATGTAAGATTTGCAAAGTATGATTTTTCGAACAAATACAATTTTCACGGCATGTTGTAAAATTAATATTATTAGTGAATTTGTTAAACAGCCCTCGTATATATGTATTTGTAGCAGTATTTTATGCATGTATTGTATGTATTTTCTGTACGAGTATGTAGCTATATAAGTATGTAAATGTCTTTATATACATACATATATGTATATTTATGTAGTAAGCTTAAATGAAGTGCTATGAGATGGATTTTATTTTTTTTTTTATTTTATTCATCTTTCTCGCTCTCAGACTCCTATCTGTCCCTATCGAACACCTATTGCAGGAGTTATATTAGTTTAGAAATGCTGCTAAATGAAATAGTTTAGGCAAAAGATTTTCTATAAATAAAAAAACAAAACAAAAACTATATATACAGACATGCTTATATATATATATATATATATATATATATATATATATATATATATATATATATATATATATATATATATATATATATATATCCAATATTTATAAGTATATAGTATATTCATATAGATACATGCATATTTATACAAAACAATGAATACTAATGCAAATATTTATGGAATTTTAATAGAAAGATGAAGTTCTTTTTTTTTCTAGCATAGCTTTAGTACCATAAGTAAAATAGTTTCAGTTTTATACTAGTTCATAGTAATGGCCATATGACACACGAATACTGTGAGCATATTGTTTGCCCTTCATTTTTCTTAGAGCAGATCAGAAAATAGACAAAGCAAAATTTCTACAGATGCGAGAGGTTGAAATATAGTTTCATCAAAAGGTGAGGCGAAAACCAGGTGGACAGAATGAGGAAAAGTACCATATACATATATATGAGAGCTCTGGACTCAAAAATAACAAAGTACCAAAGGTTCGGCAAAAATAGTGTAGCAATCTTTAATTTTTTGGAATTATTTCTACATACACTTCATACACAAAAAGTAAATTAGTGCACAATAAAACTAGAAACGAAAACTATAATGTATAAAGCAAAGCCAACTGCTTTGGCATGTCATGCGCAAATGGTGAATATACACAATGCATGGCATTTTTAAAATGCTTTCCTATATTCATTCTGTATATTTGAATAGAAACATAAAACAATGCTCATATCATTCGTGTGTCATACGGCCATAAGTCGAAAAACGCCTTTAAAATAACAAAAAAGAAAAAAAAACAAAAATTTATTAGAGCACATTTATAAATTTTGAATTAATTATGCTTGCATACTGTTTTAAAAAGAAATTATTATTTTACTACTTATGCGCTTGTTACTGAGATACACTGACACTGCAAAAAAACAAACAAAAAAAAAATTTAAGCAGAAATAGTTGAAAACTTCATAAAGTTAAAGACGCTGCTAAGGCTTGAAGCTGCATAGCTGCGTGTTATAAACTGTCATTTTAAGGGTATTCACGTTAAAGTGGCAAATTTTAAATTAAAAAAATATAAAAACTAAAACAACAACAAAAAAACAAACAAACAAAGCGGAAAGAAAACTAGTCAAGACTTTAGTTAAAAAGTAAATTTGTGCATTTTTTCTGTTTTTTTTTTTTTTTTTTTGCATAGTGTATTTTGTGTGCAGTGCATAAGTTTTCGAGTGTGTAGTTTATATTGTATTTACACACACATTTTCCTTTAACCCATTAATAGTTATTAAATAGCATTTAAGTGAAAATATGCCAAAGTACCTGATAGCTGTTTAAGGCTGCAATCTCGTTTGAAAGATTGATTGATTGATTGATTGTTTTTAATTCAAATTGTGTATATTATATACTATATGTATTGTACTACATAATATGTAATGTATGTACATATATGCATGACGTTTCTAATATGCATTATGTGTATATGTTTCAATTTCAATTATAAGATATAAAAACTCTCATTAACATAAAACAAAAACAAAACAAAACAAAACAAAAAGTGTTGAGTATTAAATGCTTAATTTAAGTGTCTTGATAAAAAAAAAAAACAAAACAAAAAACAAACAAAAAACAAACAAAAATATATAATTCCGGCATTCTTGTCTTTAAATTTTATTGTAAAAATACGCAAAATATTATATATGTAGATACATTGCATAGCTACAAAATCATATAACGCAGTAGTGTACTATGGCTTGCTTACACAAGCAGTTAGGCTAGAGTTATGTACATAGCTCTATGAAACATGAAAGTCCCACAATTTTTGCCACACCAATTTTGCTTATGTATTGTAAAACTAGCAAAAGTATATTATATACAATTAAATAAAGAAAAGAAGAAGAATATACCTATATATATATATATATATATATATATATATATATATATATATATATATATATATATATATATATATATATATATATATATATATATATATAAAATGCATTTTCTTCAAAGCGCATTTAAAATTAGATACTCAACGCCTCAGACTCAAGCAGACATAGTTACATGCATATATAGAACTAATTATAAGTGAAAGATATTTTTTTTTTTTTTTTTTTTTTTAATTCTAAGCTAGAAATAGATACTTTTTTTTTTTTTTTGTATTAGTTTAAACAAGCAATTATTTCTAATATAAAAATAAAGTTTTCTTTTTTTTTTTTTGAAATTAGCATTTAAGTCTAAGTTTACAATACACAAAATGTTTATACATATATTTATATTTCTTTGGATTATATAAAATCTTAAATTGTACATTTGTGCTTAAGCAAAAATAATAAGAAAACAAAAAGAAGATAAAGATAAATTGCATGTTGCAAAACTTCTTACATATTTCTTACACACTCTTTCTATATACAATATATATATATATCTATATATATATATATATATATATATATATATATATATATATATATATATATATATATATATATATAGCGCGCTATATATATATATATATATCTCTCTCTCTCTCTCTCTCTCTCTCTCTCTCTCTCTCTCTCTCTCTCTCTCTCTCTCTCTCTCTCTCTCTCTATATATATATATATATATATATATATATATATATATATATATATATATATATATATATATATATATATATATATATATATATATATATATATATATATATATATATATATATATATATATATATATATATATATATATATATATATATATATATATATATATATATATATATATATATATCTGTATGTATATTTTTTATATCTAACATTTTAGTAGCTTGTAATTGAAACATTTTTAAGAGTTATAATAAGATAAAGTTACTTTTTTTTTTTTTTGGTCGATTAGTAGTACAGATTTTAAGCGATGAATATATTTAGCTGCCGATATTTTTTAATGTTAAGCGAAAGCAAAGAATTAAAAAATTATAAATTTAACAAAAAAATGCGTTTATATACAAAGAAATATAAAAAGAAAATGTTTAAAAAATAAATAAAATTAAAATAAAAAAAAAATTTTAATATTTTTATTTCAAACCGGCGCACTGTGGTCCAGAAATCGAAAAACCTGGCCAAAAGTCGAAAAAATCATGCTTCGACGTTAAATTTTTAAACTCGGGAGTTTGTGGGCTCACTGATTCCGAAACTGATATCAGTTTTGAGAACAAAAAAAAATGGCGAACGGACATTTTTTTGTTTGTTTATTGAGTCTTAACAATATTTAGTATTCAGTGGTTTTTGAGGTTGCTGATTTCGAAACTGGTATCAGTTTTTAAGTTCTTCAATGCCCTATCTGAACTTGGTATCCCAGCAAAGATCGTTCGGCTTTGCATGACGACGCTATCACACACTCAAAGCGTCGTCAGAGTAGGAAATAACCTCTTCGTACCCTTTGATACCAAGCGAGGTTTCAGACAGGTTTCGATGCTTTATGCGTGCGACTTTTATAATGTACTCCTGATGGAGTACATTCTACGCCAATGCCCATACGTAGAACGATCGGGCACTATCTTGCATAAGGAAGTGATGCTACTCGCATATGCTGATGACATAGACATCATAGGCATCAATGAACGGCGAGTAAGCAGGGCGTTCTCGGAGATTGAGAAACAGTCACGTCTCATGGACCTACCGGTGAACGAGGACAAGACGAAGTACTTGGTGTCCACTCGAATTATGCATCCTTAATGTCCATGCCTAGAGACAAAATGACGCAGATGTATATATTTGAAAGGAGATTTATTATCAAATGATCCGACAAAAATTCGTGGACGTCAAAAAGTTCATGCGTCTTAAACCACACAACATCAAGTAGTATACGCATGGATCCCTGACAGAAGATGGTACAGGCTTAGGAGTTGTAGGCCCAAGGACTCACTATTGGGAGTCAATGGGAAAACACACCAGTATCTGCCAAGCAGAAATGTGTGCGATTATCATATGTGCGCAATTTAACCTAGATAGAGGCTATCACAACTGTGATATTTCTATCCTATCAGACAGTCAGGCTGCATTGAAGGCACTTACTTAACTTCAACGTGGCTAGGACGAAGCTAGTACTTGAAGCATATGGAGTACTGGAAAAACTAGGCGAATATAACCGAGTTACTCTGCTGTGGGTGCCGGGTCATAACAATATTCCAGGTAATGAGCAAGCAGACAAGCCTGCCAGACAAGGAACGGCAACGCTATTGATAGGATCTGAGCCGTATTGTGGCAACGCGAGACATACTATATCGGAAGTAATCCGCAAGGAGAAGGATATAGGAAAATAACAACACTCTGGGCTACAAGCCAAGGACTAAGACAAGCAAAGTTACTTCTAGGGGGCTACAACCCGAATAGATCGGAAACTTTGCTTCAGTTAGGTAGGAACCAACAAAGAATACAGGACTGCTAACATGACACTGTATACTAAAAAAACATTTATGTATATGTTTTAAGGATACATAACTTACCCGAATGCAGATTCTGTGACCATGAAGAGGAGACCCCTCTTCACATTCTTGCAGAATGTGATGCTGTAGCTAGAAGAAGACTGCAGTTGCTAGGTAATCACTTTATTAGAAAGGAGCAAGTGAGTAGTTTGGACCCTAGGAAAGTACTAAGATTCATTCAACAAATAGGCTTAGGGCAGGTCATCTAACTCAGTAGGACAAACAACAATAGACTTTTTAGGTCGTTGGTTTTATATGTCCCCATCATAAATAAATAATAATAATAATACCATACCAACTTGGTGATTTTGAACGAATGTCGACCGCAGAGAACTCTACATACCGATTTTTAGTAACACTGTATGAAAACAGAAGTACTAGTACCCGTATTTATACACAGATCGGCGGGTAAGGCTGGATAAACTCGTCTTATCGAGCACAACAAGAATATACCATATGTTTGAAAAGTATAAAATCGATTATGGTTTTTAAATAAACAGTTCTTCATTAAATATTTGGGCACGTGTCAGATTTTTGGCGAAATGTAATCGAATTTCATACAAATTTTGACGACAAAAACAACAACAACAAATTTGTATGAATTGCATTTCGATATAGATTTCGATCGAAATCTGGCACGTACCGCATTATAATAATAATAGATAAAATATTCAACCTGCTTTGATAAAAAAAAAAGATACAAATGAAAACTTTTCAAGCGGAACATCTTTTATTAAAATCTGTTGAATAGTGTAAACAGGTTCACAAAAGATACATTTGCCTATTGAAAAGTCTAAAAAGTTTGGTCCACCCCTCATATACTCTTGTATGTACATATAATGTACTATCTATAAACTATCTCCATATCTCCGAATCTTCTTAGCTTTCGATCTTTCTATATATTCTAAAATATTTGAAGAATTATCGATGTTTCATCACTTGATACATATTGTACGACTACGAGTATGTAGTATTGCACACACTCTAAATTCAAAAGTGTCAATGTGTATCTCTTTAAACTGTATACCTAAATTAATCATACGGAGATACTTATTTTATGCCCGTCTCTGTTAAATATTAATTTATGTGTTCACTCCCTTTGTACCAGTATTGTTAGGAAGGCAAGACAAAAAACCAAATTGAATTCTGAAACTGGTAACAACCCTCACAGTGTAGTAGTGTTCCCCCAACTACATGTCCTTTACTTAATCTTTACTTAATAAAAGCGTCGCATGTCCTTTAACTGCTTTTGCTGACTTGGCCAAAAAAGCGTTCCACAACAAAACGTTGCCTACATATTTTACAGATACAACTTACTTTTCGAAGCACTTCTACTTTACTCCAGCGCCTGCTACTATGCTCACCCACCAGACCCATCAACCCAACTATCCAAATCGCACTAAGCACGCTTAATGAGTGCCCTTTGCGCGCGCACACACACACACACACCATCCAAGTATAAGATTGCTGCACGCCAACGCAGTCTGACAAGGGTGACAACAACGAGCACAACTGGATATGGTGGACATTGAGGACGTGAAGCGAAAGCAACGCAATAGGAAGTCATGAACAGCGACAGAGTGGAAGAGTGAAGGTGTACAAGGCTTATAATAATAATAAGAAGAAAAATGAATAAAAAAAAATAAGTGTCAAAGTTGAGCACAACGAATATATGATACCCTGCACTTTACTGTAGGGCAACTCAATGAAGCAACGAAGTTTTCAATTGTGTACTCAGCAGCTACATAAAAAGGAGAAAGGAACAAAAATAATTGGTAAAATCTAGGAACCTAAATTTTGAGCAGCAAGTTTGCAAATATTGTATGAGTGCGACACCAAACAGTGGGCGAAACACGCAGCTTCAAATTTATGTAATGCGTCCTACGATAAGAAACCACAATATTAAATCTTAAGTTGACGAAAAAGTTTTTCATAGAGGTTTGTATGGGTGCTAACCCTAAAAGTGGGCGTGGCACATCAATATCATACAGACACACACATAGACAGAGAGACGAACATATATAGGACGACTCGTGTCGTCGTGCTGATCAAGAATATATATATATATATATATATATATATATATATATATATATATATATATATATATATATATATATATATATATATATATATATATATATATATATATATATATATATATATATATATATATATATATATATATATATATATATATATATATATATATATATATATATATATCATACTCTCTCTCTCTCTCTCTCTCTCTCTCTCTCTCTCTCTCTCTCTCTCTCTCTCTCTCTCTCTCTCTCTCTCTCTCTCTCTCTCTCTCTCTCTCTCTCTCTCTCTCTCTCTCTCTCTCTCTCTCTCTCTCTCTCTCTCTCTCTCTCTCTCTCTCTCTCTCTCTCTCTCTCTCTCTCTCTCTCTCTCTCTCTCTCTCTCTCTCTCTCTCTCTCTCTCTCTCTCTCTCTCTCTCTCTCTCTCTCTCTCTCTCTCTCTCTCTCTCTCTCTCTCTCTCTCTCTCTCTCTCTCTCTCTCTCTCTCTCTCTCTCTCTCTCTCTATATATATATATATATATATATATATATATATATATATATATATATATATATATATATATATATATATATATATATATATAGAGAGAGAGAGAGAGAGATATATATATATATATATATATATATATATATATATATATATATATATATATATATATATATATATATATATATATATATATATATATATATATATATATATATATATATATATATATATATATATATATATATATATATATATATATATATATATATATATATATATATATATAGTACTTTATGGTGTCTACGTTACAAATGTTACCATTTTACACTATCGGCGGAGACACAGAAACCTATTTGGCCTCAAAATATTCAAATTTCATTCATAAAATAATAGTTATATAATAGAAATATATAGAAATAGTTATCTGTAAAAAACAAATCAGCAAACCTCGAAAACATGCTGAGACCAAATTTCAACTACATTTTTTTTATGATTGTCGAATTTAGTATTGACTGTGCCGTTTCTATTTAACTGTCAAAAGTTACATAATATTGTATTGTCATAGAGTTTACATGTCTATGTCAAAATTTCAGCTCAATCAAATAGGTTCAAGTGGGTAAAATTGATACATATACGTACATACTTACAAACAAACACATATTGTACGTTAAAAATAAATGCTTTTAAATAAGTACACACATAAACTTTAGCTTTACGATATCATTAAGTATTGCACATAGCAACAGATAATATATTTTTGTGTGTAGGGTATGCTACAAAAACAAATAAATACATATAACGAAAACTCAAATTAGTTGCTTTGCTTTTTACTTAGTCCTGTACGTTGCCGTCCACACACACACACACACACACACACACACACACACACACACACACACACACACACACACACACACACACAGACACACACACACACAGACACAGGATGAGTAAAACGAATGTTGTAGAGCGGCATAGTTGACTTGATAGACACATTTACATATGCAATCCTGTTTGTTCGCGTTATCCTTGTTCTCTCTTTTTGAATTTCTGACTTACTCCGGCGCTGGAAAGTTGACGGCGTCAATGGTGGCGAGCTGTCGCTTTTGTTTGCCTTTCAACAGAACAGTGGCGTGTCGTGGCGTAGCATGGCATGGAGCGGACACCAAACTGTCTCCTGGCGCATAGAATACACGTTGGCAGCTTGTATATCCCTTTTGTATACACCCACACCAAACCAAACCAAACGACACTCACTCTATATACATACATACTTACATACATACATACATACATACTAGTGCGTCTTCTTTTGCTGGTCGCGCGTAAAAGAACAAACAGTTGGCAAGCGCATAGACACGCAGTCATCGTTGGAGTACATAGATGGGACAATAAATGAAACAGATCGGTGAATCGCGGGGCGGCAATGGTGTAAAACAGGACAGCAGACAGTCACACAAAGGGTCACAGCGACAACGAAGAGTTACGATTTCATTAAAATGAGCTATAGTGCAAAGTACTTTTTGTGGTGCTATTGGCAAGGGGAGTGACACTGCAGAGGGGCATGATAGAGACAGTGCTTGAAATGAAATGAACTAGCTGAAAGAGGGGCTGACTGTAACTAACTGACTGACTGTTCAAAAGCTGGCCGAATAATATGAATTGAAATTGTGAAGAGCTACTACATATGTATGCGTATTATTGAATCCTTTCTCTATCTCTCTCTCTCTCTCTCTCTCTCTCTCTGTTACAGAAATATTCTGTTTTATAATCTGAAAATTGAATTACTTGACACTTTGCTTTAAGTTTATATGTAGTAGATAATATGTAATAAAAAATCTTGATAGAAGCACTATGCATGCTTTGGTCCAAATAACGAAGGATTGCGTTTCAGACTAGACTAAGTTTTAAGTATATTATCATTAGAATACATACTTTAGACAGCTCTATACTAGAATCGTAAAAAACGATTGAAAATAGCTCCGATATATGCAAGGTGTTCTGTGTCTTAGGGAAAACGAAACTTTTTGGTAAAACTTTCACTCTAGTAGCGCCAGCTATATGTGACACGCATTTCGGTCAAAATGCAATAAATTGATCTTTTGGAAATGCTCACTTCCGAATCTAAATTAATATTTACGGTTTCTTCGAAGTTTATTTTTCGGCGGATGCCACACAACACACTGTCACTTTGAGCGCGAACTCCCCACTTCTAAAGGACCAAATGTCATGAAGCTTAGCCTGAAAATAAGGAAAAGCATTAAACTTTCAAACCGTGTTATATATAGATGATGTTATATATAGATGGTATTATATATAGATGGTGCCACTAGTCTATAAATTTCTTTTTGACTTTCGTTTTTTGTGGAGCACACCATGTATATAAAATCGGTTCTCGTTTGAATTATGGATTATCCTATTGTAATAAAATATTTGATTCTAATCTTCAAAACACTGTTTCAAAACTCAGTACCGAAATTAATTGTAGGTGAGCTTCATATGTAGATTAATGACGAGTAAGAAGCAATTGATATTTTTACATCTATTTATATGATATTTTGCCATTGATCTACACAATATGCAAATATTTCTTTGCTTACAAAATTAGCTGAGGTTATGTCTGATAAACCGGTTTAGTATGGAGACTGGTTACCAAATTGAATAATAGCTTTTATAAAAAAAATATATATATATTTATATATCACCACTTATTTCATATGTAGAATGGATATTCTTCATATGGTACGCTGAAAGCAAAAACTAAAGTCAATCCGTAGTTTAATTTAAACTTTAAGCGTGTCATAGTCAGGTAATTTTGTTTTTTTTTTCAAGTTTTGGTTCCGAAACTATCAGCAAATAAAACGATTTTCTGATGGTGCCATCGATAAGTGATTTAGAGCGTTGGAAAGGTACATGCTTTTCCAGCTTACAGTCAAATATTTCATAACATAGTCCACTGGAAGCGGAGTTATTGCCGTCGGTCGGTATGTCCTTCAGTATATCGGTACCGATGCCTTTTAGTTAGCTTCCAAGTCCACAAAACAGTTTCCCTGCACTGGCAAATGTTTATTTTCCGAAAGAGTAAAAGTCGCGCTGTGTTAAATCAGGTGAATACGTGGATCGGATGATGGTGAAAACGATTTTAGTCAACAAAAAAAATCAGTTACAAGTGTCGATCGATGAGCTGGCACATACATTTCGTTAGCCCGAATATTCGGTCAAAATGCGGTAATTGGTGCCTTGGAAATGCTTAATTCTGATTACATGTAATTTAGTGAAGATTTTGGCTGGTCTTTGTTTGAAATCATGCGCTGTTTGAGTAAATCTGCTTGTTTTTGGATTTCAGTTGGTCATAATTTATGTCCGCACGACCATTTTTAAAGAGTCTTTGGCACTTATGACTCTGCCACAGTATAAACAATTATCAACATAATCTTGGTACATCGATTTCGGTTAAAGTTTAACAGAGTTTAATAAAAATCTTAATATTGGCTGTTTGCTCGCTGTTCCATTTTGTAGCGATAACACAAAAATTTTATCACTTCAGACGCTTTTGACTGGAAGTTGGACATTGAGGATCTGATACTGTACCTTTTCAATCTATATAAGTTTGTGGCGCTAACAGAATATGCTCTATACCAAAAGTCCTTAGGTGCCAGCAGATATTTCCATTGGAACGTTTTGTAAAATGTTTTGATGTACGAGCAATTTCCACTCAGATGTGGGTACCTTCAAAACGAGCCTTTTAAAGGCTTCAACAGCTGCTTCATGCGTCGAAAAACGTTGACGTCACAATTTATTTTTCATGTGCGGAAACAAAAACAAGTCATTGGGTGCCAAGTCAGGAATGTAAGGCGGTGGGTTTTCCTCAATTCTCCGAAAACTTCTGGCAAACAAATGAGTATCGACTATTTGCTTCGAATAGCTTCGTCCGCGGACAATCTTTGTTGTATTTGGTTCGTCTGGGAACACCTATGCATGTACATAGATCCACGATTCGTCATCTGTTACGATGTCATAGAACTGTTTTGAACAACCGCGGCTTTCATTCTTTAACATTTCTATGCACCATTCGATACAAAATTATTTTGGGCGATTGTCCTGGGACAATAGTTGTTTTTGTACGCCCTTCTCTAGAATTGTCTTTAAGCGAGGTCGTTTGAATTCAGCATACCAGTCGGCAATAGTAGTTTATGATGGCGTTTCATCGCCAAAAGTCGAAGCTTGATTGAAGCACTCTTCTTGAAATAATCCTTGTCGAAAGGCGTAGTAAATCGTCGCACGAAAATTTTCACGAGTTAAATCTATTTTTTGGCCGAGATGAATTTTCAAGTCAATGTAAACAACACAAATAGTGTTCCTCCTACATCAAAACGTTCTGCGTACATTTATGCTAAAAATTGTTAAACTTTCCAAAGGAAATATCACCTAACACCTATATACGAGTACTAGGCAGTTGTAGAGTTCTTTCTTGTTAAAATCGGATGTGCCAAAGTATAGAAAAATAAGTACATAAATTCGATTATCCGATCTCGGTTTCAGATTTAACGGTCTAATATACTTATGAACTGATTGGGCCGGTTTTCAAAACATACAAACAAAGACCAGAAGATCAGTTAAGCTACGCACTATTCCAACATCCACGGTTAGATGCAGACACAACCACTTTAGATATGTATAATGCAATACAACGTTGTAAACTCAAAAACACGCCGCTGTCAAACTTTTTGCCTCAATAATATTAGAACGAATGACTATTTGGACATATATGGAAAACAGGCTAAGCGAAAACCAATCGGGCTTTCGGAAAGGTATTTAACTGTGTACAGTATTTTTGTTTTAACCAGTTGTGGCAAAGCATTATTTGGAAAAAAGAGAAAAAGAGAAGCTCAGCAACCTCGGCTTATCCACTTATTACACGTAATAATTGGTTCGAAACAAATACCGGAATAAAACAGGGCTGTCTTTTAAGCCCCCTACGAGTATTATTATCAGTTTTCATCGATGATATAACGGTGCAGCTGCCAGGAGTAGTACGATATGGCAACGAAAACATAAAAACGTTCATGTATGCCGACGACTTGGTTCTTCTGGCAGTGACGCTACAATCAATGCACCGAATGATCGACAATCTGCATGCATATTGTAAGCATTGGAATCTCGAAATAGACATGTCCGTCTATGCGTGCGCCCGACCGTGTGTTTGTATGAACAGTTATCGGAGACTATAATAGAGAGACATCGAATTTGGATATTTAGACTCTCATTTTTTCTCTTCAGATAACTACATGATGTTTGAATTTGTTAAAAATTACTATCGCTATTCTGAGTAGTTGGTCACCACTTTGAGAGCCAAATTTTCAAGAAAAATCATCGACAGCGATGAAGCTCATTTTATCGCTTAATGGCTTAATGGCTTGGCTTATATGCAAAAAATATTATACTAAATAAAATATTATTATTATTGGACAGCAACAGATCCACGTGTGCTGCTAGAGACTCCATTGCAACCACAAAAAATGAATGTGTGGTGTAGATTTCATGCCGGAGGTGTGATTCAACCGAAAATTTTGCTCTAAAAGTTGTAACCACCGACTCAGAATTTCGGTAGTACTTTTATAAATAATTTCCAAATGTTGCTCATTCGTTAACTTTATCACGATAAAAATGTAAACATTAACTGACGTGACGACAGATTCTGAAAAAGAATTAAGTGAGCGTTAGTATTAACGTACTACTTAGTATTAGTATTAAAGTATCTATTGAAAAACCCTGTATTTTGTTTCGTGATAAGTATGTATTCAATGATCAGCTCAACAGCTACGACATTTTTACCACGAAGTACGTGGGTGATGGGATTGTAAAGCAGCCCACTTTAAAAGTGAGCTGAACACACGCAGTGATATGTACATATATCAAGTGTCCATCAATAGGAAGCCATAATATGGAATTTCAAGTTGTTAATAATTGTAATAAAATGGTATGGTTCATAAAAAATCCTGGGTGTTGCCTACGAGTATAATGTGGGTGGGTGTTAGACCCATTTTATCTAAATGTTAACATTTAATATTGATTGCAAGAAATGGTGAAATAATGCTGCAGTCGAGCGTATTCGACTTCGAGTTACACTGCACGTTGTCTTTTGTTGACCTATACATTTCTATGGTGCTAAATTCTATAGTGGTCCGGTCTGGACTTACAACAACATTTTTGACTATTGTTACTAATAAAACAGTTCTTCACACAAAAAAAACAAAAGTGAACGGTATGTTTTTATGGGGCGACCCCTAAGAGTGGGGCGGGACACGCACATTGATATTTGTGCGAAGCATTTGTATATAGACAGCCACCACATACATATTCAAGTTGATATTAACGGTATTTAATAAGTTCTTCAGGCTACTTTAAGTGGGCTGGGACACGCCCATTGCTATTTGTGCGAAGCATCTATTCATAATAAAACACCATATCCATTTTCAAGTTGATCTAGATAGTAATAAAAAAACTTTTTCATTTTTTTACTCCTTATAGAGTAGTGTTTGACATGTTCATTTTATAAATTTTATCTGAAGTCAGTATAGCAGAGTCTAAATATACATATTTGAAGGATTCATCTCATACAGTATTCAAGATCTCGACGTTTTTTACAGACAGTAATGCGGACAGACGGACATGTCTATATGCTGATCAAAACGAATATGCAATATACAGACAGACGGACGGATAGTCTTGTCGAGCTAATCAATAATATATGAGCAAAAATGAAACAACTGTATGCCTTTTCAATGTAAAGTGTACTACTATGTTTTACTTTTGCGCTTAGCGTGTCATTTGTACTTTATGCGCTCACTGTCTGCTACTTCTGGATGTGCAAGGCTTCGTTTCAAAATTAATATACTATTCAGATTAAAGCTCAATGCTGAGATCGACGAAAATTTTTTGTCAAATTCTGTCAAACAATCAAAAATTTTCGGCACGAGCTGTTTTTCAGCGAGTACTCAGATAACAAAAGTGTTTGCTACCGAAAATACATTAGGTGACAAAGAGTGGGACCTTTTGCATTTCCGTCCGAAAGAACGTTATGTACCTGTATCAGAATATGAAAATTTAAATATAAATATAATTAGTTATGGTATTTGATATCAGCTAATAATAAATGCAAGAAAATTGTAAAAATCGTACTCTAGAAAGATAACTATTATCAGATCTCAGTACAGTATCTTGCGATGTCTGAGCAAACCGTGGAGAATGGTGTGCCCTCATGCTGGTGAACTGAAGAAACGTCGTTCATTTACACTTGTCGTTGACTGATATGCTATCAAAAATTCAAACATAAATGCTGAGAGCGCCACACAAAATCTTTTATGTTTCATTGAGGAACATATTGTATTTCATACATTTAATAAAACTACGCCACTGCACTCAATGTCACTAATGCCTGACAATATCGACGTCAATGCTGTCGTCGCTGTTTTGGGTCTTATGGATGTTATTACCCAAGCGGTCTAGTGTTGCGCTGTTAATGTGAGCACTGCGTGTCTGTGGTTTCAAGTGCCAGCAGGGCTGGGGTTTGTGATGGCCGAGCGGTAGGCGGTCAGGTCAAAGGCACTTATACGCACACAGCTATAGATATTAAAAGTTCGTGAAGGGGGAGGTGAGTTGGGTTGGTCGAAAACAACATGTGTACATACATATGTGAATAATTAGCGAATGTTTGGTGTGTTACTGCTTTGGTTGTGTTACATTAAAAATTTTATATATTAAAGCCATTTCTGCGGTACGCAATGTATGGACGCAATACATGGACTCGACTAGTCTACACTACCGCCGGATGCTACAAAACTGTACGGACAAAAGGCGCGTATAGGGTGCGTGCATGCGTAAGTTAGTGGTTGGGTGGTTGGATGGTTGGATGGTGTGGGTTGAATATTTGTGGTGCTTAGCTTGCCTATGAGTGAGTGTACAGTGTGTTGAGTGGCTTTGTATTTCGTACGAGTTGAATTTCTTGAATTAATAAAATGTCTTCATTATTTAAATTGCGCACATGACCGCAGACCCGGCCAATATACTTAAATATATAAAGTGATGTGTGTGTGTATGTGGTGAGACTGGCTGTACATGAGGGTGAGTTAATTAGCAGCCGGGGAATTATGAAACACATTAATAGTATCGTATATGCTCAAAACTGACTCCGGCTCTCCGTGCTTTTTGAAAACTATTAGCTTTGAAACGATACATATTTCAGCATACTATTTCATGTAAAAGGTTTTTTATTTATTTTTTTTTTTTTGGTAACAGACCACAAGTAGTGTCTCATGTGGAGCTAAAAAGGCAAAAGGATCAAAGCAATGCAAAATTTATGAAGAAGCAAGAAAGGAAGCTGCAATGCTTTGAGATACACTGTAACTTGCTCAATGCTGCTTACACTCCTTAGTGCTTCGATGTGAACATACGCAGGATATTTTATATTTAGAATTGATAAAAAACTAATTTAAAAAATAAAAAAAAATGTTCATACAAAAACTCAAAAGTTGGGCAATATGTTTGCGTGGGGGATTCCTCTAGCGGTCCGATCTGGGCCTATATGAAATATTTTGTACGAATTGACGTAAGATACGCTAAATGCTTGGCATTTCAAGCGTAATTAAGAATAAAACGAATAAAATTACATACGAAAGCTTAATAATGTGGGCCAGGTTTGTAAGGGGTTTAGTCTTTAAAGTTTAGTTGGCATGTTCATTTATCAACTACTAGTTATCTGAAGAGTAAAAAGGAGCGTCTAAATATCCATATTTGAAGTCTGTAACTCTTATAGTCTTCGAGAGCTGTTCGTTCAAACAGACGGACGGGCAGATTGGCTTCCGTACGTGTGTATACTTCGAAGGGTCTGCCACTCCTTTCTTCTTTACCCTATGTGTACAGGGTATAAATAAGCACAATAGAGTTTCATTTAACAAAAATTACACACTTTAACAATGAACGTACTAACGTACAAAACAAAACAACAAAAAAAAAAAAAAATCAAGTTTAAATGCAAACGTTTCCATTTCAGTTACAACAACTTTCTGCTCCATGCTCCGTTGTCTACCTCAATCCTCCAGTTACCTCAATTGCGGCACCATTCACATACGATGACTTCTGCGAGGCTAGAAATAGTATCACTTCAGCAATTTCCTCCGGTTTGCCCAAACGGCCGAGCGGACATTTGGACACCACCTGTGCCTTGATCTTATCCGGCACCACAGCAACCATGGGCGTATCAATGTAACCCGGCAATATGGCATTGACACGTATGCCGAATTTACCGAATTCTTTGGCGGCCACCTCGGTCAGTGAGAGTACACCGGCCTTGGTTGCGGCATAATTGGCCTGGCCGATATTATTCATTTTGGCCACAATACTGGACAGATTCACAATGCTGCCGTCCTGCACTTGATGCTCGATCATGGCACGTGCAAAGTGTTGCGTCACCAGAAATGTACCCTTCAAGTTCACACTGTAGACATCATCGTAGTCGCGTTCGGACATCTTCAACAAATAGCCATCGCGCGTTATGCCCGCCGAGTTGACAACAATCGATGGTGCCTGCGCGTATTTGGCTAGCGCGCCGGCGACCGCCTGCTGCACGCTGGCCGCCGATGAGACGTCTACTTCGATGGCGCTGGCGACGCCGTGGCCGATCTCGGCGGCTGTTTCATTGGCCGCCTGCAGATTGCGATCGGCCACAATTACCTTGGCGCCATCACGTGCCAATAGACGTGCGGTGGCGCGTCCAATGCCGGAGCCGGCGCCTGTAAGAAATTTAATTTAAATTAGCTTTAATTAAATGTGTGCCTCTTTCTGTTTTTCTCTTTCTTTCTTTTTTTTTTTTTTTTTTTTTGTTGCACTCACCGGTTACAAATGCAACTTTGCCTGCAAATATGCCCGTCATGTTGCTGCTGCTACTTTTGTATAATGTAGTGTAGTGTAGTGTAGGGTATATGTTGTCTGTATACTTATATTTTATATTTTAATGCATTAAATATTTCTACAAACAAAAGAAGAGATAAAAAACAACGTTGAATGCGCACAGAAAATCACAAAATTAATTGTTCGCGATCAGCTGTTTTTCGCGCTTATCTTTTTTTATTCGCTTTTTTCGATGAGCTTTGAGCTTTTCTATATCGTATGCTCATTCGTTTTAGAAAGTTTTCGGTTAGTGAAAGAGCTTTCAGCAATTAAACGTACGCGCGAAAGTATGCTGTATCGAAAAGTATCCAATAGTTTCTTTTTGTAATAATGGCAGCACAAATGTATGCAACACTTTCTTATTAATCTACTAATTCGAACGAAATGAAGCACGAAAATGTTATCCAAAGGTGAATTTTATCCGAACGTTTTAAGTCCGGAGTTCCTACTTTAAGAAATTCTGACATATCGGATTTGTTCGCTATTTTTGTTTCAATCAACATATGCTAGCTTCTCTTCTGGCTCTACTGTATCTTTTATCTTTAGTATTCCATCTCATGATATTTTAACGAAAGTATAAAGCATCGAAGTTCCCATTAAGTATATACATATGTATATTATTGAACAGCTCGATGAGACGAATTGAGCTAGCCATGTCTGTATGTCTGTTCCCTGTCTATGGGAATCAAAACTAGTCTCTCAGTTTTCAAGACATCGATCTGAAATCATTTACGGATACTTTCTATGTTCCTAGGCTGTGTTCGCAAAAGATAACTTTAAATTTTTCTCGAAAAATATTTATTTATTCATCAATATCTATTTTGTTCCTTTCACAGTAATTCCCCTCAGATATAATATACTTGTGTCAGCGCTTTTTCCAATCCTTGAAGTACTTCTGAAATTAGCTTTTTGGTATGGCCTTGAGCTCTTCCATTGATGCGTGGTCTTTATCTCCTCGATTGTGGCAAAAATCTGTTCTTTCATGGGTCTTTTAAGTTTTGGGTAGAGGAAAAAGTCGCAGGGGACCAAGTCCGGTAAAAACGGTGTTCTTTTCGTCCAAAACGTCACGAACAAGCAACGATGTGTGAGTAGCTACATTAACGTAATGAATTTTTTTTGCCATATTGCTTCATGCGAACGGCGCATAACTTCAAGATATTAATCCTTATTGACCGCACGGCCTTCTGGAAAGAACTCACGATACACCACGTCATTGTAATCGAAGACAACAAGAAGCAAAACCTTTACATTTCAACAAATTTGGCGTGCTTTTTTCGGTCTTGACTCTTCTGGTCGTTTCCATTGGGATGATTGAACCCATGTTTCCACACCAGTTATGATCCTTTTGAAGAAATCTGTATCGTCGTTGATCTGAAAAAAGTTGTTTCATGCGCACAACAACCGACAAAAATTGGATGCCATAAGCTAACCGATGTGCCGACATCCTCAGCAACATTTCTAATAGAGCCATTCGGCAATTCTCCAAAAATTTTCATCACTGCTTCAACGTTTTCATCAATCTTTATCGTCATTAACATCTTCTCAGTTTTCTGTGAAGAGGTTGTACCACTTTTAAACATTTTGTTTGCTCAAAGTAGACTTGCCAAATGCCAAGAGTCAATATTAAAGTACGTTGGAGCACTTAATTTTATTTATTTACTTGAGGAAGGAGGAAAGTCTACTACTCTTTGGGCGGGAACTCTACTAAAAAAAAAACATATTATTTTATGAAAAACTAAAATTTGTACTGAACGAAAATTCCATTGGAGGGGGGGGGGGGGGTGGTCAAGGAAAGTTCTCCAGTTCCCATTCTTTGGATCCGCCAATCAATTTAATAAAGGTTCTTCGATCCAATCACAGCAAAACACAAATTGCGTGCCACGCAAACTTTTAGGGGTAACCAACACCTTTGACCATTATCATAAGTAAATATTTTTGCTTAGGATAAATAAAATTGAGAACCAAAACTATACCGGTACAAAATTTTTGGTTACAGTACGGTGCTTTCATTTTATTTTGTTTCGGTAAAGGATTAAAAAAAAAGTTTTAAAAAAATTGAAATTTCAGTTCCGGTTCCGGTTCCGGTTCCGGGTTTATACCCTGGCTTATATCATCGCCAGTAATTATTAATCTTATGTTTGAACATGCCTAAAATCTATTAAATTTTCATTGCTGAATGGTCCTAATAATATTGCTAATATTGTTGCTTTATCTTTTATTCTTAGGCTATCTATAAAACAAAGCATGCTCCCGAATCCTTGTAAAGAATCCTTTATTATTCAATTACACAAGAAAGGAAATAAATCTGACAAATCGATCAATTGCAAAGATTATTCCATTTACACAAGAAAGGCAGTAAATCTAATATCTCGATTTATAGATGTATTGCTTATCTAAGTTCTACAAGTATACCTAACTTGTTTAAAAATCTATTAATGATCAATTGCAACGATCGCTAAAATCAGTTGTTAGCCCATTTCAATATGGATTTGTTAAAGCAAGATCCATTTGTACAAATCTTCTTGAATGTTCTTCTGGTAGCCAGACTGATGTCATATACACTGATTTGAGCAAAATTGTTGATGGTATGTGTCACAGCCACCTTATATATAAATTAGATGTTTTAGGATTTTCCCCTTCATTTGTAAACTGGATACCTTGCTGGTAGTTCTCAAAAAGTCTTTTTCAATAAATGTTTATCGAAAACAATAGAAGTCTTTACTGGTGTTCCACACGACAGTCACCTCGGCGCATTACACCTTGTATTATTTCCAAATGTGATCTCTTTAGCAATCAATCATGCTCTTAATGTCAAAATGTGTTTGTCTTATTCTGATGCTTTCCAAATTTTGTTTTACATAAGTAAAATGATAGGAAACAGAAGCTACATTGGTTAGCGAGGATACCGAGAACTTCATCTTGTCCTTGTTCACCGCTAGTCGAATGAGACGTGACTGTTCCTTAATCTCGAAGAACGCCTTGCTAACTCGCCGTTCGTTCGTGCCGATGATGTCAATGTCATCAGCATATCACTTTCTTATGGAAGTTTGTGCCTGACCGTTCTACGTATGGAAAGTTGGGTAGGATGTACTCCATTAGGAGAATAAAAAAGTAGCACGATGAAGCATCACCCTGCCTGAAAACGATCTTGGTATCAAATTGCTCGGAGAGTTTATTTCATACTCTGATGACGATTTGTGATGTGAATTTTTTGTATGAAAAATTTCCCTTTTTATATTTAATCAATTATAATTTTTCATTAATTCTAATGAAATATGCTGCATATGTTCATAAGGACATGGTCACACGGTCTTATATTTACCATGAAAAAATATCTCGTCATATCTCGTCAGGAATGTAGCGCGAGATTTTTGAAAACAGCACCGTTTCTATTTCTTATTAGATTTCGTTTTGGTAACAGTGTTGTGCAGTGTTGCAAAAAGTAGTGTTCTAAAACACGCAAAAAGTAAAAATCAGCTGTTTACTTACGCTGTATTTGTTGGCCGTGGCAATAATTTCCGACACGGAGTTGCTAAAAACTTGAAATTCAAATTAGATCTACCAATTACAGGCTGTGGAAACACACATCTTTGGCTTGTTGTGCCTTTTAATCTTTGTGTTTTTCTTTTGAATTGTCGCCAGGATGCGAGAGAGATATACTGCCAAAAAATAAACATTCGGCTCTTCTCACTGTTAATTAATATTTGCATTGTGTGTGAAGATTTGCGCTCTCGCTCAAGCTTATCGTTTTTATTAAGCTTTTTGATTTTCTTTCGCATTGGCTTTTCTTGTGCATCCTGTTATCCCTTTTCCTCCTGTTAAAAAAAAAAATATACAACAAACCGTTGTTCAAAGAACTTAGTACTACGTCGGCGTAAATCGCTAAAAAGTCCGCGCGAAGATGAGTGTCTCTAGCGAAGCTATGCTGGAAAAATGCATTTTGATCGATTCATCCAACAAGCAATGGATGACAGGAAAATTTGTGAACAGCGGCGGCTTTGGTGTAGTATACGCAGCATGCAAATTTGGTGAAACTAATTACAACTATGCTGTCAAAATTGTGAGTGCTGCATTAGAAAAATCTGCTTTACTTTAAATTGCGATGCAGTAGTTCATTGTGTTTTGTGTTTATTTTCAGGAGCTAAATGGTTATAACAAACTAATTGAAGAAATTAAGTTCTACCAGAACTACGCAAACAACGAGAATATTGAACAATTTAAGCAAGCCCATAATATAAAGTCACTCGGCGTGCCATATATGCTGGGAAGTGGTACGGCGGATATAGAAGGACAGTTGTGTCGTTTTATTGTCATGCCACGATACCCGAGCGATTTGTATCAGCACTACAAAGCAAATGGCAATTGCTTGCCCCCTGCAGCGGTTTACCGCATTGCCATTCAAATGATTGAAGCAATTCAATTTTTGAATACTCGGGGCCTTATTCATTCAGATCTAAAATCAGAAAATCTGATGATAGGTGTTGATCGAACTCAGGCATATCTGATAGACTACGGACTTTGTATACGTTATGCAGACGACACTCCATGCGGTTATACCCGTCGATATGCATCACGCGATGCACATCACGGTGTTGCGTCAATGCGAACCGATATCGAAATATTATCTTATAATTTAATAGAGTGGCTTGGTGTAGAGTTGCCATGGACGCGTGACAAGCTGCTGGACTCCTCGTCAATGTTAACAAGACTCTCAAAGGAAGCATTTATGTCGAATATAGCGACTGAACTGGAGAAGCTCTTTGCAGATGATGTGCCAGGTAAGCGTCTAATTTTAATGGATTAAAACCACTAAAAGTTAATTAATATTTGATTTTTTGTATATTGCAGTGCCCATTAACGAATTTCTAAATTACGTTAGTAACATATCTCGCAACGAGAGACCCGACTATGAGCACTGCAAGCAAATATTTCGGAGCGCACTGGAGCACCTTAATATACCGAATAGTGGTGTTCTCGAATTGAACATGCAAACAACTAGCAACGAGATAGAGTCAGCTAGTACAGGCACCGCACCGGAACTAAGTGAAGCAAACAACGTATTGATGCCTTTAGTAGCAGACGAAGTAGCAGACGAACAGCTGAAAATCACATCTGGCTTAACTAAACTGACGCAGTCGCCAAAAGCTTCACTGAATGTAACTCCGCTACTAAAAGTAACGCATTCTCGTAAAAGCAAAATCACTGCCAGTCTGGCTGCAGCTGCTTACGTTTCACCGTTAAAACGTCGGGCATCCTCGAAGTCTAAATCGGCGTCACCGATAAACAAAAAACATAAACCGAATTCCGACACGCCTGTTAGCAGCACACGTTCCCGAAAACTATATGACGATGTAGAACGTATGCAAAAGGCTGCCGCTAGTGATGCACACAGATCTGGTGCATCTTCATCGTACACTGATTCGAGTAGTGATTCAACCGGCGTAACAGAAACGGATAGTCCCACTCTATGGAATTTGGGAAGAAACCTGAGAGAGCATTGCTGCATTTCATAATTATGCTTGATTTATACCAAAAGTTTTTACACGTGAGGTGACTGAAATGCGTCACAACATTTTTCTATGAGGTGAATGAGCGGAGTTCTTTTTTTTCTTCTTTTAAGTTTAAGTTTTATACATTAAGTTAGAATTAGAAATTTTTTAGAAAGCCCTACTTTTGTAGACTTCACAAATTTATTTGATTTATTAAGTATGTAGTTTTATAGAAACCACTTGTTTAAGATACATAACATACATACATACATATACGGTTTTGTGCACTTCACTAAACCACGTTTCATTTATTTCAATAAAATAGAGAGACTAACATAAAAATAATTCATTTTTATTACTAAGCCTCCGTTTGGATAATCTTATAGTTTGAGCGAGCCTTATTGCTGCTCACTGGACAAGGAAGTTATTTCAATTGAGTCGCGATTGGTTTCTTTATTGCGTCGGAGTTAGTTTGATGGTGGATGTTGCATTTGAAACGAGCTATTTAATTTCTCATAGCGAATACACCAGGGTGCAACAGTTAATTTTTGATTGGGTTCTTTAAATGATTCCACATTGGTTCTATGACGGTGTTACAATGCAGAACTTGAAAGTGGTTGAATGAGCCAGTGTAATGAGCTGCGTCTTTCGAGTTGAATACCAAGATGCAACACTTCGTTGGTCTGTGGGATTATGTGTACAGAACATTTACATATAGGAACGAGCACGCTGCCTTGAGGTACACCAGCATTGATTTCCGATTCTTCCGTAAAAATGTAATTATGTCGTACTGCGAATGATATTTGTGACATTGTGTACATTTTGTGGAAGCAACACGTTTATTTTGTGTTTTGAGTGCTTTGTATTCACGGAGTTAAAAAAACGGTTTGAATATTAGAGGTGAAACGATTGATTCGCACAATAGTGCCGTGTTTTGCACACATGGAATCCAAAATTGAAGAAGGAGCATTTTTTCAAAGAGTTTGACTAAGCCGCTTTGTATGCTTATGGCTCCGTATGGCTTTCCATGTTTTGGTATCATTGCTATGCTGGATTTCCTTCACTGTGCTGAAATTAGTATTGCGTGGAATAGTACCAAGATGTACATAATTGCGATTCACTTGATTCAACTTTTTGATTCAATTGATTTTCTTTATAACATTTCTGATTTCAATCGCATTGGCACTGAGAGGTTCACTTTGAATAGTTGTTGTTAATTGTTAAAGATAAAGCACGGCGGACTTGGCTTGAACATATTACTGAGATGCGCTGCAAAAACATTGGCGTTTTCTTCATCGCTCCAGGCCATTTGCCAGTATGGTATCTGACGGGTGTGACTATTTTCATAGAGTGAATTTAGAGCGTGAAGGGAAGATGTTCTCCTCTAGTTTAAGAGCTTAATGTGGTTGTAGCAATTTTAGCCTTTGCTTTGAGGCAGGGATTATCCGACTTTGGCATTGGAACTTGCTTGTGGTGTGGAGTCGCGCACTGCTGGTTATGGATTAAGCTCCATGTGAGTGCTGCGCACGGCACGAAAAGCTCATCCAGTGAGCTCGCAGACAGCTCATGTGCTTCTACAGAAATTTACTTGGGTTATTTATAGCGAATCTTTTCTAGAAAATGACATCACAACACAACTCTTGTAGCGATTCATTGCGGATTCCTGTAGTATGGGTTTAGACCCAGAAGTGAATTAGTGAATTACAGGAAGGACGATGTGGAATATACATGATCCAATGGATTTTTGGATTCGGTCCTGCAATCAGCAATAGTTACCACTAAAATAAATCCAAAACTGATGACTAGCTGAAAAACCATGTTCCCGCCTCAATTCCAAAGATTTTTGTAAGGAGCCCATATCCTGTTCCGGGAGCTCAGTGATTCCGACTCCCCCACTATCAAATGGGGTCTTGTACCATTTTAAGTTATACCTCTCCAGAAAATGGCACCAAAAAGGAGATATTCCATTATCTGATGTCGGTTTCATGTAGTATGGAATTAGTCCCAAAGAAGTGTATTGAAGATACGCCACTTAAAATTTATAGAAATGAGATGACTACCTAAAATACCATTTTCCCGCCTCAATTGCCAAGATCTTTATAAAAATTCCATATCTTGTTTCGGGAGCCCAATGATTCGAATATCTGCCACACTATCGAATGGTTTCCTGTACCGTTTTAAGTCAATCCTCTCTAGAAAAGGTCACTAGATATTGATTTGGTGACTCATCTGGCTATCTCGCTTGGATACTAATAAAACATTTAAAAAATACATAGTGCTGTCAAAATTCTGTTTTGTAATGTCAATTTCTGGAGAGGATTTGCTTAAAATGGTACAAGAAACCATTCGATAGCTTGGGCAATAGTCTGAATCATTGGTCTCCCGCAACGGGGTATGGGATTCTTACACAAATCTTAGGAATTAAGGCGGAAACAGGGTATTCCAGAAGTTCAGATTTAAGAAGACTATGAATATAAGTGTTGGTTTAATTAAATTGTGAGCTTCAATAAAATTAATCAGCTCGTGCAGCAAGTGCAAATTAAGATCTTTGTGGAAACAAATTTTGATCTCATTCGGTTGTAAATAGTTGAAAGTGTCGGACTTCAACAGGACAAGACGTGTATCAAATGTAGCCCAAGTAGAGTGTAGTGAATAGTGTACCAATTTTTGTACATGGGCACAACTTTAACTGTGCAGATCAAAATATGAGTGGAGAGCAAATTAATTGCTGCATACTCATTATCATCATCATTGTCTCACACGATCTTCAGAGCAACCCACGACAATGCGTCTATAAAACATCTTTGTAAAGTTCTCATTTATAAATTGAACGATTGAATCCATTTTCTCGTCCGCACTTTCATACATTTTGACGACAAATTTGCATTTGGCACAAGTGACTGCCTCCAGATCGATAGTAAATAATACCATTGGATATTTGGTGTAATTTAAAAACGTTGTTTACAATTCAGTATACCATTTCCTAGTGGTCACCACCAGTAGTGCATTGTTACCATCACCAAAACCATCAGCACTAGCTCCAATATTGGTGAATATTCAACTGCGTATCTTGTTGCAGTATTTCACCAATATTATCGAATGCAACAATGCTCAAACGTTCGCCATTAATGATTTTGGCATCTGGTTTATCAGCTGTTTAACGATGATCACCAACCATAACAAAGGAATTTTTTTCGACTTTACCAAAAATTCCAATAAAAATTGTACCGATTTGTCTGTAACGGGCTGCATCGGATATTACGACAAGTACCATGGGTCCATAGCGCTCGGAGTTAGTTCCATAGAGATATGGGTTTAGTTTGATGCATTCAAATATTGCTGCTTAATAGAAACATTCCCTACTGCTGCTGGCTGTGTCACTGACAAAAGCATTTGAATCGCCTTTTTTAAGTTCTTCCAAAGCGCACGATTGTTGGGTATTCGAATTGTGGGACATAAAATCTATGTATTGCTTTTTGAAGTTGATACTACTTGGCACTGGAAGTGCGGTATCCGAGGCGAGACAACGTATAGAAATTATATGCTGTTCCATTGGATGGAGAGTCACAAATACATAAGTATCTTGTTGCAATTTCAATGTCACCATTTAGTTTATAAGTCTCCTTACCATCAAAATCAATCAATGGAGCATCTTGAAGTATTTTTATTTATTTTTTGCATGAGTATTCAAAATTCCTGTTTTGCCATACAGATGCCCAGATTGTAACTCTTAAGAACGTTGCGTATGTCACAATAGATATTTTTATCAATTTTCATGCCCAATTGGCACTAATGCATATCAGGCACGTATAGATTGTTCGTGCACATCACGTTAAGAAATAGTTCTTTATTCAAGAAAAGTTTAACAATTTGTGAACAAGCTTTGGCACTCCAAGATTTAGCCGATATGTATGTATATAAAAGCCACGATCGCAGACCCAAACAACAAAAAAGGTGCCCGCTGAAGAGTTTTCTTGCTCCATGGACACAGTGCCGCGTATGAAACCTTTAATTTCAATGTCGAAGACAGTGTCTACCACCTTCAATTGGTTTGCATTGAAGTCGTTCTCGATTTGTTTTCTAATTCGAATCATTTACATATTTAAAGTAGTATTGGTTGCAGAGCAATTCATTGGTACACGGCACAAAGTTTGCCAAATTATTTGTAAAACTTGCAAATGACCCACAGAAAAAAAAATAATTTTTATCCAAAAAATACTTGCGTAAATTAAAAAAGATCGCTAAGATTTTTATTCTCTTAAAGTATACAATCCACAGATTAGGTTTAACGTATGAAACAATTTCCATAACGCCAATTCAATACATCTGCGTAACTCGTCGATTATGCGGCACACTCCAACTCAATCCTGTGGGGCACTACCAGCATGAAACAAAAATTGAAAGATTAGATTCAAAATCTAATACACTCGTATGTTGGCATCATAGCTGATTGTATTGTTGTTTTCTTCAAAATACAGGCGTGTGTTGATGTCTGTATAGGGAATAGCTTCCGTACATTGGATGTTGCAGTGGAAGCCCGAACCTAGTTTGGCATATGATCGAAGTGTGTCATAGTACATAATTGAAATCTTCTACGAGTAGTAGCTTCTGATTTTCACTAGAAATAATTTACGTATGAATTTGGTTAAACAAAAATGATTGTTATACATTCTTACTACAACTCACCCTCCACCAACGTTGTAGTGTATTTTGCCACTGAAGAGTGGCTAAATTAAAACGGCGATGCTTCTGCGTTAAATAGAAATTGCAGTGGAACTTCTGAATGACACCATGCTTCTTAATTACTTTGGCATGCGGCAGTGGAACACAATTGAGATTTATTTCTAAGTTGAAGCTGTAAGAGTTCAAACTGAATTTAAGCTGTCGCAGAAATTTGCTGGCTGCTACAGGAAACCCATAGATGACTGGGTCCACCTTGTTGTCAAAATAATGGATTGCCAATGGATTATTATCAAAAAATGATTAAACGAACCCAAAGTTCATTGACTCCGGTCTGCTACTTTTCTGCACTTTTTCTTATATCCAGTGCACTGATGATTGCTGCTTTTTGCAATAATTATTTTTGAATGATAGCGGAATGATTGGTGGTATCGTATTTATTACGACATCCTTTGTCGACAAAATGTGCTGTAAATATTCATGAATTACAAAACAGTGTCAATTATATATGAACAGTAGAAGACTTACCTCATTCCGTTTTAGTATGAAGCAAGCAAAATTGTTTATCAGTCCAAATGTGATCTAACAGATTCGGTTTGAGGTGAGATTAACTCAATACGTTTGTGTTCCGCATAGTTTTCAACGTTGTGCAGTACGCTACACATTCCTTGTAGCTGTGCATTGGGCTATTAAATGAAGAAATTAGGAAACGTACATATTAAAATTGTTTCTACATAGAATCATCAAAAAATTTAAGCTAGGAATGCATTATTACCACACACTTTTAGAAATCCAAGATGTGTGCTTGAGCACATGCCTCTGCTTTGTATTTTTTCAAAATTATTTATCGCATTCAATACATGGTTTAAAAAATGGAACAACTACTTAATTTTTCATTGCTTGGTGACTAAGGTAAATAGTCGGCAATTTTGTCAGGGTGATTAGAGTTAAGTAGTGCCTCCATTGCATTAACCACTCATACGTCACTCAGTCTTCATCGTCATTAACATCATCTCAGTCTTCTGTAAAGAGGTTGTACCACTTAATTTTATTTATTTACTTGAGGAAGGAGGAAAGTCTACTACTCTTTGGGCGGGAACTCTACTAAAAAAAAAACATATTATTTTATGAAAACTAAAATTTGTACTGAACGAAAATTCCATTGGAGGGGGGGGGGTGGTCAAGGAAAGTTCTCCAGTTCCCATTCTTTGGATCCGCCAATCAATTTAATAAAGGTTCTTCGATCCAATCACAGCAAAACACAAATTGCGTGCCACGCCCACTTTTAGGGGTAACCAACACCTTTGACCATTATCATAAGTAAATATTTTTGATGCTTTCCAAATTTTGTTTTACATAAGTAAAATGATAGGAAACAGAAGCTACATTGGTTAGCGAGGATACCGAGACCTTCATCTTGTCCTTGTTCACCGCTAGTCGAATGAGACGTGACTGTTCCTTAATCTCGAAGAAGGCCTTGCTAACTCGCCGTTCGTTCGTGCCGATGATGTCAATGTCACCAGCATATCACTTTCTTATGGAAGTTTGTGCCTGACCATTAGGAGAATAAAAAAGTAGCACGATAAAGCATCACCCTGCCTGAAAACGATCTTGGTATCAAATTGCTCGGAGAGTTTATTTCATACTCTGATGACGATTTGTGAATGTGATGCTTTCTCATCAAGCTAAAATGAAAGATCTTTACTGGAATACCAGGTTCAGACGGAGCGTTGAAAAACTTTGCTCCTAACGACGTATTGAAAGCGGCCTAACAATCGATAAATACTTGCTCGGGGTGTGTCTTTGTTGTGCTCACGAGTTTTTTTTTCAGGATTTTTTGTAGAGTGAAAATTTGTTTGGTCTTTAGAGTTAGAGACTTCAAGTGTGAATATATCGACTCTCTTATACCCTCTTCAGATAAAGTGTATTAAATGAACATACCAACCTAACTACAATGGCTAGCCTCCACATAAACCTGGCGCCCAGTTTTAATATTTTGTATGAAAAATTTCCCTTTTTATATTTAATCAATTATAATTTTTCATTAATTCTAATGAAATATGCTGCATATGTTCATAAGGACATGGTCACACGGTCTTATATTTACCATGAAAAAATATCTCGTCATATCTCGTCAGGAATGTAGCGCGAGATTTTTGAAAACAGCACCGTTTCTATTTCTTATTAGATTTCGTTTTGGTAACAGTGTTGTGCAGTGTTGCAAAAAGTAGTGTTCTAAAACACGCAAAAAGTAAAAATCAGCTGTTTACTTACGCTGTATTTGTTGGCCGTGGCAATAATTTCCGACACGGAGTTGCTAAAAACTTGAAATTCAAATTAGATCTACCAATTACAGGCTGTGGAAACACACATCTTTGGCTTGTTGTGCCTTTTAATCTTTGTGTTTTTCTTTTGAATTGTCGCCAGGATGCGAGAGAGATATACTGCCAAAAAATAAACATTCGGCTCTTCTCACTGTTAATTAATATTTGCATTGTGTGTGAAGATTTGCGCTCTCGCTCAAGCTTATCGTTTTTATTAAGCTTTTTGATTTTCTTTCGCATTGGCTTTTCTTGTGCATCCTGTTATCCCTTTTCCTCCTGTTAAAAAAAAAAATATACAACAAACCGTTGTTCAAAGAACTTAGTACTACGTCGGCGTAAATCGCTAAAAAGTCCGCGCGAAGATGAGTGTCTCTAGCGAAGCTATGCTGGAAAAATGCATTTTGATCGATTCATCCAACAAGCAATGGATGACAGGAAAATTTGTGAACAGCGGCGGCTTTGGTGTAGTATACGCAGCATGCAAATTTGGTGAAACTAATTACAACTATGCTGTCAAAATTGTGAGTGCTGCATTAGAAAAATCTGCTTTACTTTAAATTGCGATGCAGTAGTTCATTGTGTTTTGTGTTTATTTTCAGGAGCTAAATGGTTATAACAAACTAATTGAAGAAATTAAGTTCTACCAGAACTACGCAAACAACGAGAATATTGAACAATTTAAGCAAGCCCATAATATAAAGTCACTCGGCGTGCCATATATGCTGGGAAGTGGTACGGCGGATATAGAAGGACAGTTGTGTCGTTTTATTGTCATGCCACGATACCCGAGCGATTTGTATCAGCACTACAAAGCAAATGGCAATTGCTTGCCCCCTGCAGCGGTTTACCGCATTGCCATTCAAATGATTGAAGCAATTCAATTTTTGAATACTCGGGGCCTTATTCATTCAGATCTAAAATCAGAAAATCTGATGATAGGTGTTGATCGAACTCAGGCATATCTGATAGACTACGGACTTTGTATACGTTATGCAGACGACACTCCATGCGGTTATACCCGTCGATATGCATCACGCGATGCACATCACGGTGTTGCGTCAATGCGAACCGATATCGAAATATTATCTTATAATTTAATAGAGTGGCTTGGTGTAGAGTTGCCATGGACGCGTGACAAGCTGCTGGACTCCTCGTCAATGTTAACAAGACTCTCAAAGGAAGCATTTATGTCGAATATAGCGACTGAACTGGAGAAGCTCTTTGCAGAAGATGTGCCAGGTAAGCGTCTAATTTTAATGGATTAAAACCACTAAAAGTTAATTAATATTTGATTTTTTGTATATTGCAGTGCCCATTAACGAATTTCTAAATTACGTTAGTAACATATCTCGCAACGAGAGACCCGACTATGAGCACTGCAAGCAAATATTTCGGAGCGCACTGGAGCACCTTAATATACCGAATAGTGGTGTTCTCGAATTGAACATGCAAACAACTAGCAACGAGATAGAGTCAGCTAGTACAGGCACCGCACCGGAACTAAGTGAAGCAAACAATGTCTTGATGCCTTTAGTAGCAGACGAACAGCTGAAAATCACATCTGGCTTAACTAAACTGACGCAGTCGCCAAAAGCTTCACTGAATGTAACTCCGCTACTAAAAGTAGCGCATTCTCGTAAAAGCAAAATCACTGCCAGTCTGGCTGCAGCTGCTTACGTTTCACCGTTAAAACGTCGGGCATCCTCGAAGTCTAAATCGGCGTCACCGATAAACAAAAAACATAAACCGAATTCCGACACGCCTGTTAGCAGCACACGTTCCCGAAAACTATATGACGATGTAGAACGTATGCAAAAGGCTGCCGCTAGTGATGCACACAGATCTGGTGCATCTTCATCGTACACTGATTCGAGTAGTGATTCAACCGGCGTAACAGAAACGGATAGTCCCACTCTATGGAATTTGGGAAGAAACCTGAGAGAGCAGTGCTGCATTTCATAATTATGCTTGATTTATACCAAAAGTTTTTACACGTGAGGTGACTGAAATGCGTCACAACATTTTTCTATGAGGTGAATGAGCGGAGTTCTTTTTTTTCTTCTTTTAAGTTTAAGTTTTATACATTAAGTTAGAATTAGAAATTTTTTAGAAAGCCCTACTTTTGTAGACTTCACAAATTTATTTGATTTATTAAGTATGTAGTTTTATAGAAACCACTTGTTTAAGATACATAACATACATACATACATATACGGTTTTGTGCACTTCACTAAACCACGTTTCATTTATTTCAATAAAATAGAGAGACTAACATAAAAATAATTCATTTTTATTACTAAGCCTCCGTTTGGATAATCTTATAGTTTGAGCGAGCCTTATTGCTGCTCACTGGACAAGGAAGTTATTTCAATTGAGTCGCGATTGGTTTCTTTATTGCGTCGGAGTTAGTTTGATGGTGGATGTTGCATTTGAAACGAGCTATTTAATTTCTCATAGCGAATACACCAGGGTGCAACAGTTAATTTTTGATTGGGTTCTTTAAATGATTCCACATTGGTTCTATGACGGTGTTACAATGCAGAACTTGAAAGTGGTTGAATGAGCCAGTGTAATGAGCTGCGTCTTTCGAGTTGAATACCAAGATGCAACACTTCGTTGGTCTGTGGGATTATGTGTACAGAACATTTACATATAGGAACGAGCACGCTGCCTTGAGGTACACCAGCATTGATTTCCGATTCTTCCGTAAAAATGTAATTATGTCGTACTGCGAATGATATTTGTGACATTGTGTACATTTTGTGGAAGCAACACGTTTATTTTGTGTTTTGAGTGCTTTGTATTCACGGAGTTAAAAAAACGGTTTGAATATTAGAGGTGAAACGATTGATTCGCACAATAGTGCCGTGTTTTGCACACATGGAATCCAAAATTGAAGAAGGAGCATTTTTTCAAAGAGTTTGACTAAGCCGCTTTGTATGCTTATGGCTCCGTATGGCTTTCCATGTTTTGGTATCATTGCTATGCTGGATTTCCTTCACTGTGCTGAAATTAGTATTGCGTGGAATAGTACCAAGATGTACATAATTGCGATTCACTTGATTCAACTCTTTCATTCAATTGATTTTCTTTATAACATTTCTGATTTCAATCGCATTGGCACTGAGAGGTTCACTTTGAATAGTTGTTGTTAATTGTTAAAGATAAAGCACGGCAGCTCATGTGCTTCTACAGAAATTTACTTGGGTTATTTATAGCGAATCTTTTCTAGAAAATTACATCACAACACAACTCTTGTAGCGATTCATTGCGGTTTCCTGTAGTATGGGTGAATTAGTGAATTACAGGAAGGACGATGTGGAATATACATGATCCAATGGATTTTTGGATTCGATGCTGCAGTCGTTCTCGATTTGTTTTCTAATTCGAGGCATTTACATATTTAAAGTAGAGAAATTGTGCGGATTCACAAAAAGTGTAATGGGTTTTACGCATGGTTGCAGAGCAATGTTGTTTTCTTGAAAATACAGGCGTGTGTTGATGTGTGCATAACTATGTCTGTATAGGGAATAGCTTCCGTACATTGGATGTTGCAGTGGAAGCCCGAACCTAGTTTGGCATATGATCGAAGTGTGTAATAATACATAATTGAAATCTTCTACGAGTAGTAGCTTCTGATTTTCACTAGAAATAATTTACGTATGAATTTGGTTAAACAAAAATGATTGTTATACATTCTTACTACAACTCACCCTCCACCAACGTTGTAGTGTATTTTGCCACTGAAGAGTGGCTAAATTAAAACGGCGATGCTTCTGCGTTAAATAGAAATTGCAGTGGAACTTCTGAATGACACCATGCTTCTTAATTACTTTGGCATGCGGCAGTGGAACACAATTGAGATTTATTTCTAAGTTGAAGCTGTAAGAGTTCAAACTGAATTTAAGCTGTCGCAGAAATTTGCTGGCTGCTACAGGAAACCCATAGATGACTGGGTCCACCTTGTTGTCAAAATAATGGATTGCCAATGGATTATTATCAAAAAATGATTAAACGAACCCAAAGTTCATTGACTCCGGTCTGCTACTTTTCTGCACTTTTTCTTATATCCAGTGCACTGATGATTGCTGCTTTTTGCAATAATTATTTTTGAATGATAGCGGAATGATTGGTGGTATCGTATTTATTACGACATCCTTTGTCGACAAAATGTGCTGTAAATATTCATGAATTACAAAACAGTGTCAATTATATATGAACAGTAGAAGACTTACCTCATTCCGTTTTAGTATGAAGCAAGCAAAATTGTTTATCAGTCCAAATGTGATCTAACAGATTCGGTTTGAGGTGAGATTAACTCAATACGTTTGTGTTCCGCATAGTTTTCAACGTTGTGCAGTACGCTACACATTCCTTGTAGCTGTGCATTGGGCTATTAAATGAAGAAATTAGGAAACGTACATATTAAAATTGTTTCTACATAGAATCATCAAAAAATTTAAGCTAGGAATGCATTATTACCACACACTTTTAGAAATCCAAGATGTGTGCTTGAGCACATGCCTCTGCTTTGTATTTTTTCAAAATTATTTATCGCATTCAATACATGGTTTAAAAAATGGAACAACTACTTAATTTTTCATTGCTTGGTGACTAAGGTAAATAGTCGGCAATTTTGTCAGGGTAATTAGAGTTCAGTAGTTCCTCCATTGCATTAATCAGTCGTACATCACGCAGTAGATTCAACAGTCCCGCATCATGTTTGACCGCTTCCAAATCGGTATACATCAGATCGTAGTCAACCACTGTCACACACGGTTTGTGGAATATGTTCAAAATTTTTGTTTTCTAGCTCGATTTCAGGATCGAGCGTCCTTGTGGCGTCATCATTAATGGGGGACTCAGTTCAGTTTGTAGTTGCACGCACGAAGCTCTTTGTATCGTATTGTATAATGTTGACCAAATCACTACACAGTCCCCCGAAGAAATGTTAGCAAGCACCTTATCAAGTGAAACAACATCGTTGGGAAAGAGCAGATACACGCGTAGGCCCAACTTCTTAAGCCGATCTTTGATAAATACCTACAGCATATTTTGTGTTCTGTCGACTGGCCGGTGCCGTTGGTTTGGTTGCTGCGTTCCGCACGGTTATTACGAAGCCATTCAACGTGAACTTGTTTACTTTACTGGTTATTTTCTCCATTTCAAATTTCACGAAACCAAAATTATTTTGCCTATGCGATCCGAGTACACTTCCGTAAAGTAGACAAATAGATTCCAACTGCTTTCAAGTGCCGGTAGCCAAATTTTCCTATGAATATACGGGTTTCAGCTAGGTTAGAGAACGCATGATGTCACGCGCAGTTTTTTAAGTTGCATTTTATTAAACCAAAACCATGCAGTAGAGATGTTGAACTGCGAGTAGTGCTCGATGTTATCAATTCTGCTTTCGTTATCCAAGTAGTTGTACACTAATCGAACGTTAGGCAGTCCGGACGTTGTTGTTGTAACAGCTTCTGGTGAGCTGATACAGCCACTTGTGCTGAGTTGGACAACCTTTGACTGCACAAATCTTCTTGTGCAGATCGGTCCGGGGCGGACCCAGTCGTCCTTAATCGAACGTTAGGCAGTCCGGACGTGGTGAAACTCACTGTTCGCAATTAACATTGTGAAAAATCATATAGATTTTTATGTAGCAGTTAGTATTTTAGTTCCTCGCCTGAAAACGTTGGAGACTTCGCTATGCGACGTAATCGTAATCGGGATGGACACATCGTACGTTGTACACAAAAAGCGTTTTTGTTTTCTGCATTAAAAATGCTTTGTACGTTTTAACTTCAGTTGCTATTAGTATTATGTACATATATCAGATATTTTTTTTATTACCTTCATGGATACGTGCAAAGAGACTAAGATATCTCTCCGATATAAAGTGTATCACACCTTCATCTCGATTTGTGCTTCAATTTGTATACTGTAAACAGAAATGCAACGTTAAAAAATGTTTATTCTTATAAATAATATGTATATTGTTCGACGCGCCTGCCTATTGATGCTCATGCTCAGGCATGTACACCTACGCCACACCATCACACACTGCGAATTTGCTGTAAGGCATCTGATTAGCAATTGGCACCATATTTATGCAATGATTGGATGGTTTACTATTATCCAGTGGCAGCAGCTCAGCAAAAAAGGCTCCAAGTGAAAACATTCTATTAGCAAGTGGCAGATTGAAATTGTTCAACAGCCAGCAGTCAAAGTATGTATGTTAGACTTTATCCTGCATAAATATATGTATGTATTACCCTGCACGTCGCATTCCAATTTGGTAGTTTCATACCGGCAAAGCAGCTTCTCGGCTTGCAGAAAAATCGACAAATTACTACTCATTTTCAACACTTCTAATTGATAGTAACTTAGCTCTGTTTAATATTTAGAAGTATGGTTTTAGTATTTATTTTATGAGCTACCTACATACATATGTATGTATGTACACAGATAAAGCATACTGCATTGTGGCCAAACTGTCTCTCAGGTTGAATCGTTTCGCATTGCACAATGATAAAATTGTTGTACTTATACATACATATGTATGTATGTATATCAGACAAACTCTTGTCCGATTATGTGATGGAGCCACTGTACATATGTACATACATACATATGTAGATGGTGGCTGCGAACTTGTCCAGTACTTAAACTTCTCTATATCATAGATCGTATATGAGTTACGGAATTCTCTTTTCAATAGTTTTAGGTACTATTTGTTGTTAATATTGTAAATTAGTTGAAAAATAGTTTTGAACCAGTGTGTAGGCCACACGCACAGTTTCTGCAGAAGCTTCTAACGCTGCGCAAAGCGTAGTACTGAAATATTTACAGTACGCATATATGTATGTACATATGTAGCAGTTATGTATCAGGGAACTGCAATTGCTACCTTTTTTTTCTCATTACACAGGAATCACAATAAAAAGAAACATAAAACCAAGTGACCAAAGTCTATTTGCAACACACAGAACTTCTAAAATCAATTTTATGTATATTTTTCATTTGTATTGATTCTAATAAGTAATTGAGCGTTCATCATATTGCGATGTAGTGGTGAATTTTCAAGAATATGCTTAAGTAGAGAAACACTTGGTCACTTGGATTTTACCCCGTCAGGTGTTTTTTTCTTTCTTTTATTTGATATTAGCCATTTTAATAAAGAACATACATAAATAAAGTGCCTATATATTTAATTCCTCATAAATAGTAAAAAAGTGGTCCGTTCTGAACCTATGCGGGACATTCCAATAAAATGGAAAAAAAAAATTACAATAAATTCATTTAAAAAGAGAGAAATTAAATGTTCATTTAACAATATGTAATGTAATAATGGGACCAGGTTTGTATAGGCGCTATCCCTTCTCGTTCACAAGCAGACTGTCCGACGGACAGTTCTGTATGAACATGTCTTTTTAAGCTGATCAAAAATATATACAATATACTTTATGGGGGTCTACCACTCTTCCTGTTGCCCGTTAAATTTATTTGGACAACTACATATGTATGTACGACTATATATATAACACGAAAAATGTTTCTACTTATGTTTGTTATAGACTCTGAAACCATCCAACCGATGTGCCCCAAACCGGTTTCATTTGAAAGGCAATAATGCGATGATGGTGTTTGATCAATAAAAAAATGCGTTAGGATTCAGTCCATTCATCGTCGACTTTCCACTTTTTCTATACGGAAATATTCAACCTCATCAAAAGGTGGTGTTACTCGCAAATAAATTAAAAACTTTAGTGTGAAGTTGGTGCATAATATAGACTCTAAACACAAAAACATTGATCTGTTATTCTAATCAGAAAGTTTCATCATTTGTGGTTCGCGTCGATCATGTCAAATAATCGAATTAGAATATATTAAAAACCTCATAAATAGTACAAAAAATTTGTTTTCGCGAAATATATAATATGATCGTAGTAGCACACACCGAGTATTCGCTAGTACCTAATATTCTCTTTGACCTTATGGTACAGGGTATAAAAAACAGACACTTTCTTTTTGTATAACAAATACATATCAATTTATGATGTCAATGAATGTGCGAGATTAAACAACTAATTTCTTTTCTTGGCGATATATACACGTACATACATACATATATTTATATGTTATTTCTCGCATGCATATTTGCATACATACGATATATTTAATAAATTTAGTATATATGAATACATACGAAAAAATTAAAAAAACAAAAGTGTATAAGAGTATAACAGGTTTATGTCAACGCTGCATATAACAGATGTAACAGCCATTATTATGACGCATTAGTACAAATAGTTAATTTTGCACAATCTGATATTTGCGATGCTATATCTCAGCTCACGGAATTTGTACAGAAAAGTATAATATATAAAAATTTGTCTAATCTCACAATGTATTATCACTCCAAACATGAGCACAAAAATACGGTTTCAAATTTTGACAAAATCGCAGAATGTACTTTTTAAAATTTTGACCTATATTTAATAAGTAGGGATTGTAAAGCAACAGCATAGGATTTAATTGAAAGCACCTTTCCAACGAGATATCGCATGTTGAAAAATATTAAGCCGGTTGGGTACAGAAGCCAAAATTCGTTATTTTAAAAAAAGTAATAAAACCAAAATTTCTTAGTTTTTTTATGTACTAAAATCCTGTATGAACAAAATTTTAGATTTTCTAAACGATTCGTTCATAATTTCATAACTTTTGAGCGGATGTACAAATTTACCTATTTTTTTGGGCTCGTTGGACTCGTTTCGGCTTCAAGAATATACAAAAAATGAGGTGATAGGGCTCCCACAAGCACAGATACCGCTCAGGGTTTGAATTTTCAATCCCGTATATTTCGGACTGGAGTGATCCGATATTATATGTTTTAACATATTCTGAATGTACAATTCAAGACCTTTTTAATGATATGTAACACGTATCGGTCGATCTTAGATAATGCGCGTATAATATAGTGTTTGTTGTGCAACCACACTAAGGCGGGCTTTCGTCACTTGTGTGGACTACCGTCCACAGTGATATTGTCGGTGTACAGAAAAACAAATGCAGATAAGCAAGGCGTGCGAATTAGATGCAGTGATTTTCTATCTCACTTGTTCGCTTTGTTTTCGTTATTTGATTTGCTGCGCTCTTTGTTTGGCGCACGGTAGAATATATATATAAGAATAACGGGAACGCCTTGCGTTGTCCTGTTGTTCGCGTTTTGATGTCGCCTGATCATATTTTATTATACATATATATGCATGTGCGAATGTACATATGTATGTGACAGACAGAAGGAGATAGCGTATTTCATAGGCGTGAGCACACTACTATATACATACATATGTATATACATATACGCACAGCTGGTATGTATATATATCGGTTAATCGACTTCAAGTGTTGCTTTATTTACATTTACTGTTCTTCACAAATTATTACGTCTGTACAAATACCGCTGTGCTGTAGTGCTGCCAACTTGTAGTTTTGTGTATTGTTAGCAAACATATGTTTGCTATTTAAAATAAGTTGGCAGCGCAAACGGTGCTTCCCCAGCGTTTTACAATTCGTCTATAAAAAATGAATTTAAAACTAATAATATCATTTATCTACATAAACATATGTATATTTTAAACGTACATATACAATATTTCATACAATAAACTTCGTATGCAACAATAATAAAAGAGAGAATTTTGTTTTAAAAATTGCATTCGCTTAGCGTTCTGCATGTTGTAATCGAAGAATTCGGGTTGCGGTAAGCAATGTGATACAAAAATATGTATATATGTATGTATGCTCTATGTAAAATTTTTCAAGGGACGACTGTTGTATTTGAACTAAGAAGTGAGTTTTATGGCGCCTCCAGGCTTTATAACAGAAATCATTTTCTAGCAATAACGAACTTGAACTTAGACTCCAAATACTGAACTCGTACTTGCACTTTATAATACGGCACTGGTATGACTTTGTAGACCATTTTTTCGAGCAAATCGTATCATAGATTGACTGTGCCGCTCGCTGAACGATGTGTACCATGGCAGATATCATGCAAGTCAACTGGCATTAGCGCAACTTTAATAGCATTGGGATTTTTCTTGTCTATCGGCAGTGGATTACGTTTCGCATCGAAATAACAAAGCCCATCAATTAGAAAGCCCATTATACTCTTGATATGATAGCTCGCCGGCAGAAGACTTGAGTGCATCCAACATGCCGTGCAATAGAATCTGTTTTGACTTTGTATGCGTCATCAGCACATCGGCCGGCAATAATGCGCGCTTAAAGCCTTCAAAAATTTTCATCTTAGACGTAGGTGACAATCCGTATACGGTTTGCAATATTTATACAAACTCCGTACTTAGCACTGATTTTAATTGGCTGTGATCGATCTACTAGTCCTAGCAGTGTCAACGACCAAACCTAATTTAGGCAGTTTTACATAGAGCATTTGTAAATTGATTTGCTTAACTTATTGTGTACATTTTCCAGATTTGCGCTCTTAAAAATTAACGTTGCCGCGGCAAGGAAATAGCAGGAGAATCTAAAGTCTAAGTTTAAAGGCTCTACAATTAATAGGCTCCGGGATCTCGTTGTTCAAACATACTGACGGTTGGACGTATGAACGGACGGATGAACGGACATACAAATCTGCAGCCTGCAAACTTCACAGTTTTTCAAATACTATTGAGTGAGCGATGCGATGATGTCCATAAGTTGCGGTAAAGCAAGCTAGTCAATATGGAGGCAACAACCGCAGACTTTTTAGTATTCTTTGGCAAATACCACTTTGCACCTAAAACCGAATCTCGAAAATTCAAAGCCATAAGCCATTGCATACAGTATATCAGGACACTGTTTCAAATCCAGCTGCTCCGTAGAGCTACTTATATTGAATGCTAGTGAACGTAACTGCGGCGTGCTCCGCTTTTTTCGTTGCGCCTTCACCATCTGCTGCAGACTATTGCTGGCAATCCGTTTGGCAGCCTCATCGTCAACGGCAACGCCCAATACGGTGTTCAGGTTATGCCTATGAAAACCAGATATACGCTTTGCATTGTTGACATTGGCGGATGCATTTTCAGCATTATTTTTGACCATTTTTGTCATTCTCAAACTCAGAGAACTTTACATGATTTATGGTACTCCATGCTGCTAGTATTGAGTATTAAGTGCATGTTTACGCCATGTATTGTGTGTATCTTTCGATAGATAACAACAACAACAACAACAACAAGAACAAGATCTAGATCAAGATTCGGATCTACATATGTACACATGCTGCTATGCTGATCATTGGAACACATACGTACCTACATATATATGTATACATATCTACTTGGGTAGTAGATTTAACAGTGTTTAGATTCACTAGCGTCATCAGTACTCTACTTCAATTTTAACAGTGAAAATATGTGTACACGGTAAATCGATTTATCTATCTTTGTTTTGATGGTGTTTCTCAACTCTCTATAAATTCAAACCTAAATATCTGCAGTGGATAATTTGGCTAACATTAGGGAGCAACTCATATGTCATATGTCATATGTACATATGTATGTATCTTCTATAGATGTCCTATGCGTTTTACAATCGTATGTTGCTTAATTCTATTGTGCCCGATATTGTCTTAAAAAACAAAGTCATCAAGTCACAGAAAATTAAAGAGCATTAATTCGTTACTTCCAGAGATAACGAGGGAATGGCCTATATAATTCGTATGTATCTACTAGATACTATCTATACACTTTACTTACACTATTAATTATAAAACTTTACTTCACTGTAGATATTGATGCAGGCGAAGTTACATGCAAGCATGTCCAAGGTTTGTCCGGGGATCAGCTACACTGAGTTACCAATGGGTATATTATGAACATTTTCAATATTCATTCAACGTACTTTTTTAATAGTTTGTATGATTTCTGTTCTATTTTAAGCAAGTCAAGTCAATTATACACGTTTCTATATACTCGTCTTAAGCTAAGTCAAGACGCATCGTCATGTTGGAAATTTTGCAATGGTGATTCTAAAGTTTAAATTCGGCCGTGAGCGATCAAAAATGTTTCAGTAGTCTCGGATTATTGGTTTAAATTGTTAGTAAGTAGATTGCCATAAATGTATTTTTAGTGATATACAATACAACCAATAGTTTTTTTCGGCGGTTCGTTGTTCTTACTTCTTCAAAGACTTCTGGCAAACAAATGCTTGTATACCATACAGAATTGAACATCTTACGAAGCTCTAATGCCACTGCAGCCACATAACCATTTATGCCAAAGAAACAGGCAACCATTTGCATCGAATAGCATCGTGCGCGATCAACTTTTGTTGGATTTGGCTCCTCTTAAAAACACAAACACCCAAAAAGTCGATTCATGTTTTGTTTGGGTTCCATGATCCGTCGCCTATGTAGCTGTTGTGCACAGAGTTCAACATTTTCTTGCACCAATCGACACGAGCACTTTTTTGAGCGTTTATCAGATTATGCGGCATCCAACGCGAACAGATCTTCTTCACGGTCAAAAAATCAAGCAAAATCGTGTTGATGCTTGTCATACTACTGCTCCAGGACGCGTCTATGTCTCGGTATGTTACATGACTGTTTTGCTTTATCAATTCACTCACAGCATCGTTGTTCTCTGGCAGAACAACCGATTTTAGACGACATTCACGGAATTGTTGGAGGGAGCATCGACCACGACTGAACTTGTTGTTCCAGTGCTTAAGGATAGTGCTTGCTCGGCGTAAAATGATTTTAGTTCACCGCAACACTCTTTGTCTTGATAGTTCACTTTGAAATTTATGAAAAATTTTCGAACGAAAATGTCCACGATTTAATTCACACTAAACAACACAAATACTGCTCGTACGTAACAACGTTCTAAGTGCGTTTACGCTGAAAATGTCCAACTTTCCAGTGGAAGTTTTGCAGGTATATAAATAGCGCTCCACACTTGCTAAAACGTTTAACCACAGCTAAGTAAGTAAATAAGATATTTAGTTCAAATGTATATCTAACAATTTATTTCTTTTTGCTCGATTCGTTCAGCTTATACTACCAATAAGGGGACATCAAAGATTTCAAAATGGTTGAGTACACATTAACAGTTCCGAGTATAAGCTTCGTGTAAGCTGATCGTAGCACATCCACTATACTGGTAAGTCTTTTAAGTTTTGTATTATTAATTTTCTCACATAATTACTTGAAACACACTGCTGGTACCCTCCTATGGTCGAAGTCTTCAAATGCGATTGGTACGCACATCATCCCTTTGGTCTTGTATGGAAAATAGATCTGTTAAAGTTTGTGTATCATTTGTGTTTGTAGCACTCATTGCCTACTGATAAAAAGCCATAAAATTTAAGAAGATTATTTTCTCCGAAACACCGAGTACTGCTTCAATCACTGCTTTCAAGATTAATGTGTATTGCAGATTCGATTGTTTTATCCATTCGATTTTTAAAGATCGAGTATTGTGTGACGTAGTTGATTCTGAAGTGCGAGAGTAGATGCTCCCAAGTCTCATGTACCCATTCGTCACACACATTGTATGGGTCATTATAGTTGCGATGAGCTTATATATATATTGAATTTTGACTTAGCTTGACTTAGGAGCTCTTATGTTCCAAGTCTATTGTACACCTGGCTTTTGACTGTATTGCAACTGGAGACTTTTTGCCAATTACTGTTGGCAGTAGTGTTGGTAGTGGTACTATATTATTAGAGCCTGTAAGGCAAACCGTATGCTTCGTAATCTTTCTCGTTTCCAGGAAGGTTTCTGCGCCTGTAGATACATATGAAGTAGATTTTGAATGCCATGCTTCTCATGTTGCAAGCACCTAAAGGTGGAATACGCTAGTAGAGTTTTGCAAATAGGAGAATAGTTCGATTTGTGGATTGTCACACTGCTGGTCATCTTAGAGCCATCAGTGTAAAGGAACACTACATGATTGGCGATTGGTCTTGTCTCCTACGTCCTTGTCTTATAGGATAGGAAGCAGTTTTGAGAATTTATTCTAAATATTGGTTTGAGTATGCTGGTCTGTGAAGTATATGGAGTATGATGGTCAGGGGTAGAAGAAGATGTACTATTTCTTAATACTTTCTCCCACATTTAGTTTTCATGTGAGCTTAGGATCATAAATTAAGCATAATAGTTTGGACTATGTTTAGACACTTGAAGTTCTGTTTTTAATAGACAATTGACTAATAGGTCGCCTGACTACGCATAGTTTTTGAGTTCTTTCCGAAAAAGGATCTGATATTGAAGTGGCGTTTTAGCCGTGTTTTGTTCATGTTTATTGGACAGAGCAGTGACGACAGAACTTCCAATGAGAAGTGTCTCTGCTTACAAATGTGATTATCGTCACACAGATGTGCCAATACAGTTCAGAAATAATTTTCGAACCGACAACATGTTCTTTTTGTCGCTTCACTAGAAGTTTTGTTCAGAATAACAACTGTGTCAAGGTACTACAAAGTAGGAAAAGCATAATGTATCGCATTCACTTATAAAGCATGGCATACGGCAGGGTATATTGAGAATAAATAATTTGCTAAATCTTCCTACGGATGGCATATATCGGTTTTCACCATGCCGTATGCGTGAAGTAACCCTATTCGATATACAGCAGCAGCTGTGGAGTAACATACACTGACAGCACCATCAGCAGACGAGACAAGTTCCATGGCTTTGGCGACAGCATTAGCAGCCGTCTAGAAAGATATTGACTCCATTAAACATTTACGGTTATCACCACTGAATTCAGCTTGTCCAAATTAAGTAAAATAGACCTATCTCACGAACTCCCAGCAAGCCGACTACAACAGTGCTACACACCATTGTTCATACATCTTTGTTTTGACGATATTGTTATGAAATCTTCGTTCAAGTTTCTAATGAAAATATCAGCTCACCAAATTATGGAAATTAATATACCTTGGCATATTTGAACTTATTTCGTCCTATGATTAATTTCTTTGCCAGCCGTTTCAAAGAACATATACACAAGGAAACCAGTCATGTTATTTATTTGTCTTCCACGATTTGCGAAGAACTCACTAAACTAAAAACCATTGTCTGCGATCTCTACTCGAATGAGAAAGCCAAGTTTAATTCAGTGTCAGTCGAATCTACTCCGGATAAAGAAAATATAGATCAATTTACGGTTGTTGTCATCTGCGTGGAAGGGATTCGTCCAGTTGAATGTTTTGTGACTTTGATATATAATTGTGGGCACACTGGTAAAGAGTTTGCAGCAGATCTGGTTGAGTATTTGAAAAACTTGGACATAGTCATACAAAACTGTCGTGCTCAAAAATACGACAATGTGCCTAATATGACCGGGAATAATCAAGGCATGCAAACTTTTATAAGGCAGTTGAATTCATACGTTGTTTTTGTTACTTTCTGTGGATATTCTTTAAATTTGATATGAATATCAATTCTTTGTACATGTCCTGTTGCTGTACAGTTGTACGTTTAAAAAGCGTCACCCACCAACACTCTTAGACCCAAAAATCTTAATCCGGCCATGACTTTATACAATACATTTTATTACTGACTGATTCATATCTTTTAATTCAATGGAAAAACGTAATTTTCGCCTACGAGTCTACCCTGCAACTCAACAAGTTCACGTTGATTCTGATTCGGATTCTGGTCTGTCGCATCCTGCATGAGTAGACCCACCGGTATGCCTATTGACTCCATTGCTGTGTTTCGAAGCAGTCCGCTGCTGCTGCGTGCCAAACCCCATTGACGCAAAAACTTCTTTAGATATCTCTTGGGTACCTTGATCAACTGGCGACGTATAATGCGTTGCACCTTGCGCCAAGGACTCTTTGTGCCGCGTTCATCCGTCGCCAGTTCATCATAGTTAAGTGGCTCATTGGGCGTAGTACGTTGCACCAGTTGCAACAATTGTTGCAGCTGTCGCTCGCTTAGCTGACTGAGATCAATCTGTTGCAATGGTTGGAGAACCTCGTTGCTTGCCACAGTATCGTCATCGTCAACATCATCATCATCATCATCATCATCATCACCATCATCATCTAGCACGACATCTTTATCCTTAGCAATGCGTAGCAGGACTCGTCGATTATTAACTGCAGCTGCATGTTGCTGTTGACAGCCACGTGCATATCCTTGTACTACGGATATATCCTTATAAGCTTGCGACAGGGACACTAAAGTGATTAGGAGCGCCAGTAGTAGCCACAGCTGTGAAGTGCTTAGCTTTGTGCCTACCATAGTGAATTTAATTTGGTAGATTGTTGTAAATGCTCTCGCAGATGTGTCTTTATATACACGTACAACTAGCGTAGCGTCTAGTATTAAGTGCGCAAGTGCGCCGTAGGCGGCATTGATGACAATTTGGAGCACTGTTCTATCTATAGATGTATCTATGTATGTAATGCGCTGCCATCGCAAAATTCAAATGGTCATTGGCAATGCTTCTGTTTAATGTTCTTTGTACTTTGATTTCGGTGTAGGTTTCATTTGAAACATCTATAAAAAGACCTTCTTTGTGCCATAGAAAAGCTTACTTCTTTGTTTGTTGTTGTTGCTTTACATGAAATTAAAATTATAAACTATAGTTTTATAGGTAGAAATATAATGGTGCACGTTTGTACGTTCAAAAGATGTGGCATCATCTTTTTAATAATATTATATCAAACTGAACCAAACGTGTTAAATTATAATTGTAAAATAGAAATAACTATATATTTTTTAATGTATATAGTGTGCTGGCAGAGACAGTCTGTTAAAAATCCATGCTTTAATTAAGTACCTATTACTTCTAATTATTTCATACCCAACAACATTATCGCCAAACTTCAAAAAAATGCAATTCATGCCAAGCAACATCAAAACCAAACAGAAGAGTTGTTCAGAACAAAATGTATGAAAAGATTAATCAAAGTATTTTCCAACGCTGGTTACTATTTTTTCTCACTTCTCAGGCAATTTTTGAATTTCATCTCGAAAAAAATAGCTCGGCTTTAGACGCAATTCAAATTAGAAGCCAATTTTCGATTTCTATGAAAGAAATGAACGGCGACATGATTTTTTTTTTATTTCTTCTAAAACTCAAGGCGTTATAAACATACATTATAGTTATACACTGTACGCAAAGAGCCAAGACCATAAGAAGTTTGTGTGAATGTATGTAACAGACAGAAGGTGGCTTGTAAGCCGCTGTAAGTCCATATAAAGTTTATAGGTACGATCAGTAACGGAAACTGAGTCGATGTAGCTGTGTACGACTGTCAGTCCGGATGTTTGCCTGTCGATCAATCCGCTGTACACAAAGTATACAACATACTGCCTTGCGGTACATTCGGTTTTTAATGCAACGAATAGGTTGAGTAAATAAAATCTCAGAATGACATATAGTGACGCTGGCAGTTCAAACTGAATCATATAGCGTACGCCTTTCAATCTATTGCTGTGCCGGAGTAACATGTTCATGTCTAAAGCCAAATAATCGGTTATGACGCTCTGTACGTCTAAAACACATAAAATACTACCAAAAGATATACATAGCAATGTGTTGGCGAAATATTGATAGCAAACTAATTGGTCTGTATAACGGAAAGAGGCTATTAAGTTTGTTAGGTTTTAATGAACACATCATATAAGTACTTGCCATGGTTTATGAAATACTAAATAAATGGTGTATAAATTATAATAACCATCCATCATAATATGGTGGATCTGAACTATTGTATTGTATTGCAGTATCAGGAACATTATTGCCTTAACAGAAAGAGCCTTCGCAAATCTGCCAACAATTCTGTCTTTTGGAGCAAAAAAAAAAAAAAAACAAGAAAAATGTTCAACGAATATATTTAAGGATCGTAATTATGATTCATTATATATTCATTTTAAATCACGGATGGTCTGCCGTACTATAATTAAACAATATAATATTCATTATCTATATATAAACAGGCAAATGCAAATCATTCACACCCTTTTTAACCCTCTTAAACACAACGTATTCGCTTGTTTTTGTTGTTTTTTTTCTGGAGTATTGCGTCTAAGGTCGGTAAAAACCAGGTAACGCTCTCGGCCAAATGACAAAGCCTCTTCTTCTTTCTCTCTCAGCTCTCTCAATTTGCTATATCTGCTACGTTTTTTGTTTCTATCGGCTCCATTGGTTTCAGTTGGAAGAATAGGGAATAAAAAATATTGTCTATTTCTTTTGTGCTCTAAAGTGCGATTTACATTATACAGCATGTCGTTCGAGCAGTTCTACGTTAGGCTCGAAATTGTTATGTGCGCACTTGCAAACACGTGTTAAAATAAAAATTTTATGAACAAAATTTTGTTTATATTGTACTTTTCGCATAATTTTTCAATGTGTTGACTTCGAATCAGACGGAAAATACTCCTACAAAAACCTTTCCTTTATTAAAACTGTGTATGTTTTGATTGGCTCCATACGGCTCTAACGACAATGTTCCTTATAACATATACGGTAAATGAGTACACAACAGACAAAAGTAGACCTGCTAGATCTCATGAATTAGTATACATTTAGATCTAGCCAAGTCCATTCGTCCATATGGTAAGATCTCAAAGGCTGTAATAAAGAGAAGCACCAAACTTAAATATTGAGACGCTTCTGTGATGTGGCCTCGTAGAGTACATATAATATATATAATGAAGTAGCAGTTAGTCTGGGGTAGAGTTTTAAATAAAAAAATTGGGTTTCAAGACGCTGCTATGAGAAAAAATGTGGCCCATATAATTTGCAACATCGTTACACTCCTGGGGTGGTATTTACAAAAATCAGCGAAATATGTGCTAAATTTTTTCTCGTGTAGAGTATACCAAGTTTGAAAACGATCGGAAAATAAAAATTTCACCATATATTCTTTGGAATTCCCCTTAGCGAACATTTTCACCATAAAAAGAAATGTCTGTCTGCAAATCAGCACTCTAGCGTTAGCGGTACCGACTGTGCCTTGATGATGAATCAGTCAGGTGAAGCATACTTATGTATATATGTAGATGAATAAACGCTTGAAATACGAATAGAGAACTACAGAACTACTACTACAACTGCCACAGAACTATCTATATTGTCCGCTTACCATAGTAGAAAACCCACCACATCTCATTCAGCGCCGCCTCCCTATTAGCTGGCACTTGCCCATGCATTTAAACCTTGTATTAGTCAAGGCTTGGCAATCGTCCAATATATGTTCCGGAAACTCTTTGTTCTCGAGACAGAAACTTCATGTGTTGTCACTTTCAATACCTATTTTCTATAAGTGGTTTTTGAGCCTGCAATGTCCAACTAAACACTCTGACTACATTCTCATTGTGTTCTTTTCTGCAAACCCACATGGCAGACTTCTGCTCGTTTCTTGCTATATGGGCCTAATAGTTTCTGACAATGTCCAATACCCACACATTTTTTCCAGCATTCATTCCTGGCTATATGTTCTTTCGTTGCCACTAGAATTCTTGATCAAATCATACTTCATATTACCCATTGGTCATAATAAGTTTTTTAACATTGTGTTTCTTGCAATAGAAAGTGAAAACTTTGGACTATTAAGATATTTGAAATGATTTTACAGCAACTAAATATAGAAAATTAATTATAATTAAAATAAAAATGTTAGAAAGTACACCATCTTTTCTAAATCTCCATAAACAGCGAAGTTCGTTATGTCGACCCACAAAGCGACACAATTATTGTTATTGAAAACTTGTAGCGGATCGTTTGTCTCTCAATCCAAACATAATATTGTATTATCCACTAGTAGAACTGTCTTTTCATACTTGAACTTTGTTGTACCATGGGTTTTCAATTTTCTAGGTGAACTGTCCAGACCTTTGAAGGTTTCCATCCAACATAAGATTATTTTTTTTTCGCTGTTTACGCTAGTTCTGAGCAATACCGAGTATTTTATTTATTTAAACATATAATTATGTATATACGATAGAAAAAAAGCTACACAAACGTATTGTATTTACACTTGAATCACATAGTCATCTTCTGCACATCGTGCATGGAACTGGGTCAATTGTTCAGATTGCCGATAGCTTGATAGATACTACATCAACCAGATACAAAGCGATGCTTTCAAAAGAATCAGCAAGTAATGAAAAACGTTCACCATTCAATTAAGTTTCATACACTTTCAATTTATTATAAAGAAGTTTAAGTGAAAAAAAAAAAAAATTTGCATTGCCATAATTAAATTAGAAATAAATTAAATAAATTAGGGAGAAAAAAAATGTCGTATCTCAACTTAAAACTGTGTGATTTGTGGCGTTCACTCCGAAGCTTTCCAAAATGGGCCAGAAAGAGCGAGAGGTTAAGCTCAATTGCTGAACACTTAGGCGGCGGTGACACGAGTTCTCTTGTTCCTGTTCTTATTCTTCTTATTCTTGTTGCCGCGTCTGCGGTTCTTAACCACGCGCTTCTTGACCACGCGACGCTTGCCAGGACGACCGCCGTTTGTGTTCAGCATGACCTTTTGACCGTTCGTGAAATAGCGACGATAACGTGGTGGAATACGCACACTGATGGTCTGACCCTGTCCGCGACGTGCACCCTTGCGGCGCAGATTGATACGTGAGGGCTGACGTGAGGCCTTGCTGCTGTCAACACCACCAGCAACATTGGTGCCCTGAATATCCTCCGGATCGGAGACAACATACTCCTGTGCGCCACTTGCAAGTGCAGCCTGCAAGGCCTGTTCGTCAACAGCAGCGGGTTCCTCCTCGGATTCATCATTGATACGACCAGCAGTTCCAGCACCAGTACCAGTAGTGCCAGTTCCAGTACTAGTTGGCGATGTGGTGATGGTGCCCGTTGCCGATGGAATTGTGCCAGTTGAGGTAATGGTGGTTGTTGGATTAGTGGTAGCTGTGCCGGTACCAGTACCACCGGTAATGATAATTGGTATAACGGGCTGTTGATTGCTGTTACCGAACATGTTTTTGAAGAGCAAAAATTTCTTCATGAACAAACGACCGCTGGATGCATCCTTGTTGCCGTTGGCTGTAACCTTGATGTCTTGATCACTGCCACCATCTTCGGCAGCAATAAGTTGCACATCACTATCGACATTTGCAGAGCGGAATTTGGCACTGGCCGGTTCATTGAAGTACGATGAGCGGCGTCCTGTGAAATATCAATGTAAGCACTTAAAATCTCTCGCCGCTGCTTTTTGTATATTTGTTTGTGTGCGACACTTACCCTTGACTACGACTGGTTTTGGTTCTGGTTCCGGTTCTGGATTGCCTTGAGCAGCAAGCAGCAGACAGCCGAGCAGGACACAACTATATAGATACAGCTTCATGTTGGCTAGTTATTGCACAATTTGACTACAATAAGATAAAAAAAAAAATAATCTGTGCGAACTTTTCAAATCCAAATGCGATCGCACTGATTGGTAATCGATGTTTGATACATTATCGGCCAAATGCCAAGTCTTTTATACTCGTTAGCCGAATTTTGTTGAAAGAATTCTGCACATATACAGTTCAAGTACTTGGACGCAGTTAGCCAGTAATCTAAGCCTGCTGTCCATTGGGCCCTCACCCTCACCTTCACCGTCACTTCAGTCAGTCACCATTTCAAATGGCCAAAGAAATGTTTGCGTACATAGTTTCGATATGCGGCAATTGAGGTGAATTCAGTTTTATTCAAATGATATTTGCGCGCTAAAAACGCTTGCAGCTATTAATTGTAAACGGGCACATTTCATCTTATGTGTATACACAGCAAACATATACGAAAAGGTTCGTCTTTTACCACTATTGAAAACGTTCAAAAGAAATTCTGCGTCTCATCGTGCAACCGGTTCAAGGCACCACGATTCGAGGGAAGAATCGCCTCAATGCATAAAGCACTTGAAGTAATTCAAGCGAGAAGGCAAAGACTCACAAGCACAAACAGTGTCAGAAGCGTTGGAAAAGTGAAATCCATCGTTTCATACATCGATCATAGGGTATGTCGTGATGATCGGGGAAAGCGTTCAAGCCCCCAAAAAATGTACAAAGATGACTGCACAAATTGCAAGCATGCTCCAAGTAGCTTTGTATAAAAAAAATAGCACAGTGTTCTACACTTAAGCACAACTAACTAATTAATTAATTAGTCTTTAATGAGCTAATTGCATGCAGCGCTTTGGGCATTCCAAACTTTAGAAAATAAGAACTTTAGTTTAGACAGACCAAGATTTTTAAATACATCGCACTACAATTAAATACTGGTGCAGGCTGAAAAAACTTGTTAAAAACTAAGAGATGGCGCTCGTAGTTTTTAAAGAAATTGGTTTCTGACAAGTACGATCTATCATTAGACTACTGTAACATTTTGAGCAATCTGCGTCATTAAGTTTGTGTTCGACAGCCATAGTGGTCAGATATGGAAGACATACACGGTGTGATCTAAAAATAAACGAACTTTTTAGTTATAATATAAAACAAGCATGGTATTATGTTGGATAGAGGCCATAGCAATTGTGAGATTGCTATTCTATCAGACAGTCAGGTGCGTTAAGCACAAAAACTGTCAAGTCCAAACTAGTGCAGGAAGCACTTATATTATTGGTAAAACTCGGCGAACACAACAAAGTTTACTTACTATGGGTGCCAGGACACAATAATATACTAAGAAATGAGCTAGCCAATAGACTTGCCAAGAAAGGAGCGGCAACGCTAATAGTAGGACCAGAGCCTTTTTATGGCACTGGAAGACTTAGTACACTGGAACTAATCTACATTGAAATAAATAGGGCTAAGAAGCAAGTACAATGCTTTAACTAGGTAGAAACCAGCTGAGAACATTAACAGGAATACCAACAGGACACTGTCGACTGAGGAAATACCTGTGTATTGATGTGTAATGATAGATGTATGTAATTCCCCAGAATGCAGATTTTGTGTTCATAAAGAAGAGACTACTCTTCATATCGTTGCAAAATGTGGAGCAATAGTCAGAAGTAGACTTCGAATATTGGGCAGTTACTTTGTCGCTGAAGAACAACTGAAGAAGTTATATCTTAGGACAATATTAAGGTTTATTCAACAAGTTGGACTAGAGCAGGACATCTAAACAAGAAGGACAAAACAATAGGTCTCTCTAGGTCGCGGTTTTAAAATTATGTCCTCTAATAATATTAATAATAATGAAAATGTTTCAAAGCTAATATTTAATCAAAATACGATCCATTTAACACAATACAACATTAGGAACGCTCAACCAATTTATCCATAGGCTTTTTAAACTCGCTTTTTGGGATGTTCTTTGGCACCTGTGTCACGGCTGCTTGTATAGCTAAAATGTCATCATAAAAAGCTTCTTTCATTGCAGTTTGCATTTTTCGGAAGAGAAAATAATCGCACGATGATAGATCAGCCGAATACGGAGGGTGTTCGATGAAACAAATCTGTTTTTTTTTTTTGGTGTTTGTAGAACTCTCGTAGAACTCTCGACCACAAACTATGTAACACCTGTAAATAATATTCTCCATTGACAGTTTGACCTTCTGGAACAAATTCCTTGTGAACAATACCCTTGGAATCATAGAAAGTTATCAACATTGTCTTGATTCTTGACTTCTGAAACCGCACATTCTTAAAAAAAATAACGAAAAAAAATCTTACTGATCCGACCGAAAACCAAAAAAAAAAAAAATATATATTTCTACCTTTAACTATTTTGTTGCTTTTACGTATATGAGTAGGTACATAAAAAACTTAATTTACACTCACTCTCAACATTCCGGAGCTTTCCATCGGTGGGAGATCTCTCAAGAATTTTGCGGCTTTAAGCCCAATACTGAGATCGATAAAAATGTTTGATACCGAAAAAACGCTGTCAAACAACAATCAAAAATTTTTTTGCCCAAACTGTATTTCATCGAGTACTCAGATAACAAAAAGGTTTGCTACCGAAAATACTTCATATACTCAAAAATCATTTGACAAAGAGTTTGACCTTTTACATTTTCGTAAAAAAAAAACCAAGGAAAAATCAACTTATCACCCAATAAATATCTGAATTTAGTATTTCATGTTGATTTGGGAACACTGTTTTTTTTTTGTTTGACACAGCAGTAATAATTTACAATTTCGGTAGCAGAAATGTTCATCGATCTCAGTATTGGGCTTTAAAAAATTGAATGTGGATTTTTTTTCCATTTTTCATATACACTCAAAGATTTTTATTTAAAAAAAACATGCCCTTATAAAATTCCCTATTATTATGTTATATATTTTTATTTTATTATTGACGTTAGAAACACCAAATTGAGATAGATTTGTATATAGCTACCACTTAAAGTAGGGTTGACACGTTCAATTAATACACTTTATCTAAAGAAGGAATTGGAGTGTGTAGATGTCTAAATTGAATTCTCTAACTCTTTTTAATCTCGATGATCTTGACGTTCAAACAGGCCGACATGCTGATTAAAAATATGTATATTTTTTGGGGTCTTTCATCCCTCTTTTAGAATGAGTAACGTGCGCAGTTACAGCAACATAGATTCATTATTTTGACTGCTGCTGGAAGGAGGTCATTGATTGAGCGAAAATAAAGTAGAAATTGTTTCTTACAGATACCGTTTTTAGAAAACCATTGGAAGAAAGGATAACACAACACACTACTTCATTTGATATAGTTATGATTAATTGCGATACGTTGAACATCTTTGCTGGGAGTTCCTTACATTCTTAACAAATTTTCCATTACAAAATTCGCCACTGAGATGGAAATAAGAATGTGTTAGCATTGAAGTTGAGTAGACTAAGCATGTTTAAACAGAATGCATCATACTGAAAAATTGATGGGTTCAATTAGACCTGGGTTCATAAAAAAAGGTTATGCATGTGAATTGTTTCTTTTTTTTTTTATGTATATATTTATTTTATTAAAATCGAGTGTGTCAATGTTGCATAGAATCGAGGCATTATCTAGTGATCGTTTAGCTAACCGCGACGACGAAGACTCTGGATCAATCTTCTACGTTGGCGGCGTTGCCGCTGAGCACGTGCACGGTTCTGGGCACGGCGGCGACGGTTGCGGTTCATCTGCTGTCGACGTCTACGTGAGTTGCGATTGCGGGAGGCCTTACGACGACGCATAGCGGCTGTACGGCGGCGCCTTTGGGTGGAACGACGTTTCGCGGCTTTGCGCCGACGGTTGGCAGCCTGTTGCTGCTGGCGTCTGAGGCGATAGACGGTCTGACGGTTCCTGTTGATCAGTTGTTGACGGTTGCGGCGCTGACGATGGTTACGTTGGTTTTGACGGCGCAGACGATTATATTGGCGTTGGCGATAGTTCATCTGACGCGATTCGATACGATCGTCAGTTGCCTGTACTTCATTGCCGATCTTTTTGTTCTTATTGTCAACGGCGACCACATTGTCACCTTCATCGTCATCATCATCATTATCATCAGTTTCATCGGAATTATTGTGCGCCAGAACACCATAGAAGTCATCATCGTTCTCATAATCATTATCATCAACATCATCTTCGGCGTGTACGTTATGGAATGTATCGTCGGAGAGCACCAGAGCTCTACGTGATGGTGCTGGCGGTGGTGGTGGTGGTGGCGGTGGTGGTGGTGGTGGTGGTGGCGGTGGTGGTGGTGGTGGTGGTGGTGGTGGTGGTGGTGGTGGTGGTGGTGGTGGTGGTGGTGGTGGTGGCGGTGGTGGTGGTGGCGGAGGTGGTGTGGTTGGTGTAGTTGGTGTGGTTGGCGTTGTTGGTGTGGTTGGTGTAGTTGGTGTGGTTGGTGTGGTTGGTGTGGTTGGCGTGGTTGGTGTGGTTGGTGTGGTTGGTGTGGTTGGTGTACTTGTTGTTGGTGGTACGGTTGGACACGGTGCGGGTGTTGTTGTTGTATATTTATTAACTATAAACGATGGATCGAAAGCTCGGCCGGCAATCGCTGCGCCGGCTGCGCCAGCTGAGCGTGCTTGTGGCTTGAAGAGCTTGTATCGTACTTGATTGGGTTGCGCTTGTTTGCCATCTGTAAGATAGATGCATGATGGTGTAATATGGTGTTTTTACTTTAATAAATCTTCTTCGTTTCACTTACCGATGGCCGTCGCTGCTACAAGGAGTAGCAGTAAACTGAAACCTAAAAGATTCATGGCGCTTACTGTGCTCTAGTGCCACGAATCGTTCGAATTGATGTTTGATATTCGTTAGTAAAATATCACTAATTCGTTTTAGTCCTTTACTCTTAGCGTTTCTTTGATGCTGCTACTGCTAATATTACTATTGCCGTGTCTGCCAATGGAAGACGACCTCGGCTTGACTGTGCCTTCAACAATTTACCGGCGACATTATATACCCAGAATCGCTGCTCAATGAAAAATATGTTTCATATGTATCTACGATCCATGCATTTCATTAGATATCATCCCATAGACCCAAACCAACAACAAACACACGTAGAGAATTCGTATTTCGCAAATTAAAAATTCGCGCATAAATTTTGCAAAACATATTTTAAATGGAATTGTATCGCTAAAAAGAAAGAAAAGAAAAAAAGTTGCAAAATTTTTGCAAATTTAGTTCTTAATTTTTTTTTTTTAATGCGAACCCAATGAACTAGATTGACCCAAACAGTTCGCAAAGATTATCACCAAGCAAATAAAACAAAGAATGAAAAAAAAAAGTATTATGCATAATCAGAACAACAAGAACACGCATTTGAATAACTAAAAGACGACCGGTCCAGAGATCAAGAACAGCAAAGATGGTTTTAATCTCAGAACTTCATTTCGAATGCTGCTTATGTTTGGTATAGACGTAAAATATGCCGTTAGAAGAATACAACAATACAAAAAAATATTGATTCAAAGTTTGAAAAATCTCAGTATCGAAGCAATGACAATAGATAATTGTGAGGATGCTTAGTAATGCAAGACGAGAATGCTAGGTATTTTGAGAATATGCAGCCAGTTCAAGAAGCGGCATGTGCTTCAATGTGTTCACATTCTAAGAACTTATTTGAACTCACGTATTTATTCCAATGCTTATGATAGATTGATAGATTGTCCGTTTCTATTTATTTTTAATCTTAAGAAGTAACTTCATATACGGCTGGAACTCATTGCAACTCAGAAGCGGTAGCCTTGAAGCTATACACAGATTCTTGGACTCTGCTGCTGTTTCAGAAATCTTAGTTACTTATTGGCGTTTCAATCGATTATGTTGCATGCCCGCACGTAGCAAGGCGCACCAGTGCAACTGGTGTCAGTCAGTTGTTGGGAGTTCATTGCAGACTTGGTATATCCAAAGCATGTTCGTTCGCCCACTCGAGCATTATTCCTGAGGTCGTCAGCAAAGGGGCATCGTATTCGTAGCTATATCTTTACTGGCAAAAGCGCAACACTAATCTGGACTTCTGCAAACGACTCCATTGCATAATAAATCGTTTAGTTCTATAACTCCTTCACAAATACAAGCCAAATCACTTAGAACTGCTTTTGTATAAATATTTTTTAGTTTTGAAAAGCCGTTTGGAGGCATACTTTTCTTGGTATGTTTTTAAGGATGCTTTTGAACAATGTTTCTATAAATCAGTAAGCAACTGAAGAGCTTCAGTTGCCTATTGTCCTAAACATCTATGTATATTTTGATAGAAAAATAATTTTGTATTTTTTGTTTTTTTTAACTCATTATTTTATTGGCAATTGAAATCGGTTCGTTGAATTTTGTTTATGGACATTTTAGACACGTACACGGATCAAACGTCTACGATTGCCGCTACCCTGACGGAAGCGTTGCATCAGACGAATATTGGCACGACGCTGACGACGGCTACGTTGACGGCGTTGACGCTCGTTGCGGTTCCTCAGTTTACGCTGTTTCTGGCTTCTACGGTTTCTGATCTGGCGATTACGTTTCTGGCTCAACTGGCGACGGCGGTTGTTATTGCGCTGATTGCGGCGACGACGCTGTACCGCTTGCTGGCGACGACGGCGCTGAATCTGGCGGCGACGCTGATTTTGCTGACGCTGAATCTGGCGACGACGCATTACATTCTGGCGACGACGGCGACGTAACTGATTGGAGCGTGAGCGTCCGCTGATGGCGACTGCACCAGATTCAATCTCATCATCATTATCATCATCATCATTATCGTCATCGAAAAGGCGCTGCAGCACAAATGTATTATCGGCCTCTTCATCATCGAGATCGGCATCATCATCGTCATTGTTGTAAATTTGCTGCCTGTAGCCTCTGCCTGCTGGTGGTGTAGCTGGTGGTGTAGCTGGTGGTGTAGCTGGTGGCGTAGCTGGTGGCGTAGCTGGTGGCGTAGCTGGTGGAGTAGCTGGCGGTGTTGTAGTTGCTGGCGGTGTACTTGCTGACGCTGTTGGCGATGTAGTCGAAGTGCCTGTTGAGGTTGTTGTTGTGGGCGTAGTTGATGTCGGAGTTGTTGCAGTCGGCGTAGTCGACGTACTCGGCGTAGTCGATGTAATTGTTGTAGTAGTTGGTGCAAGTGTTGTTGTCGTCGTGACACCCTTCAAAGTGTTGAGAATCTCAAGCAATGCGGGCCCACTTAAGCGACCCTCGGCGGGTGGATCATGTGCAGGCGCAGCGCGTTGCCTACCGAATAGTTTGTATTGATGTTGTGGCTGCGATATGTCTCTGCCTGCATGTTTAAAAAACCAAATGCATTTGAATTTGACAAACTATTTAAAGTATCTGCTCGTTTACTTACCACATACTGCCACTGCAAGGCAGCTTACTATCAGTATAACCTTTAAACCGAACATTATGTATGATCTTTGCTGATCTTGAGTGGTATTTGTTTATTCCTTGCTATTTGTAATCCGTAAGCTGCAGATATATAGATATCTTTCTAGATCACTTCAATGTGAAATGCCTGGAGCACACTGATCTTGAAATAAAATGTCAACCATATTTATACAGTTTGTGAAATGTTACATTATCTCGATATAGGCCTAAAAATCGCTCGCTTACAACAACGAGAGATCACCGTTAGAAGAAGAAGAAGAAGAAGAAGAAGAAGAAGAAGTAGAATATTGGCGCAGTGTTGTAAATGTTTTGCATAAAGCCATAAATAACCGATTTGACCCTTTACAATCGCTTGGCTTGGTCGACAACCTATGACTCGATCTGTGATTCGAACAGCCTACTGCCGAAATTTGATAATTTGCATACGTTGTAAATGAATTTGCATAAGTTTACAAATCTGTGGCGTTGACCGAGAAGCTCGATTTGCGCTGCTTTTTAGTAACGAAATTCATTTACAAATTAAAGAACTCGGAAGATTGATAAAAAAAAAAAATAAAAAAAAATACATAAAATTATCGTCAAATGTTGAAGTGCAAAGAAACTGTTTGCTTTTACTTGTTCTTCCAAATTATCCAACGACTTCTTGTGAATACAATGGCAAAGTACTTTTAGAAATATTTGCTCTAATCATTCTATTTATAAAATTCAAACATAATTCTAGACATTCATACAGATTTACTGAATTATGTATTTACATAGAATATTAGTAAATTATTTTATCCTCATCATTTTCTATGAATAGGTTTCCGAGATATAATTTGTTTAATTTTCTTCTTCTTATTTTCAATGAATGTTTCACATTTTAAATCATATCTATATGTCCAGTTTCTTATATTTTACGTATAGATCGAAGATTTTTATGAAGGAAACAAGATATTGAGTAAGAAAATCTATGAATAAATATCGAAGTTATAATCAATTCAGTGAAGGTATCAAAATTCAAATTATTCACTCTTTTTCAACTTTCCCCAATGTATAGTTATATAGTCTCCCAACATTCTTCCATCCAAATATCCTTTGTAGCGCTGCTCAATGGTTTTCATTTCTTAATGACACCATTCAACGTGCTCGTCACTTACATCAACGAGATTATCCGGTAAGAAATCCAAGTGGAAATGCAAAGTTGGACGTTCTTAACTCGAGATATGATATAAAATGTGAAACTATCGCCGAAAAAAGAAGAAGAAACTTAAAAAAATTAATATCTCGGAAACTTATTCATAGAAAATGTTTCTATTTTGTTGTTTTCAATTATGGAATAAAACCGTAATGTACGAGTATTTCTGTTTTGGTACGTATCGAAACGTGTGTTTCAGTATACGGTTCTGTACCGGTTCCAATTCGTTTCGGTATTCGGTTTTGGTACGGTTCTTAGATTTTTGTTTCAGTATACCGGTACGTTAACGGTACCGGTCAATATTAAAAATTTTTAAAAAAAGAAGAGAATATTAACTGCTATCAACGTTCCAAAGACCATATATCAAATTAATAACATGTTATTTCAATTTTTTGAAAAAAAAAAAAAATATTTGTTATGCAAGATTCTTTGAAATAGTATTATAATTTTGTCAGGGATAGAGCATACGAGTATATATTCTTGATCAACTAGACGAAACGAATCGAACTAGATATGTCCGTCTGTTTGTCTGTCGCATGTCTGTATGAATGAAAACTAGTCTCTCAGTTTTTGAGATATCGAGCTGAAACCGGGTATGGATACTTCTTATGTTCTTATGCTGAACACATGTCAAAACTAGTATGCCACGCGCTCTTTTAGTGGTAGCCACCATACACACCTAGCTGCCACTTTTCAAATTTTGTATGAAATAATTTTGCATCTAGCTGATACCTAAGCGGATTCATAGTATACTTAACGTCTGAAACTAGAACTGTCAACTTTTAACAATTCGAATAGTTTTGGCAAATTTTTGGAATCTTCTAATCAAATTTGGTAACAGCTGTTTCTGTTTCTGTTTCTGTTTTGTTTTTGTTTTTCTTTGAACATTATGCATAAGTAACTAGTTTTCAAATGTTTTGGTTCCGGTATGGTTCTTTCATTTCATGTTATTTCCTTCCTTCCGGTTTCATTTCTATATTTGAATCGGTTAATTTTGGTTAACGGTTCCGATTCTGGTTACGCTTTTAAACACTAATTGCAATGCTTTCAAACAAGTTAGTGATGTTACGTATTAACGTTGTAGAATTTCTATATTGTAGTAGTTCCCCATAAACGGATTTTATTTTCCAGGCTTAATTCCAATTTGTGATCAATCAACCAGTAAACTTTTTTTTCTCCAGGTGAATCTGCGATCGGTATTTATTGCTAAATATTTTCCGTTTGAATAGTTGAACAGTTTAGCTTCACTGGGTGACAGTCTCCTTTTCTAAGAGTAATTGTAACCTTTACGGATTTTTCTGTATTCACTTTAATTTTCCATTTTTAAACCAACTCTCCACTTCAGTTAGCTGAATCTGTACAAGATTACTAGCTTCTGCAGTCGATTGGCTGAATATCATAATGGCCGTATCATAGCTTCCGCACACTTCTATTGAGTCGGTTAGTATCCCAGTCTTTGCATTGTGTAATAGGTATATCCTTTAAGAGGAAAATATTTTCGCAGTACTTCTTTTACTAGTACTCGCGAATCAATGTTATCGTCTACGAGTCTTCTTGTTGTTTAATTTTTTAATTTCTGACTCAATTTCGATTATTAATATTTTGCTGATGGGAAGATCCTTTTGGCAGTATGACTCCAAGAAATTTAATATTTCTTCTTTAATATTTTGTTTAGTTGATATTGGCTGAAACGTTGAGCGAAGGTGGTCTGCAAATGTCTTTACTTTATCTTTAAAAATAATTACACCAATTTTATGGGTCAAGGCTATAAAGAATTCACCAGTCGACTGAATCAAAATTTAATGTTAATCAGAATTCTAGGCATTATAATATTACTAAAGTATTTCATTCTGCTGGAACGGTACCACATGTCATACCATTCGATGAATTTCAGTGATTTTAAAGTGATACATAATCATAGCTTTTAGTCACATTATCCGTTGACAACTGCTTGCCGACTCCACAACTGCTTTTATTAATAAAAATTGCTTTTCATTTAAAAAATATATGCAAAGCCGTATCGTCAAAAATTAATATCTGGCCATAAACCATTAAGTTGTGGACAGACCGACATTGAATTATATTCAAATTATATTTTTTATTACCTTCTACAATGTATATTTATATATTTTCGTTTTCACTGACAGATTTCTTGTATAGATTGATGGCTTCACATCATGGCTGAACATGCTTTGAAAAGAAACTGAAGGCAATAAATGAAGCAGTTTGTTCTACAGGCGATCAAATACATTTTTATGACTATAAATGCAGAGTATGTCCAACTATGCAAAAATTGAGGTAAGCTCAAATCTTTATTTATTAAAATTTAAATTTAAGAAGTCAATGCTTTAAAAATATTCTCATATTTTATTTTCGCTATTTGCAATACGTTTTTTTTTTCACACCCTTCACATATAGTTTGTAATGAGTTGAAACACCTTTTGAAGGCATCAACAGCTTCTTTGGGAGTTGAAAACCGCTGTCCGCGCAGTTTATTTTTGATGTGAGGGAACAGGAAAAAAAGTGTCTTTGGTCATTTGGTGCCAAGTCAGGGCTGTACGCCGGATGACCCATCAGTTCGATGTTTTGAGCGTCCAAAAACTCATTTGTTACGGCCGAAGTGTGAGAGCTCGCAATATCGTGATGCAGTATGATTCGTCTTCGTCGGTTGGTTTTCCTCAGTTCATCGAACACTTCAGGCAAACAAATGGTTGTATACCATTTAGAATTGACCGTCATTCTCTCCACAAGCGGCACGGTCGCAACATGTCCGGATTTCGAGAAGAAACATGCGATCATTTGCTTCGATGTGCTGCGCGAGCGCGTAACTTTGGTTGGATTTTGCTCGTCTTGAAAGACCCAGACGGTCGACTGCTGTTTTGTTTCGGGCTCATACGCATATATCCACGTTTCGTCACCTGTCACGATTAGACGGTAGACAGTAGACGGCTTTTGTCGCACCTCGCATGATTTTCTTCAGTATTTGCTTGCACCAATCGACACGAGCCTTCTTTTGAGCGATTGTCAAATTATGCGGTATCCAACGTGAACAAACCTTTCTGACGACCAAATGTTCATGTAATATTGTATGTATGCTAGTCATACTAATGGCCAGGGATGCCTCAATCTCACGGTATGTCACATGCCCATCTCGCGTTATCAGTTCACGCACAGCATCGCTGTTTTCTGACAAAACGAACGATTTTGGACGACCTTCACGAAATTCGTTGGTGAGCGAACTGCGGCCACGATTGAATTCTTTGTACCAGTTTTTCACAGTGGCCAAGGAAGGAGCTTCATCACCAAAAGTTGATTTAAGTTGAATGGTGCACTCTTGTCTTGATAATCCACGTCGAAAATCGTAATAAATCATAGCACGAAAATGTTCACGGTTTAATTCCATTTTTTGGCCGAGATGAATTTTTCAAGTGCCTTTAAAGAATATTCGAACCAAAGAAAAATAATAGTTTATTTCCATTAAATGAAAAATTTCGTCCAAATAGGTGAATCCTTATATCTCGCATATGCTTGGTTAGAACAGCACGCAGCTAAAAATACTAGTTGGTCTCAAGGCATTACTTCCATATTTTATTCATACAGAAGTTTTAACTGAAGATTTCGTATGTACATAAGCAATTAACAAGTCTGTGTACAGCATCATTCTTAAATTTAAACCTTCAACAATTAATATGTCACCGATATAAACATGCAGACCATTGAGGTGTACGCATCTGAAGAATTTTTTTTTTTCACAAAAACGTTAAATTCGGAAGATTGATAAAAAGTTGTTTATTCAAAGTACGCTCCATCGCTAGTTACACATTTTTCCCCATTTTCTTGCAATTTTTGGATACCAGTAAAAATTTTCCCCATTTGCCTCGAACCATTGATCGAGCTATTTATTTTTATATCTTCGTACGAACCAGAGCGCTGCTCAGCAAGTGCATGCCTCCCTCATCGATGCAAGCAAGTGGTAATCGGAAGGACCTAAGTAACGTGAATAGGTTGCATGGGCTAACACTTCTCAGTTAAGTTCTAACAACGCGTCGCGGGTAAGTTTTGCTATATGTTATGGTCCATTGTCGTGGAGAAAAATGATCTTGTATTGCCCTTTTTGATATTGTGGTCATTTTTTTTAAGCAGCTAATGGTTCAAATCCATCAATACTTGATAACGCTCGTTATTAACTGTTTCACCAGGCTTTAACAACTCATACATAGATCACATTTTTCTGGTCTCACCAAACACACAGCATTGTCTTTCTGCCATATCGATTTAGTTTTACGATCGATGTGGATGATGCGTCTGTGTAACCAATGATTTTTGCGTTTGCGAATCTATAAACAAAAGGACACTCTTCATCAACAGTAACGATGTAACGATACGATGCAAAAGTGACTTTCTTTGTATCGTTCGTTCAAAATTCGGTATGTGTTTTTGCGCTACTCCATCTGCCTTTTGGTTCAATTCATATGATATCCATCGCTGAACATCTGAATTTTTCCCAATCTCTTGTAGGCTTTGGGAAACAGCTTGTTGACTAACGCTTAATTTGTCTGCGAGTTTTGTTTGCGTTTGTGCATTATCTTCATCCAACAATCCTTCTGCATCTTTGTAATTTTTTGAACGATTTCCGTGTTCCTCCTTGGCTGCAACATTGAAATGTTTTACAATATCGGAAATAGGCTAGAAATTCTATAAAAAATAAAAACAATGTAGCGCCGCTTTCTCAAACGCTCTATAAGATGCAATTTAAAGTAAAATGGTGTCACCTATATATAATTACATGCTTTACTAAATTCCAATCATAATCTTCATGACATTTGGTTCACTAGAAACTGTGTTATTGCCGCTAGTTCTACTGGATGTTGGTACTAGCATTTTGTATGGCTTCTACGTTGACAAAACACCTTTCTTTCATCGGGAAATACATTTTTTTCACGAAGATGAAAGTCGCAGGGTGTCAAATCAGTCGAATACGAAAAGTTTTGGATGGTAAAAATTTGAATTTTAATAAAAAACCAGAAAAAAACGTTAACTTCGGTTGAACACGAAATTTTAAATAGTATTGTAAGACATAAAAGTGAGGTTTTAAATAGGGACTATCTCGGTTGTCCACTAAAATCCACCAAATCAAATTTCAAGCTAATATTGATTTAAATTAAGAATTTTTTCATAAAAAATACAACATTTTACGGTGGATTTGTATGGGGGGCTACCCTGAAAATTGGGCGGGCCACGCCCGTTAGTCTATGTGTGTTAAGCGGCTGACCATAAAAGGCACAAAATTGCATTTCAACCTAAAATTGACTTTTATAAGATAGTTTTAATACAAAAAGTCAAAAGTGGGAAGTAGGTTTGTATGGGAGCTACCCCAAACAGTGGTCGAGTCTCACCCATAAATATATGTGTTAAACGGCCGTCTACTAGAAGCTTCCATATCAATTATTACTTAAGTTGATATTGGCTACAATAAAAAAGTTTTTCATACAAAAAGTCAAAAGCGAGCGATGGGTTTGTATGTGGGCGTGGCATGTCAAGCTTGATACTCTATTAAACTACAATGAAAAGAAGCTCATGTGCGATTCAGTCTATTAGTTCATCAGATATCTGATCATCGCTGCTCGATCTCTCATTAGCAATTATAGAAGCCATGTGAAATAAGTTGTTTTGTTCGTTTTAATACCTACCAAGAAATAAAAGCTTGCTATTGAGATTTGTATTTCATTCTAAAGATAAACATTTAGAGTCGAAGTAAAAACTTTACATTTAGCAAATTTATGGAAACTATAATTTTTTTTTTTTGATATGCATACGATTCGAAGGATGGAGTATCGACAAAACTAAAGGGCGTCGGGAACTGACCTTATCACACTCCGTACCTAGCCGTAACTACTCCTCTTCATCCATCTCTTCGCCATCCAGCTCCTCCTGATCCATCTGCTCCCCCAAGTCAAAGCCTTGGTTAAATGCGTCCTGCTCAGCCCCCGATGCAGCCAATTCATCAAAGTCTATTTTTCGTAGATAGTATTGGCCATTGAACATTTGTATAAGTCCCACACGTACGCCATCCTTAAGTGGTTCGGTCATAGTGGTTGGAGCCGTTGCAATTGGCAATTTGAGCATTTTTACAAACTAACTTGAATAGTTCTGATCGCGTGATGGGTTGCTAAACGCATTTAATGCCTCTAGTAAAATTGCTCCGTTCGATATCGACATATTGTATTCCAAAACTTTTTCTTTTCTAACGTCTTTCAATTTTTATCAACTCTATTACTGATCAATTTGATTTGTAAGTAAGTTGTGTTGCTTAAGCTTTAAGCTTTGTTTTAACTTCAAATCTTTGAAGTCGATTTTGACTAATTTTTTTGTACCTGATTTAGCTGAATAGCTGAAATTGGACTGCAAGTGTGGATCAGATATCAATAGAATATTATAGAGCTTTTGATAGTTAAATCTAATCGATGGTACCAATAGGATGGCCGCAATGGATAATTGGAAGAAAAAAAAAAAGACAAGAAAACCCGTTAACTTCGGTTAAACCGAAAATTTGATACAATTCACACGATTCAAATCGTTTCTATAGGGGCTACAGCTAAAATTGGGTGGGACATGCCCATTAATATATTTGCGAAGCTATAATAAGAAGAGAGGGCCACAGAATTGAGAAATGGATTTTGCATGGGACTACTTCAAAAATGTAGGGGGTGCACGATCATTTTATAAGATTTTGAACTGATATTAACTTACGTTTTTTTTTTTTAGAGAAACACATAAGTGGGCGTGGATTCATATGAGGCTATCCAAATAAGTGAAAGGACGCGGCCATTCGAATATTTACATGAAGTGGCAGTTCATACTAAGCAACTATAACGAAATTCAAGCTGATATTTCCGTAAATAAAGAAGTTCTTCAAAGAAAAGGTTTGTATGGGGACTACTCAAAAAGTGGGCGAGGCATATAAATATAATCTTTACAATCTTCTGTACGTGTGTACGTGACTGAACTCCTTCTAAACGGCTAGACCAATTTTGATCAACATTTTTGTGTGTGTTCATGGGGATTCGAGAATGGTTTACATTCACAATTCGATCCACTGTGAATACCCGCGAGTGTTCCTGGCCCAACAAAAATTAAGATAGAGATATGAAATGTTCTATATGGGATCGAAGAGGGAATGCAAAGGGGAGTGTTGGTGAAGAGGTGGAAGGGAAAGAGCCGGAATAGAAAGAAGTGGAAGGTTGAAGAGGGGCAGGGGTAGAAGGGCAGTGAAAAAGGGTCCGAGAAATAGGGAAAGGGGTCAAGAAGAAGGGTTGGGCAATGGGTAGGGTATGGGGGCGTGAGGAAGGAAGCACAGCAGGAAGAAGTGACAGGGGAAGAAATGGTTGAGGGAAGGATAGGCAAGTGGAGAGGCAGAAATGCGCCGGGTAACAGCTAGTTACTCTATAAATTTAGGACATATCCGGTTTCAGCCAGATATCAACAAAATTTATCCTCATGAAAGCGCAACAATTAACAGGCAGGCAGCCGTAATGTATATGTCAAGCATCCGACCACTAGAAGTTACCATATCAATTAATAAGTTGATATTGACTACAATAAAAAAGTTTTTCATACAAAAAGTCAAAAGTAAGCGGTGAATTTGTATGGGGGCTACCCCAAAATGTGGACGGGTCAATCTTGATACTCTTATAAACTGCAATAAAATGAAGTGTATGTGCAAAATTTCAACTGGATAGCATAGAAATTGGTCCACAAAAAGTGTGCAACAACATACAGACAGACGGACAGACAGACGGACTTGGCTAGATCAACACGTCTCTTCGAGCTGATCAAGAATATATATACTTTATGGGATCTACGATGCCTCCTTTAATGCGTTACAAACTTTCAGTCAAACTGATAATACCACTTAACACTTCTATGTGTGAAAGGTATAAAAATCGATTAAAGTCTCGATCAATGAGCGTTATGGTGGAAAAAAATGCCAATTTCTTTCTGCTTGCACGCACCTTTGATGTATGGAAAATGTTCAATTTTAATCGCATTAACTTCAAACAAGATTTTTATTCAAATTTGATGAATTCACGCACAGTTTTGATGGCATGTGTGGCGGTGATCACTGATTTCGGTTAGGTAACATGCTGGTCATCATTTATGTCCGAATTGATGTTCTCTGTCACGGCATAAGCAATCAATACCATAAACAGGGTTGAAACGTTTCGGCTAAAGTTTTATCAAATTAAATATAAAAGACCTATTTACTTTGGAACGCATCTTTTATGCTGGTAATTTTAACTGCTCTATAAACAAATTTTCATTTTCTTAGCTTAGCTTAGATAGCAATTTTCAAAGAGGTACAATTTGTAGCGCACACATAGTGTGAAATCAGTTTGTCGGAAAGTTTGTAATGAATTGAGAGGAGGCATCTAGACCTCATACGGTATATATATTCTTGATCAGCTCGAGGAGACGAGTTGATTTTTCTATGTCCGCATGTCTGTCTGTTTGGATGTTGTTGCGCATTTTTTGGTCATCAATTTTTAAGATATCCAGTTTTAAGCCAGCACATAGACTTTTTTATTTCATTTAAATAGGGCATCCAAATTGAAATGCCATTTAGGGTAGCTCTCATACAAATCACCCACTCAATTTTGACTTTTTGTACGAAAATTTCTTTTATTGCGATCAATATCATCTTTAAAATTGACATGGTGGATTGTTATGAAAGGACTTTATATAACAATGGGTATGATCCCAAAAAAAGCATCCATTTTATTCTTGTATGGAAAACGTTTTTTTTTTTTTGCAGTCAATATCGACTTCAAATTTGGTACGACGATTCTTATGGACGTACGCTTCACATAAATATCAAGGGGCTTGTGCCGCTCACTTTTAGGGGTAACACCTTTACAAACTTACCACCCATTTTTTGGATTTTGTATGGAAAACTTTCTTATAGAGAAATAGGTGAGATTCAGCATTTTTAGGGGTAGAACCTATACAAACCCACCACCAACTTTTGCAATTTTTCTTAAAAAACTTTATCATTTGAGTCAAAATCAACTTGACTTTCGACATGGTGCCTTCGTGTCGACGGACGGACCAAGAGGCGTGTCACACCCTGGTTATCTTTTTTTGCAAGATACTCTTCATTTGATTTGACTGGTATAGAGCATTAGGTAGTACCGTATTGAGTAAAATTTATAAAAATTAAAAAGCTCACTTACTGATTTAATGTTTAAGTAGAGAGAGCAAATATCGTTCATTATGGCACAGATGTAGAGTCAGATCTGAAAATATAAAGAATTCAATATGGAATCTATAAAATATAAAAGGATTTGCAAATATCTTACCTGATGTCGGCTTAGTTTCTGAAACTCGATATCTACTAATAGTACACTGAAAAAAAAGACAAAAATACAACTGGATAGTTTTTTTTTTTCAAATAAATTTTATTCAATCTGTTCGTACTACAATCATGGATCATCAAATCGTTCAAAGATTATTTCTTCTACGATTTAATTGACGCGTATAACATTGCGACGTGCACCGCGTCTGTGCAGATTACGGATACGGCGACGGTTGTTGGCCTGTTGGCGTTTGCGTTGCTTTTGCGAGTTGCGCTGTCTGCGGCGTTGTTGCTGACGCTGGCGGCGTTTAATGGCCTGCATCCGGCGGCGATTCTGCTGGCGGCGATTACGCTGCTGGTTACGGCGACGGTTCAACTGGGCGCGACGGCGACTGCGCTGTGCCTTGCGGCGTTGCTGTTGACGATTCTGGCGGCGCATGTTGCGCACGCGCTTATTGTGTTGTTGGCGGAGACGTTGAATGCGACGACGATTGGCATTGTTGCGTTGCAATTGACGCTGACGTGTATCCTCTTTGAGCATAGATTGATCGTCATCATCGTCATCGTCGTTGCTGTTGTCCTCATCATCATCATCATCATCGGTTTTATTAAGACCGAAATGATAGTTGTCCTCTTCATTATCGTATTCATCATCCAAATGGGCATCATCTTCAATATCGGAGACCGCACGCGATGTAGCAACTGTTGTTGTGGGCGAAGTTCCTGTTGCTGTTGGTGCTGCCGTTGGTGTGGTCGTTGATGTGCCAGTCGAAGTGGTGGTGGTCGGTGATGTTGTTGGTGTGGATGATGTAGTTGGTGATGTAGTTGTTGGCGAGGTTATCGTTGTTGTGGTTGGCGCTAATGTTGTGGTCGTAGTAGTGGTCTTCAGATTGCTGAACTTATTCATAATCGATGAGGTAAAGCGTCCTTCCGCAGCTAAATTCTCATGACGTCCAACGGAACGTGATGATTGCTTGCCATAGAGCTTGTATGTTGGATCGCGAAGTTGCACATTTTTAGCCACTGTATAAAGTTGTGTTATTATTTTATTGAAGCTAATAACTATACACTTCATTATTGCAGCAGTACTCACCTGTGCCATCGAATGCGAGCGCTGCTAATAGCACTACAACGACTGAAAGGATCTGCATATTGATAAACTAGAAAGTTTGGCGCAACCCTCTTTTTTTGATATACTCTGATTCTAGGGTTCACTGGAATTCCGTGCAATGTTCTATGTTCTGCACAAAGATCAGAGATAAACGACTGGAGGAAGCACACTGACTACAGAATCTTTCTTGCACATTTTATATACCAACTAAATTAGCCAGAGCGTTCAACTAAATCGCCACACATTCTTGTACTAGTGAGAGATGGATGGATAGTTGGATAGCATCACTTGTTCTCTATGTGGGTTAGATGGAGATGGAATGTTGCCACAAAAACTATAGACCGACAGGCAGACAGACAGACAGACAGACAATAGTGCGTATTTCCACTTTTGACTAATGATCGATGTTGCGATTCATTCATCAGCGGCCCTCGGGCATGTCAAAGATCAGTGGATTGACGGATTGACGGATTGGTCGGTGAAGAGCTGGTATCGTTTAGTGTGTGGCTTACTTTTGTCTGATTCTATTTCGGCTTCGGTTATGGTTCTTTGCAATTTTGTTGTAAAAGAAATTGACCTCATGCCATGAACTGACTTAAGACCAGACCGGCTTGGCTTGGCCACATACGAAATTGGTTGGTTAAGCGTATCCGATCAAACGTGCTACTCAATGCGGTGATTGATTACAACCAATTAACGGTAACTGTGATTAGTTCGCAAAAGCGCTTTGACGAACCATCTTTTCGCTGAACTGCGATGTACAGAACGACGAGAAACGTGCGTTAAGTGAGTGTTGGAAGAAGGTCTAAAACAAATTGTCATTTTGTCTACATATTTTTTGTGGTAGTAAGGCAGGGAATTTTATATTGTTTTATAACTATTCAATCAAAAATATTGGTCAGCTTAAATTGACATGCGAAATAGGCTGGAGTGGTTTTAAGTATTATTTTGTGTATTTAGGGATGACATATTATTTGACCGTATATACAGATACTTTAAAATACATTCAGACCATATGTCCATATGTCGAACTTCTAGAGCTGGAAATTTCTATAACTCCATCCAAATCAAGTTACAGTTGCTTTTAAAGCGAAAATTCAACATTTTTACTTTACAACTTACACGATTCGAATATCTTCATAAAATAAATGGAAAGTAGATGCAAGAAAAAGGGCGTGGTTGAAAAATACAGTGTACCGGCGAGTATAATTTCCACTATTTTAACAATTAGGAAACAATATGAATATTATAATTTTCTGTAACTAGTGTACTTGAGTTGGAGTTATTAAAAATGTGTGTAAAATGTTTACTAACTCTCTGAACTTACTGTCTTACACTGAATTTTCTAGTTTTCATGAACAATTCTCTAACTCGAAGTCTCCATTAGTGAAACAAAATGTTCTTGGTTGATTCTATGATAAAAGTTTTCCGCCATCATATATAGAGGAAGCTCACCCATTGTCAAGAACTAGAACTAACAAAATAGCATTCTAAAGAATGAATGCCGGAATTTCTTTTTTACCAAATTCAATAAGTCGTGTAAAGAGTATTGGAGCTGCGGTTTTACCCATGTTAATATTTTCTCTTGTTTATTCTGATACAATTGTGGCAATTTAAATACTTTAACAGATTGCTATTAAAAACTTAAAGTTTTAAACAGATTACTATGTCAACAATGTTGACTTCAACAGTTTTGCTTGTTTTTTTTATTTATTGTGCGCTGAAGTTTAATAGAGTTCCTGCGGAAATATTTTTAGATATCAACTTAAACTGATGACGTTTTTCATAATTTCTATCAAAAGCTCATTGCGTAGCGCCATGTATATTCAAAGGCCATTCAAAGGCTCCCAAAATACTTAATAATCCGAAGATTGAGATTATCAAATTTATGAATCAGACTAGGTCTGGTTTCTCTGAATTTAATCGTTGTTTAAAAATCATGAACGACAAGTTTCAGCAACTTGAAAAATCGTTCAATTATTTTAAGTGTCTAAATGCTTCTCCTAAACGTAAAAAATGAAATTCTCCCAAGTCAAAGCATTCGCCCGTAGTTATTTCACAGAATGAACCTGTAACTCCGAATATTGAAATTACAGCCCCTGTATTTTTAACACATTTCGATGAAAAATCAGAAGATTCTACGGAATCTGTCGCTCCCTCCTTATTACCTTCTGAGAAGACTACTTTTTACTTTTAGTATTTCGGCATTACTCAGCCAGCTAATAACCTTTGATTCGTTTAGATGTTTTTTTTTTAAGTTTTAAATAAAATACTTGAAATTGAATTGGATGTCGTAATCTTTATTATAACCCGTAAGAACACTTTTTGAAAATTTATTTTTAAAGCTATTTTCATTCAAATGTTGGCCGCGACTATGCTGTAGGTGGTCCATTCGGAAGATCCTATTCCGAATTACGCGAATAAATATGGCTTCTTCTATCGTCTTCTTGAATCGTAGCTGGCTTATCGACGAAGACTTTTGACTTCACATAAACCCAAAGAAAAAAATCCAGAGGTGTGATATCAGACCAGTTGACAGCTTCGAAACGCAAAATTAGTTGCTCACCAAAATGATTTCTCAATAAAGTCATTGATTCGAGCGCTGTGTGTGCTGTAGCACCATTTTGCTGTCACCAAATTTCACCGAGATGACAGACTTTGTTTTCAGTCAGCATAAAGTCCGTTATCATGGTGCGGTAGCGCTCGCCATTGACATTTTTGTTCTGTCCGTTCTCATTTTTAAAGAAATACGAACCGATGAATTCCACCAGCACATAAACCACACCAAACAGTGCATTTTTGTGGATGTAACGGTAGTCGGAGAATCTTTTTGTGTTGTTCCTCAGCCCAAATGTGGAATTTTTTCTTATTGACATATCCATTGAACCAGAAACGTGCCTCATCACTGAACAAAATACGGCGCGAAAACAGCGAATCTTCATTAAGCTGTCGCAGAGTCCATTGACTGAATTCCTTAAGTTCTGAAGTTTCCAGTTTTGATAAATATTTTCTTCTTGTTATGCTTTTTGTTTTTTAATAATAGCATTTCTTGCTTAAATTGAACAAAATTGGCAAACAAATTGCATACAAGCACTTAAAAATGTAGTTCAACTTTGTATGGGGCCTACGCCTTATAGTGATCCGATATGGGGGGGGGGTAAATTTATATGGGGGTTATCACTTAAAGTGGGGTTGCTATGTTGAATACTGGTTATATGAAAAAGGAGAAGGAGAGTCTAAATATCCAAACTTAAGCTCTCTATCTCTAATATTTTTCAAAATCTGTTTGTTCAAGCTGACGGACAGATGGACAGACGGACATGTCTATATCGATTGCATTAAAACAAGAAAAATTTTGTTAAAAAATGTAAAACACAAACTTGGGTTTTCTATAAACGACCATACGTACATGTATGTACGAGTATCAAAGCCTTACAGTAAAGTATTCGTTTCACAATTCGAATGCATTCGTGCAAGGCCAAGAGGCAGACATGAGAATTTTAGTGTGCTTTGCTGCACGAATGCATTCGAAGCGATTCGTTTCATACTTAAAAATCACTCGCGGAAGTTTAGCTTCATTCAAATTAAGACTCTAAACTATCTTTATTCAATTTTGCACACAAAAAGTGTTTGGACAAAAACAAAAATAGGTTTGCTAGATGACTAGTTAAAAAAATACCAAAGAACATTAAAAAAAAAAAATCGTTTTAAATTTTTTCTATTTGCATTTCCAAAAAAAAAATAAAAAATTTAAGTATTAATTTTGAATAAAGTTGCATTTAAATAAATAAATATCAAATAAATAATTTTAACTTTTAGTTCCCAATCAAAGCATTGCAATTGTTTGTTCTTAAAAATCACCAATTTCGACGACCACAGGCGCTGCTGCAGCTGGTGCCGCTACTGGTGCATTTGCATCGATTTGTTCCAACTCTGATTGCTGTTGCTGTTGCTCCTGCTCCTGCTCCTGTTGTTGCTGACGTCTTCGATTGCCATTCTGCGTGCGACGCTTGTTCTGCTTTTTCTGTTGCTGTTGTTGTTGTGCGAGGCGACGTTGCTGCTGAGTTTTTCTAACACCATTGCCAGTATTTTGTGAACGATGTTTGTTGCCATTGCGACGTCTCTTCTGTCCGTCGGATGCGGAGGATAAACGACGTCGATAGCCGCCATTGTTGCTGTTGCCATTTTTACGGCGTAAATTTGTGCCACCACCACGTTTATTGGATGGACGGCGACGACGCAAAGATGAGGTACGCTTTGAAGAGTTTCTATTGGAGTTGCTGCTGCGACGTTTGGAACTGCTGTTGCGACGCACTTTAGTATTCTGCATATTAACACGGCGTATACGTTGACGACGACGCACGGCACGCTCTTCAGCAAGCGCATCGAGTTCATCAGCATCTTCATCAGCATCATTATAGGCAGCAGCAGCACGGTAATGTGGCTGATCAAGCTGTTGCTGTTCATCATGGAAGCGGCGCAAATGACGTGCAAGGCGTTTCTAAACAGAAATTTAGGCACATAGATACGTAGATACATAGTTAGTTAGCTAAAAAGTATCTTAAGTTAGCGTAACACCTACCAACTCCGGATCAGCGGCAATTTGTGCATCGGCAGTTTCTTGTTCAACTAAAGCAGCCTTTACTGCCTGCTCCAGCTCCAGCTCCAGTTTTAGGTTTACTTCAGCTGCATTTGGCTGTACTTCCTGTTGCGCTGCGGCAACTTCAATCTCTATGAAAGAAAAAATCAGCCGTAAAGCATGACAAAATATAAGAAGAAGAACAGCGTAGTAGCAAGAAAAATTAAGTTTCAATTTGGGTTTCTTATATGGCATAATAATTTAGACACAGACCCTTTGGAGTCACTGCCGGCAATAGCAGCGCGCTCAACACCACCAAAATCCAAGTGTATTGCATATCAAAAGCGATACGTAGTATTTCAAGCAATCTTTGCGCTTATTATTGTTATTATTATTATGGTTGTCGTTGTTGTTGTTGTTATTATAGCGTTGCGTTGACCTCAGCAAACACAACACACACGTTTACTTGTAGTCTAAAGCGTTATGCGCAAAAACCGGCGTCGACTAACGCTCTTATAGCGCCGCGGTCCAACCCGCATTAACCCATCCAATCAAAACGAAGATTATCATATTCTAAATATCGTATTTCTGTTTAAAAATTTTGTAATTTTTTTGTGTGCTAATAACGACGTCAGCTAATGAACTCGTTGCTAAAGAAAGTTTTGCAAATCAGAAAAAAAAACAAAAAAAAAAAAAAAGACAGATACGAGCAGGTCAAAAGAAGATTTCACCCGTGAAGAGCTGCTTTGGGTCGCTAAGATTAATGAACGAAAAGAAAGTCGTCTGAAAAATAAGCCAAGCTATTTTGCATACATATTTTGAGATACATATTTTGAGATGCATACTTTGAGATACATTTGTATATAGTTCGTGCGAGCTCGAAATAAAAACTATCTTGTTGTTGTTTTTGTTTTTTTTTTTTTTGTTTTTTGTTTATATTATCACATTTATTCGAACATAGTTCGTAACGTATTATCATCATTTTAAGTCATTTGCAAGTGTCGGTGTTCAAATCTTAACTATAATACTACTAAATATTAGATGCATGCCGTCTGTTTAACGCTCAACCCTGCAGTACAATTGGACGTACAGCTTGATTGGCACCAGTACGACGACGGTTCACACGACGGCGTTGATTATTGTTGTTGGGGCGTATGACGCGTACATTTTTGCGACGACGATTTTGTTGGTTACCACCGCGACGACGACGTTGACGGAGTCCCGACTTGTTGCCACCGCGACGACGCACACGTGTATTGCGACGTCCGCCCTTGCGGCGACGACGCACAATAACACGATTGGCACGCTCCTCCTCGGCAGCGGCGGCGGCAGCAACTTCTGCGGCAGCAACTTCTGCGGCATTTGCAGAACGTTCCATAAGCGCTACAACGCTACCATCGGGAATAGCATCGAGTGCGGCACGTGGTACAAGCAGCGCCGCTTTGCCGGTCTTCTCATCAATAACGCTTTGACCCTCAATTTCGATGATGCCATCGGGTACCATAATAGCGCCGGCATGTTCACGTGATACCATCATGTGTGCCGGTTTGGCATTCTTAAGGCGTTGTGGCGCTGTATGTTGTTGCTGACGGAGTGGTGTATCATCATCATCGTCATCATCGTCATCGGCTGCATCTGCAATTGCTAAAGCAGCATCATTTACATCATCATCATCGGCATCATTGGCATCAATATTCGCAAAACGCAGTGTTGCATGTCTATTGCGTAGTTGGAATACGGGCGTATTATCGTCTATAGCACCATCATCATCATCATCATCAGCAGCAACCTCATCGTCATCATCATCATCATCGATATGAACGTTCACCTGCTTGTCATCATCATCATCATTATCGTCATCAGTGTTGTCATCGTTGTCATTATTATCCTCGACTATCTCAAAGCCTTGTACGCCTGTGCGTCCGCGTAAGAATAAATAAGGATGCTGCGCAGTGGCAGCAACGCCCAAGCGTTGTGCGGTAATACCGCGTAGCTGCTGCTGGTTTTGTAGGCGTGGCTCTGTATTTGAAATAAAAAGTTAAAAAAATACATTACAAACATTTAGCACTCATTTTTATAAAACACTCCTACAAACATGCCAGAACTCCGTCAATGCTTTTTAGCCTTTTTTTTTCTTTTTGTTATTAAATTTTGATTTAATTTTACTGACACTCTGAACTCTTGACACTCACCTGCCAACACCATGACCAGCGCGCAAACTAAGCATACCAAAGCGCTTAATTTATGCATGCTGTTTTTTATTATAAATCTATCTCGTTTTTTTGATTTAATAATAATACTCTTCTGTACTATATCCTGTCTATTTAAGCTACAATTTAATCTCTTTAATACTAAGCAGCCGTGTTGCTGTGTAAATGTCCTAATTGTAAGCAAAGTTCTACAGAACTGTACACCAAACACAGCATGCTTTCAGTTTTTATGCAAAAAGTTCTAACGCCAAAAGATATCGTTTTAGAATCGTTCTCGATTTCGCTGTCGACGACGCTGACTGCGTTGTATGTTCGCTGGAACGTCTGAACGTTTCTTATGAAGAAGATTCAAGTCATGCTGTTGTTGATTGCCATTCGAGGAGTTAATATTCTAAGCTATTCTTTCGCTCACTCACACACAGACAGTGCGAAATATTTAAATGCTGACTGCTTTCTTTTCATTCTTTTGAAATTGACATAATTACTGGCAGTTCAGCACAATTTCAAGTGGCGAAACTTTTGAACATCAACATGCTGTAACAGGCAAAAAATAAAAATAAAGGCCAAATATACATATCGCATATGAAAGATAGCGCAGAACATGCCAAACCAAAAAACACATCAAAAGCGGCAGTTTCAGTCTTCTATTCAAAAAGAGAAAGTTCACTGACCGAACGACCGACCGAACGGATGAAACCCAAAACTGAAATTCAAATTCAAATTCAAATCTAAGAAAAACATTTCGAAACCCAACATGAAAACCACACAAAAACGATTATGCGTATAATAATGAAATATAATAAATTATCACGCAACTAAAATAAAATCTTTTGCCAAAAAAAAAACAACAAAAAAAAAAATCATCATTGAGATACGCAGCCGCCTGATACAACAATTTCGATAATTTACGCCCATGGGCATACATTACATACTCTACGCGTACGCGTAGTCATCCAACCAAGTCTCATTTCGTTTCGCAGTTCAGACGCATCTTTGTCTAAGTACTTCAAACATTCACTCTAATGACAAAACAATCTACTCATTACAGTCCACGCCAGAGCTGAGCTACTTGAAGTATCTATCAAAAAACATCACTGCTACTCTGCAACGCGTCCACGCATGAATGGATACCATGCCATGCCAACAACGTTCTCAAATATAAATCTTCTGGCCGAATTTGTTTTTTTTTTCTTTTCTTCTTCTGGCTTCCATCGTCCATCTTTCTCCCGTTCATATTCTAATGATCGCAGTTTGTTATTTTCCAAGCTTTCGTTCTATCGATAAGCAATTTATAATCTTCTTTTCTTTCTAACCAATTTCGTTTAACTTCAAAATTTCGCGTTTACTAATTAATTTTCTATTTGTGATTTTTCATTTTGAACTCAATCGACGCTTAGTAATAAAATTAACCGGCATTGTACGGGTGCATAGAAGCTTAAAGCACTCTGCATAAAAATTTGTATTGAATTTACACTTCAACTATCCATTCCATTTCCATTTAGGCGGGTGGTACTCTGTTAAAAAAAAAAAAAAGGAAACCAAATAGATACATATACTATTAAGTATTAAAAATAAGGCGTGGCAAACTATTTATATTCTTGATCAGCACCGTAAGACTAGTTGATATAGATGCATCCGTCTGTTTGAATGAATCGATCTCGACGACTATAAGAGTTTTTAGACTCTCATTTTCCTTCTTCAAATAAACTTTATTAAATGAACGTGTCGATCCCATTTTTAGTGCTTGTCCCCATACAAACCTGGCCTCCATTTTTAAGTATTGGTAAGAAAAATTGTTTGATTTTGTTCTGCATTAAGCTAGAAATGCAAAATTCCCTGACGTCAATTCTTACAAAATGTCTATAGAGATGCAGATTATACATTTTTAAGTATGTCAATAAAGTTAGCAGACCTAGGTGGGACAATCAAATGTTGCTAAATGTGAACATTTTGTGCACTTTTTAAAAATCTTGTGCTCGACTTTAAGCCACTGAAACTGTTTGGTCTGCTAATTTTAGAAAAAGTTAGCGGACCAACATTGAAATATAACGAAAAACTTAGATTTGCAAATGCCATTCTGTATTATAGTTTTGTTGTTAGAAATTCTTAAAAGAAAGAGCACAAAATGTTCACATTTACAATCAATTGGTTTTCAAACCTTTCTCTGCTAACTTTAGAGGGTAGCTCCATACAAATCAGTACCCCATTTTTTAGTTTGTGTATGAACATTTTTTTTGTATACCATTCACACATAGTCTGAAATGGTTTTATCAGTTTGTCTGAAAGTTTCTAACGCATTAAAGTAATCATCGTAGAGCCCATAGATTCCCGTCTGTCTGCCTGTCCGGCAGTCTGTCTGTCCGGCTGTCAGTCTGACTGTCTGTACCAATTTTTAAGATATCCTGATTTAAGTCCGCGCATAGACTTCTTTTTATTGCAGTTTAATAGATTATCAAAATTGACATGCCACGCCCACTTTTTAGCGTAGCGCCCATACACACCAGAACCTACCCCAGGGGGAGTGTCACGCCCACTTTTTGGGAAGCCCCAATAGAAACTTACCGTCCAATTTTGAAATTTTGTATGAAACTTATGAACGAACTCCTCACATATAGAGAAATAGGCGCGATTTCTCCATTTTAGGGGCAGCCCCCAAACCAACACCCAACTTTGGGATTATTAATGAAAAACTTTATCATTTCAGTCAAAATCAACTTGACATTTGACATGGTGGCTTCATATGGACCACTCTTCTGGCTATTTTGGAGAAATGCGATCGGAATGGCACGAATAACCGATGTAATGTTCCGTTTCTAGGCTAGAATCGCTTTTGGATCATCTTCGAAGACTTTATTCTTCCTGTTGCCGTAAAGACACAGTAGACCCAACAACGTCTATTCATTTATTTGTCACTCTGTAGATGTTCGGTTTGGTTGCCTTCCATTTTGTCTCAATAATCATCATGTATTCAAAAAAAAAAAAAAAATCCTGTTTTCAAAAACTTTTCTGGGTATGCTGTTGTAAAAGGCATAAGGCTTCGGTTCCACTCTTCATGGGATAATAAAGAATAAATTGCATTTGGATGGAACATTTTACATTGTGATACTATTTCTTTTTGTACCTTATAAACAAGTGTACATTTTCTATATTTACACAAAATTTATGTGTGTTACGTTACGATGAAATCTACGGATTCCGCGACTCGCTGAAACGTGAATTTTTTGAATTGATGATTCTACGAAAACTGCGCTAAATAGAAAAATCCGCTGTTCGATTTGAATTCAATCTAATATATCCATCTGAAAACTGATATGAAGACTTCCTATGTTCCTATGCTGAACATATCTCATAACTACCATGTCGGGCCCAGTTTTAGTGGTTGCCTACATAAAAATGCACCACACACTTTTCGAATTTTTGTTGAAAAACTTTGTTATTACAGTCAATATTAAATTGAAACTCAATATTGTGGCATCTAATGCAGGGAAGCTTCACAAAGTTCACACCTTAAAAATGGAATGACAGCGTGTGTAGAGAATTGCAGCTTTGGTTCTATCGAAGTTAACATAATATTTTGTTCTTGTCTTATATTCTAACTGAATGCCACTTACAGCTGCTTGATCTACTATCATTGTGAATACTTTTTTTCTCTGTTAAATGTCGCTGTTCCCTTCTCGTATACTCATTTTATTCTGCCAGCATTTGAGAATTCTTTTCTAATGTAAAGCAAACTTGGAAAATAGTATCTTAAAAATCGTATTCAAATTAAATGTTTTCATTTAAGTTATGTGATTATCTTAGCATAAACGTGCATGCACCATTTCCACATTCTGAGTTCACATATTTTTTTTTCTCCATATATGGTCTTCTTTGTTCTTCGGTCGCATTGGTGTCATTTTGGGTCATGCCAAACTGTGCTTCACGAAATTCTTTGCTTTTTGTTTTATATATATATATATATATATATATATCTACTCGTACATTTGCATAGTATCTAACTACTATGTATGTAAGTGTTGTAATACAGATGTGGTCTTATAGCGGGTAGCACACTTTTGCCAATCATAGAAATCGTTGACGTTTTAGCCAATAAACAAAAACTTCAAACGTTTCGCATCTATTAGCCCACTTATATTGTACTATGGTGTTTTTTATCGCTTCAAATAAAAAAACTAAATAGCTACGAATTAATTAAGTATGAACGCATAAGCTCGTAAACACAATTTTATTGGTTTGATTGTCAGTAGCCGAAGTTATAAAAATCAGTAATTAAATCCAATTAGGCGTCGAAATCACATTTGGCACAAAACGTTTAAATGGAAACTAAAAAATTTTAGTGACAATCTGTGCTCATTAGTTCCATGTAAATGTTTGATAACTTCTTTTCTTCTTATACCCTTTATACGTAGTGTGAATGGTATTATAATTTTGTTACGTAGTTTGCTAACCATGTTCCACTTACTCTATACCTGTCTTGGTGTTGATATTTGCTTCAATTTCTCAGTTTCTTCACTCTTTACGCGTAGTGTAGATGGTATCATAATTTTGTCATGAAGTTTGTGACGGATTAAAGCAAGTATCGGAAACTCCAAAAAGTTTATATATATACGAATTGGTTTAGCCCATCTCAATCTGTCTGGAAGTTTTTACGCTTAACTCTAGATAGCGATTATGGTAATAGATAGCTTCTTGATTTTACAAGCTTTATATTACGAACATAAATTCTCAGAAAATATTTAAAGTTGCTCCAGGGTGTTCGGGTCTCAATAGATTTCAATACTTGCGAATACCACTAAACACACTTTTAAATTTTTTCGAGGCCGTTCAAGTATTATATAAGTAAGTATTGCGAAATTTTTGACCTTTTTGACACCTCCCTCTGGTAACACTTTGTCACAAATCTGTGTTGAGTTCAAATTTTTTTAATTTTAATTTTGGCCATCATAGTATATGGTCCGCCGTTTAGAATTGGTCATAAAAATGTGTTAATAATGGGTGTAAAAAGTTAAGGCTTTATTGATCAAAAACTGCTGCAAATGGATTATTCAAAGTATTCTCCATTGTTAGCCCCTACTTTTTTCTAATTTTCTGGCTGCATACGGATTCCGCATAGGATAAATGACTTGTCTTTAGTAGCAATACAAGAATCAAAACAAATTTCCGGAACAATCCGGTATTAATCCGAAAGAGATTGTCGTAGCGGATCCACCAGTTGATCATCACCAGGCAAAATCCAATGCAAAAAATCCTTTCTTTTGCTTCATGTTAAAGTAAAGAAGTAAAACTCACTGCAAAAACACTTTATCCCTCACAAAGTTAGACATATTCAATGAATTAAAAAGTGTTGTTAGTTACGCTTCAACCAAGGACGCCCAATGACAGTAGGTTTACGGGTTTGTGCAGGGCTTTGGGTGGTGCAAATATATGTGAAGCATCCGTTCTTAAATAAGTTTTTCATACAAAACCCAGAAGGGCTTGTTTGGGGGTTAAAACTGAGCGTTGCATTTATTTGCGTAGAACCAAAATAAGCGATAAGAACCAAAATAACTTGCGCAGCAACACACAAACAGACAGACGGACATGTTTAGTTCGACTTGTCAGTCCAGTTGATCAAGAATATTAATACTTTCTGGCGTCTACGATGTCTCCCTTAAAGCGTTAAAAAATTTCTGACAATTACATTTAACAATATGATTCTGATATGAGATTCGTGAAAAAAAGATTTGTAATTTTCATTTGTATTGTTGGGATTGATTGTAATATTTAATTGAGCCTTCATTGTGTTGCTAATTTTTATACCCTGTAACCAAAAAGACAAGGGTATAAAATGTTCGTGTGACTGTATACTATAACAAGCAGCAGGAGGCATGGTAGATTCCATAAAGTACCTATACATTGTAAATTATTGATCAGCATTGAAAGCTGACTGGATTTAGTCATGTCCGTCTGTCGGTCCTTCCATTTGCCTAGTTGTATGAAGCAACAGATCTCAGGAATTTGAAGAGCTACAAACTTTAAACTTATACACTTTAAACTTATACACTAACTAAACTATAGGTAGATCAGGTTTATTAAGTTTTGTGGATGCTAGGCCCACAACGTCCAACAAGCTCAGAATACGGCCATTTGATCCGTATAAGCACACTTTTTTATCCATGTCACCTCCACTTTTAGGCGTAGTAATGGAAAAATGTCTCACATATATACTACATAAATATAAAAAATCAATTTATATTTTATTTCAATGTGTGATAAATTTCCAGTTCATGGCTATGAAGAGATGTCAAAATTTCGTTTAAACGATTTAGTTTCCAATTTTCCCAAACAATTTTGTTCGGCAAGATGACACAAAATGAAATAGAACGAGTTCTATTTTTGTCATGTCTCATTTTGTCTCCTACAGCTGTCATATTGGCAGGGTTGCCATTTGTCACTTTTGTGGTGCCTTTGAAATGCGCCAACGTAGAAAACACTAGAAACAAGACACATTTTTTTGCTACAGTTAATGCGACGCTTTAATGCGCTACACTGTTTGTGTGCATGTTTTATGTTTCTATGTATCTCATACATACTATGTACTGAATACTGTCTTTCATTGGGATCTACCCATTATAAGTTAAATGCCGATGGGGTGGGGTATTTTACATAAGCAACTTCCATACCAAGTTCCAAATGTAGCAACATAGAATACTTACTAGAAAGCCAACTAGCTTTCATAACCAAGCGGAATCTAGAGGAAGCTGTTTTTCATTTTTAGCTATACTAAAGGGTGTTTTTCGGTGGACCACCTTTGGATTTTCCACGCACCAAATGCGACGCTCGAAATTAATTTCATCATTAATGCCATAAAACTATCCACCGAATAAAAAAAAAATGAGTAATTTCTTTAATGTTAGTTTGAATTTATTGTAGAATCGTACAGCTCTTAAAATACATCCATTAGTAACTCCAGTGGTCGAGCAAACGATTCTTTGTAGGATTTTTAGTCCCCTTAGAGTTGGCGTTGAGTTTATGACCCGTATGCACCACGAGCTGAATGAGTTCTTTAGTGTTCTGTGTTTCACTTTTCCGTTCAGCATTTTTGGTGTAATATTTTGATTAGTATACATATGTCTTTCGTTTTCTTGTTGAAAAGTGTGCGCGTGTGAATTCATGTACGTAAGCATGTACGTGTGTTTTCTTATTATTGTGTTGTTAATATTTTTAAATAGTTTTTCATGTGCTGTCTGTAACCGCTGCAGTCAGTAGCACAATATATTTGAAATGTTCTTTATGAAAAACCTTTATGAAAATTGGACTAATTATTGAGCCGTAAATGGAAGACTATAAAAAGCGTTTACCTACTTATTCGTATTAATTTTATATAGAAAATAGTTTAATGTTTGTACCTATGTATATTGAACTGATCGTTGTGAAATTTTTACAGTGCCTTGCTATCGATCAGAATAAGATCATAAGCTATATATCATATGGAAATGTGGAATGGAATGGTCGGTGCCATGGCATACTCATATCTTCCTGACAGAAAGTATCCGGAATTAAGCATTAGCTTCTAATATGATCTGCATAGAAAAGTCAAATAGATTTAAGTATAATCATTTTGGGTCCTTGCTGCGTGAAAATATTTTCAAAATTTTTCAGGGTTATGAATTTTTTTTTAACATTCCGAATTTTTCTCTGTGTTCCTAAGTAGCCAGGCATCAAAAACTAATTTCATATTTAATAACATTTTTTCTCTGTGTCGTCGATTTCTCCAAAATCTTTATTTTATTTTTAAATTTTTTTTGGTTAAATTCAAAATTCAATATAGTAAAATGGCTAATTTCAACTTCTTATTAAACTGTAAACATAAGGTAAACCGCATTTTTGGACTACATGTGCACGGCAAGTTATCCGGAGAATGTAAAGCTAAAGTACGATGATAAATTGATGGAAATAGGAGATGAATATATTCATAATGGAGAGCAGCGACATGATATACTTTTATGAGTGATAAAATATTCAACTGCAGTAATAAGGGCATAATAAATGTGGGTCCTGGTGCTATAACCTGCTCGGAGCATCTATTCGGAATGACACAAGAACTTGTTAATAATTGCAGGCGGCACGCTATGCCGCCAGCAGATTTCACGGTTATTCACTATTCGAACATCGAATCGAAAACTGCCGAAATATTGGCTAAAAATTCTGCTCAGCTTATTGAGAGCCCATATCTGTGCATGATCATATTGATTGGCATCTGGATATTTTGGATTACTTTGCGTTGGAGGAAGTGAATGTCAATGGTTTGGTTTAATTACAACATAGAACAGTGACAACCATTTCAAGAACAATTTCATTGCATCGCAACCAAAACAAAAAAATTTTAAACAAATTACGTGAAAAGTACGTAGGAGGGAGTCACAATCAGTTCTTGCGCATCTATGGAGTACTTATTTGGAAGGTAAACAAAAGATATTAAATGCCACAAAGGTAAAACATTGTTCAACCATTCTATAGAGTTCTTGAATTAGTGGTACGGTTACGTTGACATAAACGATGAAGAATTTGCTTTATTAACTTGTGACAATTTAGAGAACAATAAATGTGAAACTATTGTTTGTATATGAATTAATTCGTGGCGTTTCTTTTTTCAAAAATTGCGGCTTCATTGTGCAAAAATGTTTACAAATAGATTATTATAAGTATTATCCATCGCTAACCAATACTCTTTGCTACATTTCAGGTAGGAATTATGTCTGAAAATACGACGTAAAATTTCCTCACTTGAACTTTTCCAAGGTGATTTTGACCGCGCGTTTTCTTGATTTGAAATCAATTTGTCGTATCTCTCCTGCATTGCATCAATTGTGGTTGGAAGCGATCACACGTTTGTTCTCGTTGGGACTTGCAACTCATAACACACTACACTTAGCTGATACAGAGCACGATCTTGGAATCTGTTCTTTCTTTCATTTGAACTATCTGTTCAAAGTGTAGACTATTGACACTCAAGGTTCTTATTGTTTTCTGTTTCATTTTAGCGTCTGTTTACCTGGAGTAGTGTTCCTGGGTTGAACAGAGTACGAATTCAAGGATTAGAAAATCGCGTGACTGAATAAAAATATCAAGCATTTTCGCCGTTGTTATCGTAGTGCATTGGAGTCAAAATACGATACAAAAATAGAAGAAGTGCCCTGGAGAAGTATTGCCCTGGGAAAGAAGCTGCGCAACTATTCACATCCTATATCTTTAATAATGAAATTAAGAATTCGGTCGGCGTAGATAGTCGAATTTCGAACAAGATTTGGAGCTAGTACGAGTATATATTAATAAGTAAGTGCTACTCTTTCTCTCTCTTTTACGGCAATAATAATAGACCAATTTTGTTAAATGATAGATCACAGTGCTGATGGCTGTGCGAAAATCAATGAAAGTTAGAATCGGTACAAGTACAAGTAGTCACTCATTTGATATGGCGGCATCATACATAGAAGTAAAACAATACGAAGGCGACAGTTAAAATCCGAGCAAGGTAAGAACAATCAACCAACAAGGAAACAAACGACATGCTTTAATCAAAAAATCAAATTTTGTAAAACCCTTCGAAAGTTCATTATTTTCTAATGCTTTCCATAAGCACAACATAGAAGATTTGAAAACTTATGGTTTGTCTTTACTTATAAAGAGATTCAATAAATAAAAGTTTCTTAAACAAAAAAAAAAAAAAGCAAACATATTTCATAATTATTCTTCTGCATGATAACGCTGCATGAAAACGCTCAAGCAAAATATTTTTGCGCACCCGCCGTATTCTCCTGACATTGCTCCTTCTGATTACTGGTATCTTCGACGATTTGGCAGCTTATCGGTTCATTTCTTACGCAGTAATTGAAATTTTATTTACTAACTTGAATCGCCTCTAAAGACGAGACATTCTTTTAAAGATGGAATTCGAAAATTGTCTGATAGGTGAGAAATCGTAGTGTTGGAAAATACTTTGATTCATCTGTTCATTTATTCTTTTCTGATATAAATGCATTTTAGACCAAACAATCGAACTACTAATTTATGCACCCAAAGTCTCCAGTTTCGAATCCGGATAGTAGTTAAGTTCTCATTTATGGAAATATCTGTGACCATGTTTATGAAAAGCTCTGCGGAAGTGATTTCAATACAAATTATAAATATTTAGAATCAAAAAAAAAAAAAAAAAAAAATAAATGACGTCATACAATTTAAACATCTTTAAAAGCGTAAAATGTATCTGCATTACAGGTTTTGGCTGTTTGTATTGGTTCTAATGGTTGATGCGGCAAACGGCTATGGATTACCGAAGGTACTTTTGGATGCTAAGATGATATGAGAACTTTGCTTTCTAATTCCAATTAAATATCTATACTCTTAGGTGTACAACAAACGAATGGCGAATTTGAGGCACATGTCCAGATTGAATGCTCAGCATGGAATGGATGATGACTGCGGTGGTGGTGGAGGTGCTGGAGGTGCTGGTGGTAATGGTGGTTGTGGCAGTGATCCGATGAGCAATTCAGATAATTCATACGGTAGTAATGCGAATTGTTTTACCATTGACAGAAAATCGGCAACAAGTATAGCACAGAGTGCTGCACAGGAGGCAAAATCTGCATCGGATGCGCAAGCATCGGCAGCTGAGGCAGCTGCGCACAATGTTAAAATGGAACTGGCCAAGAAGGCTATGTGCGCAGCACGTGCCGCAGAGTCAGCAATGGAGGGCAAACAGGTGATTGCCGAACAGCTGGAAGTACGAAGTACGCGAATCGGAGATTATTGCACAGCAGCAAATTGTCTCGCTGCAGAATGCGCAGAGCAATGCCGAATCGGCACTGGAGGCTAACAGGCAGGCGCGACAGCAGTATGAAACGTTGCAGCGTACCACCAAAATGGCTGAGGAAACTGTCGGGCATGTGGAGTGTGTGTGCAATACTGCACAGCAAGATTTGGCGGAGAAGACGCAACTTGTTATGGCCGCCAAGAATCGTGTAGAGCTTTTAATGCGACAATTGAGAGCGACACGCATTGATTATGGTAATACACGTAAGGCAGCCATGAAGGCAGCCTGTGCAGCAAAGGAGGCTAAGACGAAGGCGAATCGAGAGAAACGCTGGACAAGGGGACAGATGCAAGCACGTATGCTGGCACGATCACGGGCACGACTTGTACGAGAATTAAGTCACTCTTGAAGCATTTACAAGTAGTACCTATGAAAAAACAGTACTACATATTGTATATACTTTCTATATTTCAAAAGAAAGCTTCAAATTAAATTTATATTTTTATATACCTATAGAAAAAAAAAATCGATTTGTTATTGTAGAGGAGGCTCTCCAGCCAAACCCTATCAACACGCCGCTGCACGTCTAAGGAGACGAGCGTGCTTTACTCAAACGCTTTTTGGAGTAAGTTGAATGATGCGGTGGAAATGTTCCTGTGTACCAAAGCAGCAATAGTGGTGTATGCAATTCATGGCATTAACAGCAGCTGCACTTCTACGTTTCAGCAAAGATCTTCCCAATTCTATCATTGATTCAATGGTAGCCAGATGCTTTCCACTGGCGATGTATCTCTGGTCCAGCGAAGTGTTGTGCAACTCTTCTGTTGTTGCTCAAGCATAATACGCATTTCGCGTGTATCAGACCTTTCCGCAGTTTATCGATAACTGATTCCTCCAGTCTAAGAAGTTTCGTCATTCTTTTCATAAGAAGCATTTGATGTTAAGGTTATTGGTTTGAGATAAATCTATAGGTTTTGTTACTATCTGCTTTGTGAAGTATGAATTTATGGCGCACTGTTCAAGAAGCAAGTTCCAAACTTCGACCATTTAAAGAAGTTTAGCTAAAATTAGTTAGGCGGTATTTATGCTGGTTTCTTGTAGACAAGTGTGGAGTTTCATATATGAATCAAGTAAACAACTCGCTCTCAATGCCCACATCTTTCGGCTACTTGTTAATATTGAATAAATGGTCTAGTCACTGTTGGAACATGGAAACACTCGCATGTTAGACGAGGCAATTAAGACGATGGCACTTCTCAGCGCTGTGGTGAGTACGAGTTTTCTGAAATGAAGTACAAAATGCTTAGTTCAAGCACGGAATTTTCAAGACCGAACTTAATTAAAGTTGATTTTAAGCCGAAAATAGGCTTACATCAAGAAGAAATTGAATTGAGTCAAATACAAAATGGGATGAACTTTAGGACTAAATGGGCTTAAAATATTTTTCTGGTTTTAATCAATTTTTATGTTTTTGTTGTTGTTGTTGTAGTATTTTTTATACCATTTACACATAGTGTGATTGGTCAGAAAGTTTGTAACATATTACAGAAGACAAAGTATAAATCATAAAGTACATATGTACTAGTTACTACCTGGCGCGTTGCTGCCCTTCTTCCAGCCCCATTTCTCCACATCGCCCTTCTTCATCCCCCCTCGTGTAGTAATATTGTTCATACAAAATTGCTAAAATCGTAGCTATCAGCTTTCTGTCGTCTACTCAGAGCAGCAGACGTGGTTAAATAATTTGCGCTGTGTTTGTTTTAAATTAATTAAATAAATGCGTTAATTTAATCTTCATAAATTATAGCCTATGAGTTATTTTGATATATGAGATATATTATTGTAAAGTTTCATTAAAATCCACTCAGTAGTTTTTGCGTGAAGGAGTAACAAATATTCACACAGCCACACATTCATACAAACTTTCACTTTTTTAATATTAGTTGGATATATCTATGTTCTTGATCAGTTCGACGAGACGAGTCCATCTAGATATGTCCGTTTGTCTGTCTGTATGTTGGTGCGAAATTCTATTTTAGCAATTTTTGAGATATTTGGCTGAGCTCCGCTCTAATTTGATCCTAAGCACATTAAGCATCCATATCGACGTGCCATGCCCACTTTTATGGGTAGCCCCCATACGAACACACCTCCTACTTTTGGTATTTGTATGAAAACTTATTTGTTACAGTTGCTATTAACTTGAAATTTAATACGGAACCCTCTTAAGAATGGCTACCTCACGCACCACCTGTATTTGTAATAAAAATAATGTAATAAAATGTGTAGTCAACGTCAATTTGAAACTGGATATGGGATTTCTTATGAACAGAAGCAGCATAAACTATTGACTTTATATTAATGGGCGTATCCCAACCAGCTTTAGAGTTAGCTACCATAAATTCTAACCATTCACAGTTACGTTCTTAGGTTTTAGAAACAGTTTTTTGAGCATTTAGTTCACAATTTGAAATTTCGTGTGAATGGTATTAAAGCCATTAAACCATAACCATTAACTATTGTTATACCATTCACACATAGTGTGAACTGGTATTATCAGTTTGCAGGAGGCATTATAAAGTATATAAGCTCTTGATCAGCTCTACGAGACGAGTCGATCTAGGCATGTCTGTCTGTCTGTCTGTCTGACTGGATGTTGGTGCGCACTTTTGGGCACCAATTATTATGCTATCCAATTGAAAATTGGTACATACAAGCTGTGATCTAAAAATAACCGAACTTTTAATTTAAATCATAGAACACGCAGCGCCATCTAGAAAGGTGCATTTTTCTTCTTTCGAAAGCAGCTAAGTTCAGGCTAATCGTTGGGGAGGTTACAAAATGATACACGTTTTAATAACAGCAGTTTTTGTAGTTCTGTCGAAAAAACAAAAAAGAAAATATTAAATTTTGTTTCAGAAGTCAAGATTCAAGACAATGTTGATGACTTTCTATGATTCACAAGGAATTTTTTCCAGACGGTCAAACTGTCAATGGAGAATATTATTTAAAAGTTTAACATAGTTTTTGGTCGAGATATCTACGTGTTAGGTCCGAATACTTCCAAGGTAAAGCAGCTCTTTGTATTGGTTGATAATGCACCACCTCACAAGACCAAAAAAGTCAATAAATTTTTGAGGACAAAACCGATTTGTCTCATCGACCACCCTCCGTATCTATCACCCTGCGATTATTTTCTCTTCGCAAAAATGAAAACTGCAATAAAAAGAGCTTTTTACGATGACATTCCAGCCATACAAGCAGTCGATACACAGGAGCTAAACAACATCCTAAAAAGCGAGTTTAAAAAGTCTATGGATAAATTGGTCGAGCGTTTCAAACGTTGTATTGAGTTAAATTGATGTTTTATTTTATGATTAAAAAGTTCGGTTATTATTAGATCACATCGTGTCTACATCTTTTTATTGCAGTTTAATAGAGTATCGCCCGTGTATAGCCCGTACACAAACCCACCGCCCACTTTTGACTTTTTTTATGAAAAAAAATCTTCATTTAAAGCAATATTAGTTTGAAATTCGACTTGGTTGATTTTAGTGGACAACCGCTTTATATACATATACAAACGGGCTTGTCCCGCCCTCGAGGTAGTCCCATACAAACCCATAGCTCACTTTTATGCATTTGTATGGAAAACGTGAATATCAACTTGAAATTCGATATGACGGCATATTATAGATGGTTGTTTCATACACATCTACTAGTGGGCGTGTACCGCACACTTTTTGGGGTGGCCCTTATTTAAGCCAAATAGTTTAATTCAATGTTTTACACCTCTAAAAACACACACTCTATATTATTCGACCATGACAAAGCCCAATTAAATATATTTGTAGTTCTACCCTACATAGAGTCTCTGAGATTGCAGAGTTCATACAGATCGAATGTTTGATTTTAAATAGGGCTCTGCCATAATATACTTCTGTACACTTCTCGACACTCTGCGTGTAGTGTAAAAGAAGTTCATTCGGTAAAATTGCAAAAATTTGTTCCATCGAAGTTAATTTTTTGTCTTGTCAAATTGGAAGTCGAAACTTAAATTTTATATTCTAAACATTTTTATATCTATAAATTTCTACAAAATATCAAACTGTGGATGCATTCAATCGCATAACTCAGACATAGCTATAAAAATAAACTATTTACATTCAACATGTTTTCTAACGATTATTAGTAGCACGTGGTAAACAATGAAATAGGCATTCTATTGAATACATTCTAAAGAATTCAATAGTTTTTTTTTTTAGTTATACAAATCAAAAGGAATTTCTTTTGAGATTCAATAAATCAGCGTGTTTAAATGAAAAGATTTGAAAAATTGAATAGAATAGTGTTTTGTTTCTTTATTGAAGTTAGCAAATCCACAATTGTAAAACTTGACGATTTCCATTTGAACAATGTAGGCAGAAAAACAGAAAAAAAAAAGATGATACAGTGCCGCTAGAAACCAAAGAGAAGAAGCTCGTGCAGATATTTCCAATGCAAATTTCTGTAAAAAAAAGAAAATGAAAAGACATTATAAAAGAAAGATATATTTCGATGAGATTTCACTGGCAAATTCAAATTTCGCTTTGTGGCAACCTGTGAATAGAAATCAGCAATCTATTAAATTCTCAAAGAGTTCAGCTGGTGTCAAATGTTAAAAATGTGAAATCTTCGAAAAAAGAAACCAAAAAAAAAAATAATTTCATATGCAAGAATGTTGCCAAAAACAGAAAAAAATGGGAGATCAGCAATAATTAAAATCATAATTAAATAAACTGGCAATACTGCTAACTGCTGCTGATGATGTTGATTATTATGATAGAAGCTAGAGATACTCTTTAGTTATAGATACATATTTGGCTTAAACTAAACGACTTAAGCTAAATTATGTTATGTGGTAAACGATAGAAATCGGCCTGAAAGTTGAAAGTTTAATGAACTCAAGACTCGGTCTGACTGCCGGACGGACGACTGCCTGACAACTGCCCTTTGCCACATGTTTAGCTTTCTATCTACGCGTATTGAGCGCTCATTTTTGGCATAAAACCTTAAGTTAATAAGGTCTATTAATTATTGATAAAGCGGCCACAACTGCCACAAAGAAGAAATGCTAAGAACAAACGCGAAAAATCCATGGCTAATTTGTTTTACAAAGCAGTTCGACCTGCGGCGCTCTTCAATGCTAATGAAGAAAACCTATATTGTTGTCGATAAATTATTTTTGCAGATACATTTGCAGAATATTTAAGATACGTTGAAATTCTTCGCATGCTTGGCTAACAAACAAAAGACAGCAGCAACTACTGCGGAAAGATGCTTTAAGCTGAACTCTGCTCAACAGATCATTCAACTTTGAGCTGCACGAACTCTTGGGCCGTGGGTAGAAAACTTACCAATTATTCATAAGATGAAATTATGAAAAGCAAATCAAGTGGCACGCAGATACATATACAGATACAGATACAAACAAAACTCTATTGAACTTTTGCATACGCGGTTTGTATTCATGCGGTTGGATTTGATTTGGCAGCATAGTAGTCAGAGTATTAGCAGTTTCTTCTTTTCGGTGAATAATTAATTTTGAACTCGTTTGAACCGCAGCCGTGCGTTCTATTGTCACAGGTGTAAGCGCTACACCCTATCTTTGCTATCATTGCGGCATGTGTTTACCTATACTATGTAGATACATACACGCACATATGTATGTATGCCCTCCGGGTGCTGATCGCTTGATTGACACTCGAGCGTACGTTGGCCGCTTTTGCCCGTTGGCAAGTTTCGACGACGACGACGACGACGACGATGATGCTCTCTATTCTTTTTCAATATTAAATCTATTAAATCCATATATGAATAATGACATTTCTAATTATGACGAATGACAGCCAAATTGTCAACGTTCGACGTGCAACTTAAGTGCTGCCGACACAAAATGCTGTTGACAATTTGTTGGCGATGATGATGATGATGGTGATAATAATGTGTGTGCTATTGCTGTCAAATTTTCTGCAAGCCTGCAGCTTTTATAAATAGTTGAAAACAGTCAAATCATGCATATTATCAATCACTAAATGCCAAAGATAATTATGTATCTATGGCAAACAGCTAAAGAAAGTAGCTATGGAACCTGGTCGGTCCTATGTGTATTGTATAAACGCTTAATTAATACCAAGCGATTCAGTGCAAATCCAATGTTCTAAGACCTTACATATAAGTTCTAATTATATTATTCTATCTTTAAAAGTTTCGGCTGCACGTTGCTTATATTATATCTAGACACATAAACGATAAATATTGCCTACATAATGCCATGCTAAAAAGTATTTTAAAAACTATTGAGCTACTTTGTGGTTCGAATTATATAAGCCTCTAAAACTGCTGTAAAACGTGTCTAAACTATTTTTTCACATTATCTATGATACATTTATCTATCTATCTATGCTTCCAATTATATTACTTTAAACTATTTGCATTTATAGCTGTGTGTATCTATCTTTCTCTGTGTATCTATCTTCTCTTTATATTTATTTCAATCTATTAATATATCAATGCATATATTTATCTATATACTATGTATATATGTATATATATATTCATGTAAGTTCAAGTATTACCCCAAGTTGACACCCCCTTCTACCTTTTCAAAACTTTGTCACTAATAAAGGGGAATATTTTTGTATTAGATGCATTATAACGTATTAAATGCATAACTCAAATGTTGCAATAATTGGCTGAACTGCGGTATACAGGCTTATTTAGATCAAAAGCAGATAGATTATTCATATCATATGTGCCATGCCCACTTTTTAAGGTAGCTCCCAAACAAACCTAATGCCCACATTTTGGTTTTTACATAAAAAACTTATTTATTACAGTTGATATAAAGCTTAAATTTGTTATAGAGTCGCCTTAAGCACGTATGATTGACATGTTTATCCCTAGGTATGTTCCGCCCATATTTAGGTATATGTAGCTCGCATACGCACTCACTTTTGGGTTTTTGCATGAAAAACGGAAAATTGATGATCAATATCAACTTTTGGATATCAATAGATTATTAGGTATATTATGTACAGAAGCAATTTGTAACTTTGTGTGAACAGTAAGTATTAAAGCTTCGCTTGCACTGAAGATAATGCATTTTCTTGTTATAACCTTTACACATATGGTAAAGTTGTTTATTACTTTTTAGTATAATGTATGTAACCGCCAAATGAAGGCGTGGTAGAGCACATAAAGTTTATGCTTGATGAGCATTAAAAGTTGAATCGATATAGACATGTCCGAACAACTGCTTGAATGCACCGTATGCCTTTATGTTTGTGCATTTAGACTCTCCCGTTCACTCTTCAGATAAAGTGTATTAAATGAATGCGTCAATCCCACTATAAGGCGTAGCCTCCATACAAATCTGCCCCCCAATTTTGGGTTTTTGTACTAAATGTTTGTTTGTTTTTGGATTTAACTATGCTACAAACACTAAATTTGGTGTATCGTATGAGAATGTTATTGAAACATTCCACATATGTACAGATCAGATCACTATATAGCCACATGCAAAGCTATGGTTCAAATAAGTGGCCTAAGACAAGGTACTGGGTATGACGATGTCGGCCATAATCAATTGCAACGATTTTTTTTCTTTGTTTTTATATACCATATTGTTTGTTAAGGCGAAACAAAAAAAAACTTCAGAAATGGAACGTAAAAATCTGAACCACCTCTTCTCCCACTTTGTCACAAATCGTTATGTATCTGTTTATCTATCTATCTATCTATCTATCTATCTATCTATCTATCTATCTATCTATCTATCTATCTATCTATCTATCTATCTATCTATCTATCTATCTATCTATCTATCTATCTATCTATCTATCTATCTATCTAGCTATCTATCTAGCTATCTATCTAGCTATCTATCTAGCTATCTATCTAGCTATCTATCTAGCTATCTATCTAGCTATCTATCTATCTACACTATCTATACTATTCGTTAAAAATTTTCAAGTATACATATATCAATCTATCTATCAATTGATCTGCTGCTTTCTATCTAATTATGATTAGTATTAATATTTTAGCAGTACATCTAACTATCTATCTATAAACATATCTATTTTTCTATCTTCTAAACTATCAGTTTTGTTAACTTAACAAAATTTCTAGAACACTACAGAAAGAATAATAGGTGTATTCTCACAATTACTAGGCAGAATCTGGGCGTTTTAACCCATTCACTCAAGCTTCACTGAGCACAGGTATCTAAAATAAGTGTTTTTTGTATAATTCTGGGCCATTGTGTTAAGAGATATGCGTGTTTCTGTGATGTTTTTTGTTTTGGTTGTGCAAGAATCTCGTGCTTTTTGTGCTGCTTGTGTATAGGAATACAGTGCTTTGTGCCATTGGGACGACATAAGTATGAAAGTTCAATAAAATTAAAATCAGCTGTCAGTTCTTAAAAAAACTGAAATTAGTATAAATTGTACTGCACTAACATTTTAAATGCGTACTGATAACTGACTGTTATTTTATAGAAATTTATCAACGGAATCCTTGAGAAAACACTTACTTTTGTATGATTTAAACTAGCTAAATATCTAACTATTTAACTATCTTCTTTTTTCTATTCTCTCTGTGTATACAACAGATTGATATCTAAATCTATTTAGTGCATGTATTTTCGCATTTGTTCACATATACTTAATATATCTACTTGTATATTTATGCATCAGTATAAATATGTAACTATATATTGAACGAATGTATCTTATATCATTTGTTTATCTATCTAGAAGCTTTGGTGTAAAACGTTGACATACTGTCATGATTTAAGTGTGTTAAAATTCCAATTTCTGAAAGTGTAAAGAAGTCAATAATCATAGAGTGTGATTGAAATGTAACATTGTACATTGGAATTCAAATTGCGCCATAAACTAAAACTATTCGACAAAAGTCTACAAGTTTTAATTGCAGTTTGCAGTTTGGAAATTATATCTGGCTTTCAAAACTATATTTACTAGATAGTATCATCTATAGTTTGTGCTATTTTAAATAATGTCTGTGCATTTAGTTGACATTTTCTTGTACTGCTGACTTTCGGTAATATTTACAACACTCTGTGCTAACAATCTCAATTATCAATTTTGAAAACGTCAAACGTTAAATGAAAAAGGAGAGCAATACAAGTGAGTTTCACATAAGATTGACTTGAGATTGCTTTTCCTGTGATTATACTAGTCTACAAAACAAAAAAAAAAAATCAAATTTTTTTTCTTATAGATTTTGAACTGCTGAACTTGAAAATAGTCTCAAGAAATGAATTTTTGAAGTTTTTCTAAAAATAAAAATGATAGGCTTCACTAATTTAGCTATAGCTCAAATTGGAATTGACCGAACTGCTGGCGAGTAATGCCAAAATAAAAATAGCTAAATTTGCAGATTTGAAGGTGAAGCAGTTTTTTAAAATCGATTAAGTAGTTTGAAAGTTATAAGCTAAAATCTTTCAAAAATATAAATCTTTGTTTTAGCAATAAATTCACTTTTAAAATAGCGCAATACTAGAATTCGTTTAAGTTTTTGACACCGGATTCGTATTCAGCAAAGACAGCAAATCACGAACTAAAGGTGAAAAATTTAAAAATTACAAATCGAATGGTAACGAATGTGTATACGTTCCAATGGTCGTCAACGGTAAAAATGAATTCAACTATTCTCGCAAGTTGGCAGGACGCGAATGCATTTATTAAGCTGGCTTACTAGCGTTGACGAGCATTGAGACAGTTAGTTTGGGTGTTCAAAGTGGACTATCTTTTTGTTGGAACGAGGAAGGCTGCTCACAATTTCTCTAACAAAACTTTAGATCTGTAGAACCACCCAGCTACAAAATGTTATAGCAAAAAGAAGTGGGAGAAAATGTTAAGCTTTTTCGACTTTGGGATGTTCGGTTAGGCAAAAGCATGAATCTGGTCTTGAAAATTAGCTACTTTCTGACAGCCACATGCGCTATTGAATGCGATCTTGTTGCCGAAAATCGATTCAATAGGTTTCTCAAGAAAAATTCGAAGCTAAAAGGTTCACCGTGTTCGTCAGACGAACCAAATCTATGAATAGTTTCCAAAGTTCTGATGTCTTTCATTAATAGTAGCTAATAAAATTCGATTTTTTTTGCGGTTTTTCAATATTCAACTCATAGTACAAAGCTTATGCTTAACTAAGTATCTTCATCAGTTCAATGCAGTTAACTGAAGTTATAAATCGTTAAGAAAGTAATTTTTCTTTGTTGGCTGTAGACTAATGTTATAAACAGTATTGAAAGAGATGCTACCAAATGCAACTCTGTATAGCTAAAGCACTTCAAGCCTGCATAACACTTGACGCAACAGATGACGTTGTTTCATCTAATGAAATATATAAATAAAAAAAAAATGTATCTCATTTTAAACAAAAGTAACTGAACATAAAAAAAAAGTAAATAAATAAATAAATAGAATATCGGTCAAACGTTCAACCATAACAAATTGCCGTTAATTAGCAACTATAACGGTTTTCTATTGTTTATAATTTTTTATAAACGAACTTTTAATCAGGTGCGAACTTGTTTTCGACACAAAAAAAAAAAAAACGAAAACAATTTTAACCGGTTTTCACGCGTTTCAAAAACAAATAATTTGCGTATCTATGAGTTCACGAAGAGGTCAAACTATTTTGTATGGATTCGTTGACTAATTTCTTTCGTATCTTTTTTAAGTTTTTTTTTTTCTTTTTGGATTTGCATGAATTTTTTCGTTCGTTATTTTTTTTTTTTTTCTTTGGCTTGGATCAATTAAAGCAACAATACACAGTAAAAAAAAAAAAAAAAAAAATTATTTTATTTTTTGCACTTTTTTTTTTATGGATTGAAAATCGGTTTTGAAGTTTTTGTTTCATTTTATGTTTGCTTCATTAATATTATTCGTTGATCATTGGGTTCTTTTTAACAACTAGAACGTGTTCGTTTCACTATTGGATAAATAGAGATGTAGCGTAGCTTCATTGGATGTGCTTAAGGCGCTACGCAGCAACGGCGGCAGCCACAGGTTCCTCTTTAACGATAGCAATAGGCGCCGGAACGACCGGAACGATGTCAGCAGGAATTTCAGCAATTTTCGGTGACTCAACAGCGACAGGTTCCAGAGCTGTTGCCGCTAGTTCTGATGGTTCCGCTGCCTTCAATTTGGCCTGCTCATTATGCTGCTGGTGTTCGACAACCACAGCTGCGGCAGCTTCTTCTGCAATGATTTTCTCTTCGACGGGAATATCATGCACAATTTCGACCGGAATGAAATGCTCGGCAGCAGCAGTTTTTGCATTTACTACACCAACAACTGGTTCATCGGTTTGTTCCAGTGCACGTCCGCTCTTACGTTGCAGCGCAAAACGACGTTGCACCACATCCAGATTGTAGGGATTGTAGTCACCAAGCGAAACGTAGCGTGCATCACCAAATACTGGTTGCACTTGACGCGTCAGTCCTGGCTCATTATCCTCGCCAACAATAATGTACTCCTTCTCCGACTGCAGCTGTGCCTGTGTCTGCTCATCCATAGCAGCGGCGCCAGCACCGTTAGCCGTTTGTTCCAACATCATTTCAGCGGAGTCAGCGGGTGCCTTCTCGACAATGGTACCGGGACGTATGCGTGCCGGCAGCAAGGCTTGTGTGCCCTTGCCGTTCGTGGGCTTTGGCTTGGTGGCAATCAATACTGGACTGGCATTGGCCATGACCGGCTTGGCATGTACCACAGTCGAGGTGCGTGACGGTGGAATTCTGGGTGGCTTAAAGATGTCCATCAGTGCAGCATCGGCCAGCAGTGGCACGGCATCGGGTGTGATTGCCGGGCGCTTCTTCTTGCGCATAGGTTGCTGCATGCTATTAATGGCGCTCTGTGGTATATTCAGTATGAGTGGTTGACCCTGTAGGCCATCGGCCAGTGAGACAATTTGCTGATCGGGCGGTGAAATGCCCAATTGACTCCACGGTATGGTTATGTATTGTGTGGGACGTCCCTTGCGGCGCAGTGGCACGCTCAGCGGTGGCTGTGGAAATGCGCTGACTGGCACGCGCTTCTTTACCACGGTCTGTGGCTGCTGCTGTTGTTGTGGAAAGTACTGATAGCCGTTGTTGACCACAGTGCCGGGAACAGCGTTCAGATTGAGCAGCTCTGGCGCAATGTAGACTGTCTGTCCGTTGCGGTTGAGCAGCAGCGTGGCCTGTTGTGGACGACGTTGTTGTTTGGTGCCGCTTTGAGTCTGTTGCGTTTTACGCATTTTGGCGCCGATCTCAGCGGGCGTTTGACCGCGTGTGAACTGACGTATCTGATTGATTAGATTCTGCTGTCCGCGCTGTATAAAATTGGGTTGATTCTGTGAGCGTTTCGTTGACGATGGTGATGATGCTGCTGCTGTATTGGACTGCGTTTGTTGTCCATAGTAGAATTCATCGCTGTCGTCCTGTTGCAATTCTGCGCTATCATCTGACTGTTCTTGCTCCACATCATGCTCCTCCGCTTCATCATCATCTTCGACACTTTCCTCGGACTGCTGTTGTTGTTGTTGTTGCAGTGGACGGCGACGTTGTGGTGCAACGGGCTGTTGTCCACGTTGCGTATTAAAATTATTTTGCTGACGACGTCGCTGATTTTGCAATGTTTGCTGCTGATTGCGACGGCGCTGCTTCTGCTTTTGCTGTTGTTGTACGGGACGGCGACGATTATTTGGACGCTGTACTATGAAATCATCCTCATCATCATTCTCAGCATAAGCAGCATCATCTTCATCGTACTCCTCGACACCAGCGTGTTGATCATCGTCATCATCCTCCTCATCATCATCATCATTATCATGGAAACGATTGCCTACTTGTTGCTGTTGCGGGAAATCATACTCTTCATCATCGTACTCATCATCATGCTCATCGGAATCGATTAGATTGTTACTGTTTTGTAGGCGATTCGGACGATTACGATTATTATTGATCTGTATGAGCGGACGACGCGTGCTGCCCTTATGCTGTACACGCACCACAATATCCGGACGTACTGTGGTCGTTGTCGTCGATGATGTTGTGCTGGACTCACGTACTGGTGTATCAACTAGACCGGGCACAAAACTGGGTATGCGATCATTAAAGAAACCGCTTACTGAACCGGCAAGCGATGATACAGCCGAGCCAAAGCCCTGTCCGGCATTTAAGCCAAATAGTGTCCATGGTGATTGTGTGGCACTGGCAGGCGGTGTTGCACCACCGGCGGTTGTTGCCTGTTTACCCAACAAACTGGCATCCTCAGGCTGGCGTGGCTTGAAGGCAATCAATGGATGTATTATGAAATCGGCTACTGTATGTGGTTGTGCAGTTTTGATGGCATCAGTTCTACAGTCTGCGCATGCGTTGCGGCATTATTTTGGTTGTTTTCAGTTGCTACCACAACGGGTGGCTTCTCAGTGGTAGTGGACTTCAATTCTGCTTCTGCACACATAAAAAAAAAAACAAAAAACAAAAAAACAAAAAAAACAAAAAAAAAAAGAACATATTAACACACACATTTGCATAGATACTTTTTCTATATATATATATATACATATATACATATATATATATATATATATATATATATATATATATATATATATATATCTTGATATATCACTTGATTTTTTAATTGTGTAGCCTACCGATGAGCGCCATATCGGCAATGGGCGACTCTGTCGATTCCTCCACTGACATTTCCGGTGTCTGCATTGCCGTCTCGGCAACGGCAACGGCAGCAGCTGAAACGCCGCCAACACTGAGCAATGCCAATGCAGCGAATGCGCATAGAAGCCTCGTTTTGTAATTCATATTGTGTGTGTGTGTATAATTTTGTATATGCTGTGTTGTAACTCTAGAACATTATCTGCACTGACACTTTCTGGCCCATCCACTCTCAGCGTCACTTTTATGATTTGCACAATATTCCGTCACAAAACAATCTTTTACTTTTACAAACTATTTATATTTCGTTTTTTTTTTCTTTTTTTTTCAGTTGCTTCACTCAATATATTTAACTCTCAGCACTGAAAAAAACCTCTGCAGACAAACGTATCTTTTGGCCAACTGTTTCAGCGTGCGCGGCAACATCTGCTTTTTATCTGCGCTACGACTTTTGCTTAAAATGTTGCCGCCGTTCTGCTGCTGCTGCTGTCGCTGCTGCTGTCCGTCTGCCGATCAATTTGCGAAGAACCATTGGGGTTACACAGATAGAATTCAAAAAAAAAAAAAAAAAAAAAAATTTTAACTCGTTTACTCATTGAACAAACCCAACTAGATAATCGTAGCACCCATAGGCCAGGCTTAGCAAGGCAACACGAAGCGTGCTTAGCACCGAACCGAAGCATCACTTTCGCTCTCCTATATTGTCATACTCATTCTCTCGCGTTCGCTCGCTAAGTTCTTTGCTTTCCACTTCGTATACAGTTCGGCTCTTGTTCGTCTTCGTTGTTTTTCTGTTTTACGGTATTAACGAATGCGTACCCTGTTTTGACCTGAGACAGGTTAGGTTAGGGTCGACGGATGCTGCTGTCATTTTCGTCTGAATTTTGGCTCATTCATTAATGCGCTAAAATCTTACACCAGCTCAGCTCAGCTCGGCTCAGCTCGGCTCAGCGAAGAATTTCAGTTTGGCTATTAAACATAAATCAGTGTGAGGTCAAGCAATTATGCATCTTATTAGTTTTATTATTAGGGTCAGCAAGTTAAACAGAACTTCAACTTTCTAAACACGCTAAACTTCGCTCAGTTTTGGACTTGGAAAGAAAGAAGAAAAAACAACAATGGCGATTGTTTTTCTTTATTTATGTATAACATTTGTCATGGCTTAACCTATATTTATGACCAAAAATAGAGTTATAGTCTTTCACTGACAGTTTATTAAATGGACAAGTTGCGCCTACAGACTGAAAAACTAATTTGCATAGGTTCATACAAATGCCTAAAAGATGTCTCTAGTAGGTCTTCTACCCTGTGAACATTGGGTAAAAGCGTAGCACATTAAGTTTGTGCAAGTGTATGTAACAGCCAAAAGACGGCGTAGCAGATATGTCCTTTATTATTTGAGCTATTTCTTATAGTATCTAGACTAAAATAATTAATAGCTATTAGTATGAAACATATTGTTCATTAGAAACATTGCATTCAAATATTCTGATCTTCTTGATCAAGAAGCATTAAAAGTTGAGATATGTTCGTATGTAGGGCTGTATAAGCTCCTTGGAGACTATAAGACGCGCCAAATGCACACTACATGGTTAGGCTTACAAATTTATCACCCATTTTTCTTTCATTCGAGTTTTCTATGTAATGCTTTGTGTTACTTAAGTTAGAAACATCAAATGTAGTATCGCTTATATACAGGGTGGCGCGGGGGTTATGCCAATCGGTAGCCTAGCTTTTGGGAATTTAGTCGCTATGGAACGTTTCTCGGGAGCAGACCGTGCTTTGTGCGTACGTGAGTTTTACAAAAACCGTAATCCAGCGACAGCGTAACAGCAGTATTCGACATGTTCGTCATTTAAATGAAGCGCCAAGCCCTCGACTCATTGGAAAATGGGTCGAGAAGTTGAGGAGACCGGTTCAACGCTGGAAAAAACAAAATCCGGGCGTCCAAGGTCTTCGAGAACGTTCGAAAACGTAGACAGTGTTACTCAGTCTGTTCGTGACAACACGGACCTTTCGATTCGGTAGCGTGCGGTTGCTTTAAACGTGCATAGATATCATCATTGTTCTGCATTTTCTCTACCACGAGTTCATGAAATTTTTCCTGGCAAATTGATCTCCAGGAGAGATGATATAAATTGGCTCCACGAAGTCCTGATTTAAACCCTATGGACCCTTTCCTGTGGGGTTACGTCAAATCTTAAGTTTACGGCAACAAACCGACTTCCCTGGCACAATTAAAAGAAAATATCCGTCACGAAATGGCAGCCATCATAGAGAATACCTGCAGAGCCGTCATAGGAAATTTTAGTGCTCGATTAAATGAATGCCGTGAACGCAACGGTTTACATTTGGACAATATCATTTTTAAGAAATCAATTCCCAAAGTGTGTATTTTAATATGTAATAAACATTTTTGCAATAAACTACTTACATTCTTTTTTTTATCGATTTTTTAAATGTGATCTTTTTTGAGGCACCCTGTACTATATACAGAATATGGTTAATATTAAAATTTATAATTCAAGCAGAAGTAGGCGCCACGCCCACTATGAATTATACATATTCTTGATCAGCATTGGAAGTCGAGTTGATATAGTCATGTCCGTCCGACTGTTTGCTTGAACGTACATACACATTGTGGTCTAAAAATAACCGAACTTTTTAGTTATAAAACAAAACAAGCATGCTATTATGTTTCAAAGCAAATATTTATTCAAAATACGATTCATTTAACTCAATACAACTGTTTCTTCATCAATAACTCATTGAGTTGTTTGGTCTTGTGAGGTGGTGCATTATCATGCAATAAAAACAGCTGCTTTCGTTTGGAATATTCGGGCCTAACACGTAGAACTCTCGATCACAAACGGTGTAAAACTTTTAAATAATATTCTCCACTGACAGTTTGACCATCTGGAACAAATTCCTGGTGAACAATACCCTTGGAAGCATACAAAGTTATCATTATATTGTCTTGATTATCGACTTCTGAAAAAGAAATTTTTTAGGTTTTGGCCCGTCTTTTGACTTCCATTCTGCCTGAATTCTGATTGTCGCTTAGCTTCAGGATCATATTTAAAACACTATGTTTCATCACCAGCTAAGATCGAATCAAGAAAATCTGAATGGTTTTCAGCTGTTGAAACGATGTCTTTGCAATGCTCTACAAGAGCGAATTTTTGAACATCATTTAACTGATGTGGAACAAAACGATGTGGAACTAACACCTTTCTTTTACCCAAATCTTCAATTAATATTTTGTAGATTGTACAGTAAGATGAATTTAATTCTTCTGCCAGTATTCTCACAGTGAAATTTTGCATCGATAACGTTTATTTCACTTACTTTTTCCACTAACTCAGCACAATTAGATGCTTCGAGCCGTCCAGGTCTTGGATCATCAATTAAATCATCACGACCGTTTTTAAATCGTGCAAACCACGTGTAAACTTGAGTCCGACTCATACAATCATCACCATAAACTTTTTTAACAATTCGAATTTTTTACCGAGTGTTTTTACATTACTACAAAAACTGCTGTTAATAAAACGTGTGTCATTTTCTAACCTCTCAAACGATTAGCCTGAACTTAGCTGCTTTCGATAGAAGATAAATGTACCTTTCTAACACTGCCAAGATTTAATAGATGGCGCTACGTGTTCTATGATTTAAATTAAAATTTCGATCATTGTTAGATCATACCTTGTATCTCGCATATTATAGGAGATTTCAAGTTTGGTTATTTAGACTATCGTTTCCCTTTCCTTGTTGTTGTTATTGTTGGTAACGCTTGGTGTATCTTACGTAAATCATCAATCTCAATAGATCTGAGCTGAGGCTACTTATGGGCTACCTCGCTGGCCATCATACACAGAGATATCACTTAAAAATAAACTAGGTCTCTTCTCAGAAACAGAGTGCAGACTCTATCTAGCGGATGACGAAACTAGTTTACAGCTGCTTTGCGATTGTCCCGCCTTGGCCCGGCTCAGAATTGACCAAATGCATAGACCTTCACTACATGTGATACAATCAGAAATACCTCGTCTAACGTTATACTCCGTTTAATTAAAGAGACGGAGAAGATCCTAGATAAATTAACTTAACCATATCCGGGCTATGGTGCAAAAGACATCATTTCCTGTCTCAGTGCCCATTTCCGATAGAATGACCCTTCGTCGTTCTAGCTCTGACACTGAGTCCTACGTAAATCATAATAAAATATACCGCATAGGTCCATATATGGCTTATGCGGTAGCTCCATACAAACTTGCCCTGCATTTTTAAATTTTTGTATGAATTTTTTGTGTTTTTATTCTAAATTAAACTAGAAATGCCAAATGTGGCATAGCTTACGTCAATCCTTATTCCATACAATCGCAGATCACACTACATTATAGTGTAGCCGCATGCAAACCTGCCTCCAGTTTAGAGTTTTTGTTTGAACATTGTTGGTTTTTATTTTAAATTAGTTCGAATTTTTCACCAATTGTAATAAAATATTCCGTATATGTCTAGATCGGAGCACTAAATAATATCTATGGTTCATATATGCATCCTTAAAAAGGGTACAAGGTATCTCGAAGTCGACCACACTCGACTGCAGCGTTCTTTCTTGTTATATTTATACCCTACCCTGATAGAGCTTATATATTATATAAGTATATGTATATTCTTGCTTAGCATTTAATTGATTTGGCTGTGTCCGCCTGTCTGTCGTTTGTATTTCATGATAATCTCTCGTCGTTGCCACCTTGCTGTGAAAAGAAATGTCAGTCTGTTAGCGTTTTCAGCTTTGAGGGAACACTATCCGAAACACCTCATCTTATTAAGGGGCGATTTGTAGTGGCCAGCCCGCTCCCCCTATTTGGCACGGTTGCATTTTTTGTGGCGTTTTTCGAAATTCGCCCAAGGAACATACAACACTTGAAGATTAACATCCGGACAGAAATCACCAACATGCTCTCTGATATGCTGGTAAGGATCGTGATAAATGCCAGAAATCAGCTTCTTCAGTGTATAGACAATGGGGGGCATCACCTACCTGATACGATTTTCAAAACTGTGTAAAACAAAACTTTAAAACCATTATAAAAAAAAAAATTAAACAAAATCTAGTTCATAAAAGATTTTATTGCGTTCTGTATACGAGTATGTGAAGCATGTGTTCTTAAGAGAACTGAATATCAAATTTTTAGTTGATATACACTGAAATAAATTTGTTTTCATACAAAAACGCAAAAGTGGACGGTGAGTTTGTATGGCGAATACCTCAAAAAGTGGACGGAGCACGCCTATGAATACTTCAACGGGTTTCATGCTGCCAAAACCGCGATCAGGTCGTCCATCTCTCTTAACACTGGTCACCAACTGAAACTAGAAGTAGAAGAAAGGTATTAAAAAATATTTTCCAACCATATAGCCGCGAAATTTTTTAAAAAAGCTGTGTATTACGGTCGAGTTGCCCGTAACAAGCCCCATATCTCAGCTGTTAAGAAGCAGAAGCGCATGGAGTTTGCAAATATGTACATTTCCAAGCCTCCAGAGTTTTGACACAAGTTTCCTTTTTCGCATGAAATCAAATTTTGTACAAAATTTTTGGGGATAAAAGAAAAATAGCTGGTATGAGGAAAATGCGATACACCCTTTGAAAAGTAAAATGTGTTACCATACGTAAAACATGTTGGAGGAGCAGTTTTGGTTTGTGTTATATGGCAGCCAATGGTGTTGGGAAACTAAAATTTATTGAATCAATACTGGACTAAACTAGTTATATCCAAGATTTGAAAGATAGTTTGCAGCAAAGTTCGCAGAAGTTGTGAAGTTTTGGTTTCAGTAAGGCAACGATCACAAGTGCGCATAATGTAAAGCTCGGGCTCCTTTATAATATATAAAAATCAGTTGGGGAGACCTCTCCAATATCCGGACCTGATTTGCATAGCAAATGTGGGACTTAGTCGAACGCAGAATCGGTCAACACACCATTAACTTCAAAAATATGAAAAAAGAAATAATAATGAAGGAATGGGAAGAAATTACAACTGAAGATATAAAAAAAATTTGTGTGCTTCATGCCAAAACGTCTTACGGACGTACTGGCGAGACGGGGTTTTTGTACCAGCTATTAACACATAATTTTCTTCGAAATAAGAAGCCTGTACGCAGACTTTTGCGGTAGTGCTTTTCTGACATGTTGTATCATAAAATGAATTAAAACTAAAGTAAACTTTAAAGCATTAAACTGCTGAAACATTAGCTGAGATATTTGCAATTAAAGTTCAAATTCTAAATTGTTTGTGGTGTACGCAGACTTTTTCGAGCAAGTGTATATACATTATATACTCTGCCTTACATCCATTTTCACTTACTTCACTTTCACTTACTTTCACTTTTTTGTTTTGCTTTGAAGATACACTTGTGCAGGAAATCGCAAAATGTAAATGTAAGTGAAAATGGGTGCACGGCATTATGTGTTAATCTCAATAAAGAACTGTGAAATCTAATGCGAAATACATTGGCTGAAGACTAGATGAAGTGTTTAGCATTCTCCACCAATTCCAATTTCTTCACCGATAAAAAGAAATTGGCGGAATATTTAATTGTTATTTGAAATACTTTAAATTAATTACATTTTTAGTTGAAAATTTCTTAAGTTTATTTGGTCACCTTAGCGTATGCGATACACTTAGTGGCTACTAAACAAAAATGCAAGTTATTCTGTATAATTTTCATCTTGTACGAGTATCAAATTTTTAGCCAAAATAGTCGTAAATATTCAAGTGAATTGCATAATTTACACATCAATCTGTCACATCCAAACGATTACAGATTATATGTATTCAATTATCTTCTAAATCGGAATTGTGCGTTCGTTCATAAAAGACGATAACGAAGCAATACGCGATATATTTAAAAGCCATATATTGAAGAAATATCGGTTCACGCTCCAATAATAACTGTCGCGACCAAGTACACTAAATCATGCAATATGACCGGGTTCTATTGTTATGAAAATGCTTAACGGTTTGTTTTGAATCGAATGGCTTATTGGGCGTCATTCTGTTCATTCTGCTCATACTATTATGCCATTATATGTCGAATGGTGTGATTAATAGCGTTAATATTGTCAACATCGAACAATAGAAGAGCGCCGATCATCAGACATTCATGTAGGCGAAATGTTATTTTTACTACTAAACTGGTCACTGGCTGAAACAAATGAAGATCAGCCAAAAATATACATATACGATTTAATAAATTCTTTTGTCTGCTGTGAAGTGATGTGAAGTTTTCTATGGAATATATTTTAGTCATTCTCTTGAACTCTTGAACTCTTGAACTCTTAAACTCTGTAATGCATTTAGGCAACTTTTAGAGAGATATTAATAATCTGCTTGGCTGCAGAAGAACTTCATGTTATATTCAGTTTGTAAATACATACAAGAACTTTCTTCGCAAACATTTCGCCTGAGTCTTGAATCTGCGGTTTCCTTTCCGTTTAATTGGTCTGAGTCGCATCACATTTAAACTGTGTTCTACATAATGTTTATTTATTCATAATTTATGCATTTTCATTATGACTTTTTTTTGCAATTAAAGCATTTCTCTTTGCCTAATTCGCTGATTAATATACTGATGATGATTTGCTAATGATCGAAATAAAAAGAAATCAACTATTAGTAAAAAAGACTAACCGACAAAAATCACCGTAGCTATTGCCACCGTTCGAATCTATTAAGATTTCTGTAATTTCATTTGATTTTGCGATGAACACAAAATTTCACAGAATAATTAATATGCAAATGAGTCAGCAGATGATGATTTTAGATATAAAATTAAATATTAATAGCTAAAATTTAAAAAAAAAAAATTAAAAAAGAAATAACACGGATTAGGCAATTTATTTTAAACAATAAAGTTTCCCCTTTTGGTTGTCAATCTCGAGTTGGAAAGTTTTCAGAAAGAAAGGCGTAGTTACAAGTGCTTGTGTGAATACACTCTATAATATATCTAAAGGGTGTATTTTAAGTTTTATTAATGCAGCACTAAAAAATCAAATGGCTTTACCAAACTTGCTACAAAAATTCAATGGTGATACACCTCGAAAAAGTACGGTCGAGTCATACTTCTTTTAAAATGAAGAAAATGCAACAGTCACCGTCAATGGCGTCTGATATTGTGTCATGTTGAATGATTTTTCGTTACCAAAAGTACGTGAAGAAGATCTGGAAGGTCTTTGTCCATACTTCTGAAGCAACCATTGTAAGTAGAGTTTAAATGAGAATATGATCTCTAGAAACGAACCAATTGCCTGGCACGCAGTGTCATGCTTTCTAAGTCCGTTGAACTACTTTCTGTGGGGCTACTACTTGAAATCGTTGGACAAGCCAGCACCGAATTCAGCTTTGGATGCGCACTATTTGTGAGATACGGTCTCAAATGATTAAAAAAGTGGCAAAAAAATAAATGGGACTTCCGGGAAGCAATTCGTCAGACGTTTCTCTGCCGGTCATACCTTCAGATCAAAATTCACCCAGACTGGTTACAAAAAACAACATGTTTATGCATTTCAATACAAATCTTTATTATCGCCTTCGAAATAGGCTCATTTTGAGTCAAAACAATCATGCCAACGGTTAAGCCAATTTTCCATACTTTTGTTATACGCCTCGGCCGGTTTAGCATTTAGTTACTTCGGCGAATTTTTTGTCTGTCCTCAATCGTTTCATGACGCGTTCCCCGGAGCGGATATTTAAATTTCGGAAACAAAAAAAACTCACAGGGTGCCAAATCTGGTGAATACGGTTTTTTGTGCGTTGACTTTTGTTTCATGTTTGGACAAAAACTCCGTCACAATCAAAAAATTTTGCAAAAATTTCAAGTCTTTTGGTACGAGTCTGGCGGCGATGCGTTTCATACCCAAAACATCAACCAAAATGTGTTGAGTCGATCCATAAGAGATGTTGCTTGTCTCTGCTATCATTCTAATGCCAACACCAGGATTTTCGAGCACAATTTCCATTACTTTTTCGATGTGTTTGTCGGTAACAGAAGTGGTTGGGCGACTTGCATGAGGCAAGTTTTCTACGATTTCACGAATGCTTTATGCCACTCCAATGCTTGCGTTCTCTACAGAGTAGAGTCCTCAAAATAATTTTGTGAAATTTTGAATGATTCCTTTGCCGTTATTCCATTGGAAACACAAAATTTCAATCAAAATCGTTGTTACATTTTATTGTCCATGTTGAAAATCGCCATAGAAACTTTTCGCTGTCAAACATAAACTAATTATCGCATCCAGCTCAAACTTGGCATGCATGTAAATGACAACTTAAGAAGATTCAAAATTACCGATTTGGTTTACCGGTTCGGTTTAAATTCACCAGTCCGGGTCAGTTTAAATCAAACGGTATATCGGATAATATATTATCCATCATTAAAAGCCATAAAATGATCTAGAAAAAAAAATTGACTCATTCCATTTATTTATATGTGCTTTATTTCAATTCAAAGTTCTATATCTCTTTGAACTTTGACAATTATACACCAATTAACATAATTAATAACTATCATAATGACTCTCATAAACGTTCTAATACTCTATGATACATCTTTAAAAATTAGTATATAACTTACTTTGTATGTTTGTTTGGGTGTTTATGACTTATTTTTTAACCCACTTTAACTTATCGGTTTGAGTTGAAACATGCAAGTGTGGATCAGATGACAATACAAAATTTTTTATAATGTATTTATTTACAACAAAACTTATATAATAAACTAGCTGTACCCTGCCACGCTTTGCTGTGGCACATTGTGGTTGCATGGATGAGAAATGAGAAACAAAGCAAAGCATACGTTTCATAGAAGTTTAATTTTGCGTACTCGCGCCCGCGAACTCGCCCCCTCACCCTTCCACCCATTCCACTACCAATCTTCCCTTGCCCCCTTTCACCACTTCACCTACCACCTTTTACCACGCACCCATTCCCCTGCCCCATTCCCCTACCTCCCCTTACCTTAAATGCCACAACTACCTCTACCCATCCTTCCCAATGCCACCTTACCCTACCTCTGATTCCACTACCCTTCGTTCCACTGACCCCTTTCCCTAGCCCCTTCGCCCTACTTATAGTTGCCCTTCCCCCATTTTCTCCCACTCTTTCCCCTTCCACCGCTTTCTCTTTCAGTCCTTTTCCTTCCACATCTTTCCCAACACTCCCCTTTCCCTTCCTCTTCCCTCTTCGATCCCATATACAAAATTATTGTGAATCTAAACCATTCTCGAATCCCCATGAACACACACAACAATTTTGGTCAAAATTGGCTCGTAGGAGGAGTTCAGTCACGTATAAACGTACAGAAGATTTTTATACCCACTCATGGCGCGGCCACTGGTACACAGCTGACTCTTAAAAAAACTGTTTTCTCGCGGTCGCGGGTATGTGACTGTTAATATTCTTTCTGACCATCTCCCATGTAAAACATAACCTCCACTTATGATTTGGTGAAAGGCGCAGCTCAATAACGACGCGATCACACAAAAGTAACTCGATTAAAGTGAATATTTAATTCAGATTGTATAATAATCGGAATCAGATGCAAGTGCATACTTTTTTTTTTTTGTTAATAAACAATGTAATAGGGAACATTATTAGTGATTAGACTTCACTTAGTTTTGAGCTTATAGAATTCAAAGTTTGGAGTGAATTCTAATTTCGAAATGCTTCTTTCGGGCAAGTTTAACGAATTTCCGTACGCAAAATAATAAGGAAACAGTTCTATATATTACAAGTTATTAACTTGAAAGGCACAATGGATATTTTGTTTAGTAAGTCACTGAAGATTTGCCGAATTAGAATGCTTTAAGAGTTGAATACACTGCAAAGTAACATCAGATAACGATTTGTTACTATGTTCTGCTTAGATATATTATTTTTAATCAACATAGTTCATAACAATTTGAAAAAAATGTTATTTAGCTACGTATATAATTCATATAAGTGATAATCTCTTAAAGTAGAAAGCTAGATACTTTTGTTATATAGGTGTGTTTGCGTGTAAATGAATTGGTAGTCAAACTTGAAACTTTGTTTTTATGACTTAATTTATGCCATCCAGTGCTTATCGTTAGTGTTGGTCTACCATTTGGGCGCGTTCCCGAGTGTGAAGAGGCGTGATTCTTTTTCGTTTTTCATTTTATACGCGTCGCTTCAGTTATAACTAGTTGCGATTAAATCTGCGTGATTATGCATAAATATATATTTAGTTTTTTTTTTTGCGTTTGGGTGAAACTCAGACGCAGATTCTAAAATCAAAACTCAAACAGAATGACTTATTGCGAATATCGCTTTTGACCTCAAAAATAAGCAAAGACACTTTAGTTATAGATACATAGATACTTTATATACACATATGTATCTGTATCTGTATCTGTGCCGGTGACACGACTTCCTCCGATTCATTTGTTTCAAGAATAGAATTTAATGCTGACCTGAATGCAAATTTTTTAAATGGTTTTTCATTTAAGATTCTTTCTATTATTTTATTTTTATTGCTGTTGTTGTTGTTATTTTCGTCGTCTTCGAAATTAATTCCTATTAAATATCAAGATGAGCAACATACTCTGAGCAACGGATAGACGGACGGACGGACAGACAGACTAACTGACTGAGTGCCTGTCGTGAATTGGTCATTGACATTTGACAGGCAATATCAATGGCGACTCCCAAAATTGAACTTTACTCCTAATTCGATGTTCGTGGATCAGTCTGCTGCAGGTCTCTATTAGACATAGTCGAGATATAAAACTAGTCTATAAATCAGTTGCTCGCATTTGCATAGTTTTAAATTTGGCAGCGGTCTTTGCAGCATTAAAAAAAGCGACGTTATTGGTCTTTCACCCAAAATCTTTTCTTCTTTTTTTTTTTTTGGCAAAACAAAACAAAATTTAAGCATTTCTTTTGTTCATGCCTAGTTTGGTAGCGCTTGAAAGTCGTCGTCAATTGGCATGCTTATTGTTTTTGTATTGCTCTCGAATGGTGTCGATCGCGTTTGGCGTTCTCGAATTCTTGCATTTGTGCCCCCATATAAAATGTGTTTGACCGACAGAATGTTGAAGCATTAACTAGTTGCGTTCAAACAGCGATAGACACGCGAGAAACAGTATCTACCATACAGAAGAAGTATCTTAAATAAGATGGCCATTAAATTGCTTGTTGCACTCGCTATCTGCTGTGCCCTGATTGCCAGCTATGCTGTTGACGGTGAGTGGCAGAAATAGTAGTGAATTTCTTTTTGTTTCATCATTAACAAATTACATTTGTTTTCAGCACGCCATGTGCCCGGTCATCGTGAACGTCATCAACATCAGTCCGGCGTGAGCGGTTATCGTGCACTCTCGCACAAACAGGGTCGCGTTTTTCCCGGGGCTGTGGCCATTAAGAAATTGGTGTTGCTGAAGTTTAAGAAGATTGTACCCATTTCATTGATATTGCTGAAGTCAAGCAATGACAACGAAGCTGAACTGGTGCCAGTCTATCCAACCGATCAGATACCTGATAATGTGCAATTTATACCAACGCCGAATGGCATTTCGGGACATAAGGATGTGCAGGCCATAGCCATACCCAGTGAACTGCATGATCAGCTGCAGATCAATGGTTTAGCCAATCTCGAGAATATCGAAGCCCTCTTGCAGAACGCTGCTATAAGTGAGTCGCATAATGCAGTTGCTGGTGCTGGTGCTGGTGCTGTTGATTCGAGCGCTGCCAATATTGCTGTCGCACAGCTAGAGGATGCACAACTCGATGTCAAGGAGGATGATGAGGATCAGTTGCTGGATGGTGTTGCTGCAGTGCCCGAGAAGAATTTGAAGGAGTCTACAACAGCTGATGCAGGCAGCAGCAGCAGTTCGTTGCGTCGTCTTCCCGCCGATGAGCTCATTCGCTCTAGCCTGCGCAGCCAGCCCCAGCAGACCACGGTCGAGGAGATTCCTCTGCTTTTGTACTCAGCCAATGATACACCATCGGCTGCATACTCCGGCGTTGCTGGGCGTTTGAGTGGTCGTCGCTATGTTGCCGCTGCTCCCGCGCGTCGTCGTCACTATTAGATTCGCCTAAATTCGAGTTCTTTGTACAGTCATCATCTTAAGTGATCTGTTCTGGGGGGTTTGCTTCATTACTATCGACTTTTTGGGTTTCGTACTGCATCTAATTATATGTATTTATTTGTAATGTGAATTTTTTTGTATTTTTTTTTTTTTTTTAAATTTAACTATATATCTATTTATTTATTGTAAATCTTCCTATTTAGACTGAGTATGCATTAAAGTTATGAAACGAAAAGTATCTCTCAAGCGAAGCGTTATCATTTGTTGCAGCAACAAACGCAAAAGTGCTGCCGGCCAAAGTCTGTCAGTCCGGCTGCATGTTCTTATCCAGGCACAGTTTTTTTGCCACAATTTTTCTATGCTTTTAGCGTAAAACAGAACAGGCTCTGCTTCCAACATTTCCGCGTTATCAGCGTTTGTACGGCGGCGGCGGCGGCGGCGGCGGCGGCTTCCTTTGTGATGTCACTGAATCATACGAGGGCTGCATGGAAAGTAATTGTTAACTTCGGTTCAACCGAAGCTCTTATATCATACACACGAAATTTTAAACAGTATTGTAAAACACAAACGTGGGTGGTTTAAATAGGGCTAACCCGGAAAAGGGGTGGTACACTACCACTAGTAGATGTGTATGAAGCGATGTATTAGATGTGTAAGATGCCGCCATGTCGAATTTCAAGTTGTTATTGATGTTTTCCATACAAATGCAGAGATCACTTAGTTGTGGGTTTGTATGGGGGCTACATCAAAAAGTGGGCGGGACATGCGCATTTGTATATGTATAGAAAACGATTGTCCACTAAAATCCACCAAATCAAATTACAAGCTAATATTTATTTAAACAAAGAATTTTTTCATAAAAAACAGAAAATTTCACCCCAAAAACGCCCGCTAGTCTATGTATGTTGAGCGGCTGACCATAAAAAGGCAGCACATTGCATTTCAACCTAATAATCACTTTAATAAAGAAGTTTTTATACAAAAATTCAAAAGTTGGCAGTAGGTTTTTATGGGGGCCACCCCAAATAGTGGGCCATTAATGTATATGTCAAGCATCCGTCCACTAAAATTTATCATATCTAAATATTAAGTTGATATTGACTACAATAAAAACGTTTTTCATACAAAAACACAGAATTGGACGTTGGGTTTTGGATGGGGGCTACTCAAAAAAGTGGGCGTGGCGGGTCAATCTTGATACTCTATTAAACTGCAATAAAAAGAAGTGTATGTGCAAAATTTCAACTGGATAGCATAAAAATTGGTTCCCAAAACATGCGCAATAACTTATAGACATACAGACAGGCAGACAGACGGACAGACAGACAGACGGACAGACAAACAGACAGACGGACATGGCTACATCGACTCGTCTCGTCTCGTCGAGCTGATCAACAATATATATACTTTATGGGGTCTACGATGCCTCCTTTAATGCGTTAGAAACTTTCAGACAAACTGATAATACCATTTCATACTACTATGTGTGAATAGTGTAAAAATAAGTCCACCATTTTTGCTTCGCCATTTAATTTTTTGCAAATTTTATATCAGTTTCGTAAAGAGTGATCTTCAAAACGTATAACCCATGACAGTTTCGATTTTTGCCCCAGCTTTTTTATACCACTGTGTTTGGGTTGATCAGTTACACAGGGGGACAAATATGTCACCCTTCGATGTTCGTGCCGTAAGTGTGTGAACTGACGGGAGTGCGATTATATACTCTTCAATGAGGCTGCTAGAGACATGCTTTTAGAGAGTTTATTCAGTAGTTGGGCGGTAGAATATCATTTTAAAGAAAAATTCAATATGCCATGCAGCAGATATAAAATAGGCTACGTTTTACTAGTGAACCAATCAATAAAAGTACCATTCACACTTTGAAAAATAATAAAGCATAAAAAATTGATGATAAACATTAGGTTTGGTTGCAGAATCCTGAAATATAAATAGCAGCTCTTGTTATAAACATCCAACTCTGCACAAAACTGAAAACCGGAAACGCTTGGTTTAGTGAATTGAAAAAGCAAAATTTTTCTTGATTACTGGAACAACTAGTCATTTCAAAGCAGACTATACTGGAATAGATAAGTTTTTTAACAATTAAAATATAAAAAGAAAAAAAAAGAAAAAAGGAATTAACAATTTTATAAAGTAAAGTAAAAGTTGTTCAATTATAAAAATAGAACAACATTTGATGGCGCCTAGTCATCGTGTTCGTTGAGAATATCATGAAACATTTATCATACAGCCCTCGAATGTACATACTCGTACAGTGACGCGAAGAAATGTCACCTTTGCCGTTGTGTAGCCGCGCGACGGTATGTCGACGACCCACTTCACACAATGCGGCACGGTGCCTTAAGCCGGCATCTGTTGCCATTATAAATTTGTTTTTACTTATGGCAACCATGGCCAACAATAGCAGCTAAGACAACAAACGAAAACAGTAAAAAAATGGCTAAAGAAGTGGCAGCCAAACTTGCTGCCAGCAACTTTGCAAGCGCACAAGACTTGACTCATCTGTACCTACTACAATATAATACAATATCTGAGAGAGCCTGTCCTGTGTCCTGTGTCCTGTCGTATTTCTATCTGTTGTGCCGCTTTATGTGTTTATTTACACTCTTTGCGATTTGTGCTACTATACTATACCTTACCATATAGTATATGACGCTTTAGCTTATTTCCCCGCGTTTCACTCGTACTACATATGTTATATCGAATACCTTCTACTTCCAGGATATACCTATATAGGGTGTTTTTTGTTTTTTTTTTTTTTTGGTTTTGTTGAGGTAAAAAATTTTGAATTGATTTAAAATACTGAGATTGCATAATTTCAAATTGAAAATTGGCTTCATTGGAAAGATCATTTCATGCCATGATTTCGTCCATTCGACATGTTCAGATGTAGCGCATTATGGAAGTTCAATTTTCGACCACTTAACTGAAATGTCCGTGCGCTACGTCGGATAGACGCCATGATTTTTGAACAAAAATTTCACAATTTGCAAGCGTTGTTTTGCTTGAGCGCAAATGCCAATGGCGTTGCCAGATCTGAACAATTTATGACAGTTTCAAATCGCTGTCGGAAAATGGAAACTGCAAAAAAGAGACACCCTAAACAATCTTTATATACATATATATTCATGCGCGCATTTTTGCTGCATTTGATAAGCAGAAACAGTAGCAGACAGCAGCAAAGAAAGCAGGCCAGAACAAAGGCTTTACTTCCTTCTAGCCATGTTGTCCGTCCGTATGTTCGCCTTCCTCTCGTCTTACTTGGCTTACTTTATGCGTACTAGTGGTATGCAATGTAAGCGCGTTATGTAAGTTATGACATTTCAGTTAAGACGCCGCTTTGTATGTTGGCTACGTTGAATTAAGACAGCTTCTAGGCTTTAGCAGCTTAAAAAAAAAGCAAAAAAAAAAAAAAGATAAAAAACAACAAAATAATAATGCATATTTAGATAATACACCACTTACATATAGTATATACATTGTATATAACCGTTTCTTCTTTGTCTGACAATTTTGTGTGTGTGTGTGTATGTATATTTAGTAGCGCTTAAGCCTATAATATATATACTAAGTTGTGAGCTAATCGCAAGGGTTTCAAACGCTGACGTTTATATGAGTTGAAAGCGTGTCGACATCTTAAGTAAATCAAGTCGAATGAACGTAGTATGAGGTCAATGCGCGAGTTCTTTGTGCATAATTTAAGCACACATGCCTGAGTTTATTACTATGAAGCATTAGAGGGCCGAGTGATAAGTGTTCGGCCATGGCATTGTACAAACTTTTAAAATTTCCATATATTTTTAACAGTCATTTAAAACGTAGAACTTTTGTATCTGAATTGGGTGACTAGAACATCCAAAAATGTGCACCACACCAGAAATAGTTGATAAAATTGATTGTGCGTTGGAATAAAGAAACGACAAGTTAAGAAACACTAAAATTCTATAAGATTTTCAGTTAAAAAAGAAAAAATTGCATTACTATTGTATCGGATGTCCCAAAAAGAGTGTACGATTTTCAAATTTTATTTAAAAACTAGCTGTCCCGGCCCGCGTCGCTGGTCCCAGAAATGATTATTTTCCAGTGGATCGAATTATGAATCTAAACCATTCTCGAATTCACTGGAGGCCCTTGTTTCTTGTGAATATTTGACGTCGTTGTTGAGCCCTTTCTTGTTGTAAGTGTATCTAACCACAAAAAGAGCTTCCAATTAACCTATATCTTCTTATAGCCTATGTGTTATTCTGATATATGAGCTATATTATTGAAAAGTTTCAATAAAATCCATTCAGTAGTTTTTGCGTGAAGGAGTAACAAACATTCACACATACACTCATCCATATAAACTTTCTCGTTAATAATATTGGTAGGATATAATGTTACTCCAATAAATCGAATGTTTCAAGCTTGATGTGGTAGGTGGCGTCATCCTGCTGAAACCACATATCGTCAAGATCCGCCCCGTTGAGATCATAAGAACTCCGTTATCATGTTCCTGTAAGGAATGCCATTCACAGTCACTGCATTTCAAAGAAGTAAGGCCCAATCACGCCGCACAACCAAAATCCGCACCAGATAATTGCTGGTTATGGATGCATTTGTTTTTCATGTATCACGGATGCTCATTTTCTGAACCCATTCAGAATGATAATGGGTTTTCACAAAGATAAAACGTTGTTCGTTTCTATAGCGCTCCATTTTTAACAATTAGAACAATGGTAGATGCCAGCCACTTGCACTAAAAAAAACTAAATATGACGCTAAATTTGAATCTTGCGCTCTTGTTGGGACACCCTACACTTGCTGCCAAAAGGATGCTGTATGGCCTTACACTCGGCAATAAAAAGAATAGTGTGATCATATCATAGCCTGCTAGTGTTTGGCTATATTTAACAGCGATGAAAAAGATTTTTTTTCGGCGTCTCAAAAACGTGGATAAAAAAATTTATCTATTACAGTGCAGTAAAAACCAAGGAACAGTCAAGCTAGTCGACTACTGCTGAACAATTAATGGGTCTGTGAGCTTACAAAGTGGTGGTATTTATAAAACAATGACTGCAGAAAAATACTTACGAGTTTTTGGAAAAGAAAAAGAAGTTTTTCACCAGTAGAATGTACTCATTCACACCATATTAATTAATTAATACTTAAGGTGACGTATTGCTTTCAGCTGCGCTCTTTTTAATTTCTCTTATTGATATTTTGTCTTAATCTATTTCCTTTGTTGCGCTTTAGGCATTTCGTTTTTTGTTTCACGCTCAGAACATTTAAGCGGAATCCGTCACCTTATAGACAAATTCAGCTTGTCATATTGTCACTATATTTGCTAGATTTTGCCCCAACGACTAAAATTTGTTTCCATACTTAAACAAATGGCTCTATTCAAAGCAAAACTTTGATACAAATTTTGATTCGCATATCGCTGGTTTACTAAATTTAATCGTGGCCGTTGTTGGCTCAAAGCAACGTAATTACGTGATGATCTTCCATCGATGCTGTATGTGAAGTGGTAATGTAAAATTTTCATGTTCTTTAAAGTGAGATTAAGACATACCTAGGCTTAAGTTAAACTAAACTCCATTCAATACTGCGTGAAGATTTGATAGCCCAAAAAAAAAGTGCTTGCTTTAGATTGCTCATTCTCAAATAATACATCAAAAACAGTTCGTGTCGATTGTTGTTAATGTTTGTTAAAAAAATATGAGCGAAATGATTCAAAAGACGTTTATAAGATCGAAACTGGTTATTGTTAATATTGTAGGACATAATTTAAAACTGTGACCTGGGAAAAATGTATGTTTTTGTCATTCTTACTTAGATGCCTTGCCTCTAGTTCAACTTGTTGAATAAACCTTAGTATTGTCCTAGGTTCTAACTTTTTCAGTTATTCTTCGGCGACAATGTAGCTGCCCAATATTTGAAATATACTTCTTGCTTCATATTCTGCAACGATATGAAGCGGAGTCTCTTCCTTATGATCACAAAATCTACATTCTGGGGAATTATATACCCCCATCACACACATGTGTTTCCTCAGTCGACAGTGTCCTGTTAGTATTCATGTCAATGTTCTCAACTGGTTTCTTCCCTTCCTAGTTGGAGCATTGCGCTCGCCCTGCGCGGGTCGAAACCCCCAAGAAATATTTTTGCTTGCCTTAGTCCTTGGCTCATGGCCCAGCGCTGCTTCTTTGTCCTATTTGTTTCATTGCGGATTAGTTCCAGTGTAGTGTGTCTCCCAGTGCTACAAAAATTCTTTGGTCCTACACCATTGGTTTAATCTGGGGCCTACGACTCCTAGACCAGTTCCTTCTGTCGTCAAAGATCCACACGTATACGACTTAATCGTATGTGGTCTTAACGCATATAACTTTTCCGACGTCCGAGTCCTGTTATCGGACCATTTGATGGTTCCGATTGAAGACATTCCTCCTATCGAAACTGCTTACTAATCTTCAAACTAAAAATTGTACCTTTGGTACAATTTTTTGGTCTTCACCGCTCGAGTTTACTTTAGTTTTTAAAATTGGGAGAAGATGCTTCGATCTCAACATTTTCAAAAACATAATAAAATTTCTCCATTTGTCCGTATGCACGAGTATTTGGCAGGACTTTCGCTTTTTTGGCGGTTGTGGATGGGTTAGAAAATTTTTGGATAATTTTGTATGGTATGAAATAGTTAAATTAAAAATTAGAGGAAATTACGATAAGAGCGGGAGTAAAACCAAACGTCAAACGAATATTAAACAACACGCTAAACAGTTGAGCTACCGAGGCCTCAAATCTTTACTGATAAAAGTGTACAATTTATACAACATCATTATTTGTTGTACCATTTTAAGTCAATCCTCTCCAGTAAATGGAGGAGGAGGAGGATAGTCTCAATCATTGGGCTCACGTAACAGAAGAAGCATTGCTTAACAAAATCTTGGGAAGGTGGTATTTCAGGTAGCCATCGTTTTGGGATTAATTTTAGTGCCAACTATTGCTGATTTCATTTCCCATTCCAAAAATTTACTGAATCATCCATCACCTAGTTTCTTTACCAGGATTGATGAAGTGCCATATTTTCACTACAACTTGTAAGGACTAAGGCAATACTACGAGAAACCGCATTGTTATGCTGAAAGAGTTGTGTTTTGATAAAATTTTATAGAGAGGATTGGATATAAAAAACCAAAGAAAATATCAGAAAGAAACATTTAATTTCGCATTTGAGACTAAATGCTTGCAGAGATAATAGCCAACGAAACGTAAAGATTGAATTCAAAACAAGTGCCTTAATAGCTTTATAAAATATGCCTGCAAACACTACGTGTATTATACAATATATCAGTTGAGCGATATTCAACTGCCTCTGATTCTGTCATGGCGACTGAAAATCACTGATATCAGTAACACTCGATATTGTGATTCACGGTGTATCAGTAATAGTATATCATGCATCAACTTGATTCGTTGATACTTTTTGTGCTGCTCACACTACATGTATGATATATTACTCATACGCCGTGAAGCACAGTGGCACTAGTAAGAAACAAATGATACTCAATCACTGGCATTTAGAATATCGTGTAGCAACCGATTTCAGTGATCATGATTCAATCACAGGTAGTAGTTAAATATCGTTCAACTCGGTTGTGAACGCAGTAACAAAGATATCAGTTCTCTTCAGTACATTATATTGTAATCACCATACCGAGCTATTATGCTAAACCGGAGTTATCGATTGACTTGACTCATCAAAATAAACACAGAAATCTTATTTTTTAGTTGCTTTCCGAGTGTACGATTAAAAGTCTTAATCGATTTTAACATATGAGGTGTCATTAAACTCGTCTCTATTATAGGATTGCTATAAGGTATAACATTCTCATCATATATTTACATATATCGTCTGCGTATCAAGATCAAAATTTAACCAAATGATCTTAAAGACGACTCATTGAAAGTATGCTGCAAATTTTATGCATAAAAAATAGAATCGTAGCATATTTTTAGGCTGCTATTTGTTTCTTTTTAGTTAAGTGTTTTTGTTGTGGTCGGGTTGTTTGTTTTAATTATTTGTACACAAATTTCTGAAGGGTACTAGAAATCTCCCTATTTTTCCTTGGTTTTTTCTTACCTTTTTTATATACGATACTTAGAGTTTGACATTACTTTCGAATAGGCGACTGAACTTAAGCCTCAATTGTCCCAAAGTCTTCAAAAGTACTGCGGAATTTCTGGTCACAGATCTTAATTCTGTTTCAGAACCAGTTTTGTCCAATTCTGATTCTTCTTCTGCTTCTGCTTCTGATGTGCTTTTTTAGCAATGGCCAAGATAGTTTTACTAGTACTTGTGTTATTCTATGTTAATAACGTATCCTTGCGTATCCTTACATTAATTAAACTGATTATTTATGGATTATAGCAGAACTATTATTTTCGGTACTCTATATTTGATTAAAATTAATTATTAGGTATACAAAAAAAAAAAAACAAAAAAATTAAGAAAAAAAAATGATTTACTACAAACTAAATTAAAATTAAAATCTTCACTCGCATATCGACGCTCTGCATTAAATCAATCGGATTTAGTGTTCAACCATAGTACGGCGGTGGCACATAGATAGTGACACGTCTGTTATTATTATTATTGTTATTATTATTATTGTTATTGTTGCCATTATTGGACCTCGAATTGAAGTTAATGCATGGTGGTGGTCCATAGTATGTATATGTGCACACAGTGCAACAGTTAATAGGCGGATACACACCCATTGGCGGACGTACCGGCGGCGGCAGTGGAGGTGGTGGCAGTGGAGGCTGTATTGGTGGTCGTATTGGCGGTATACCGACGCCGCCGCCACAACAAACTGGCGGTGGTATTGGCGGAAGCACATAAGTGTCACAGCAGCGATTCTGTTGAAAGGCATCAAGTGTACATGGGCTAACGCAGGAGCTAAACAGTCCAGTAACAAAATCCCAAATTGGTCCAAAAGTGCGTCCCTGGCGTTGTGTTGCGTCGATGACACCGAACTGATCCGTTGATGTGTTTATGGTGGGCTGCAGATCATTAAGTTCAGCAGCTGATTTGCTATTGCGATTGTACGGATAGGGTTGTCTATAGTAGTTAAAATTGTTATAACTATTGTTGTTGTTGTTGTTGTTGTTGTTGTTGATATTGTTGTTATTGTTATTATTGTTGTAATGCGATTTGATTTGCTGCTGCGCCCGTGTGCATGCTATAAATTTTAAGAAGGAGATACTTTTACTAAAACGCCTTAAATTATGCAATTAAATGTATTTTTTTTTATCTCTTTTGTAGCATGATTATAAACGCCTTAAAGTATGCTTTGGGTTGATTATTAAATCAAGAGTGTTCTGGTGGCTCCGGTGTGTGTCTGTGTGTATGTGTGTATGAACTAAAGCTTTGTTTGAGTGAAGTCGAAACGAATGAATACGTGCTTTTAAAGCAGTGCAGCATAGCCCTAGTCTCTTGCGTGTAGTCCACAATGTCTGTGCGGATGTCATTTACTGATAGCAAAGCATAGAACAAAGTAGAAAAGACAAAGATTTGCATATAGAAACACAACACACAACAATGATACTCTTTACTATATGAAAGAGACTATGGCTCTGCAGCACTACTTTATAGTAATGACTCGTTTGCATTATTTTGCACTAAAAAATACAATAAATACACAAATACATACATACATTCTGATCTAAAAATACACGGAATTTATCATTTTAAACGAACCGCACTTTAGATATTGTGAAATAACTCTTTTCTCATGGTTGACACAACTGTCAAGTAAAAATCTTGGTACAACTGTCGGACATTTTGTCAGATGGTTCGTGCGAAATAACTTAATAAAGAAGTAACTGTGTATTGTAAAGAAAATTTCAACCATCAACCATAAACCATCGTTCGAATTCTATGGAATGAGTTACACCATTCGTTGTAAATCAGTTTTGACGCCACTCGTGCAGTGCTCCAGTATGTGAGATCAAATCGTGATTATAAACTGATTGTAAGACATTATAAAAGAAATTGACATTTATTGGACAAAAAAAAAAAAAGAACATATTTTTATATATAAGCAAAATGTGCTACCATCATCAATTGAATACATCTAACGGCGACGGAAGAAGCCCGGTCGACGATTACGGTTGTTGAAATTCGCATTGGCACCGCTATTCGCATTAGCACCTTTGTCGAAACCACCATTAAGACCGCCAGCACTGGCATTGCCATCGGCAAAGGTCGAACCACCACCGCGTCCACCGGAAGAGGACGAAGCCGAAGCATTGGCGTTCGCATTGCCGCCATTGCTTACAGCATTAGAGCTGGCCGAGGCAGTATTGGTAACCGATCCATTTGGATTACGCACCGAACTGGCATTTGTGTTGGTATTAGCCGCTGCATTACCACCGTTGGCGCCCTGAAAGATCGACTGGCTGTTGGCATCGGATGTCGCACCCTGTTCGCCATTTTCGCCGCGATACACATTCGTATTCGTATTGGCAATATTCGTTGAGCTGCCGTACTGATTGTTGTTTGTTGCCGTAGAGCCGCTGTTTGCGCCAATCGATTCGCTGGCACCATTTTGTGTGTGCTGTGTATTGGCATTAGAGCTGGTGGCCTGCTGTTCATTCGGATTGAAGTTCAACGCTTGACTCTGTGCTGAATTTGTATCCTGGCTGCCACCGGCAGTTTGGCTACTCTGCTGCTGTGTATTGGCTGAGCTCACTTGGCCGCTGCTGCCATCCTCGGCCAGATTCGAACCAATGCTTGACGCGCCGTTATCGGTAAAGAGACCATTCTGATTCTGTTGATTATTTGCATGCGTATTGGTGGCAGCCTGTTGATTGAAACCTGGATGACCCTGTGCCTGTGCATTGCCACGCGAGTTCGGTTGGCGCTTAGTCGGCTGTGAAACGCTCCATTGTGGCTGTGGATCATAACCGAAACCACCGCCGCCAAAGTTGCCACCATAATCGCCGCCAAAGCCGCCAAAGCTGCCACCGAAACCGTTACCGAAACCGCCACCAAAACCGCCAGGACGCCCGCCAAACTGACGACGTGTACGCTCTACGGCCAATTCGTTTTGCGGATAAGCAAAGGGAATGTATTGCGCACGACGCTTTGGACGACTCAGACGCTGTACGTTGCGGTAGTTCGCAGGTGCACGACGTGTCCGATAGAAATTACCGCCAAAAGTTTGACCCGCAGTCCCTGCATCACCACCGAAACCAGCTGTATTCGCCGTTGTCTGTCCGTTGCGCGTGCGTCCAAAGGCATTCGACTGCGAACGCGTATCCGTAACACTGACGCCGCCGTACTGCTGTGTATTCGTTAGCGAATTGCTGTTGGAACGTGCACGTGCGCCCTTGCCCTGTGCATTGACCTGCGCCTGTGTCAGCGCTGCATTGTTCTGCGGTTGTGCGTTGCGTGACAGATCCAAATTGATCAGACCGAGACCAAGCTCTAAGCCACCATTGGCACTGCGCTGAAGCCCGAAGCCATTGCGTAGATTGTCGCGCGACACCGAAGCGCCAAAATCGAGATTACCAACGCGGAAGTCATTCGCAAGACCACCGGATACGGCACCATTGGTATTGGTACGTGTGCGTGTCAGCGTATTGTCGATATCCAAACCACCGAGATTGATGCCACGTGTAACGGCATTGCTGTTAGAAATGCTTGTCTGGCCACCACGTGCCTGACCGCCTCCGGTTCGTGTTACAGCTCGTGAGTTCGAAGCACCCTGTGTTATGCCAATGCCGCCGTAATCAATCTGACGTTCGTAAGCGTTGCTATTAGCACGCGAAACTGAACTCTGGCGTCCTCCACCGCCGGGTGCAAAGCCTCCAGGCTGTTGATAATATTGTGGTGCGCCAAAGAATTGTGCAACCGAAACTAAAAAGTGCGAGTGCAAAAAATAAAAATAAAATTTATTGGTGAGTGTGTAAGTGCAGATACGATAGATGCATACGAGTATGTGCTACAATATATGATAATAAAAACTATGTTCCAATATTAACAAATGGAGTATTTGCATGGAGTATACCTTCCAGCGAAAGTGTCATCCTCATTCTGGCAATACCTACTAAAAATTGCTGAAACTCCAAATGCCAAGTTTCGTATCAATAACTCGAAAACTGGGAGAGAAGTCGCTGATGTATAAATAGACACTTGGCTCGTTGACTTTTGCGCTGGAAGGAATGTACTTCTACTTCTACAAATTATTTGGTCTACATTGTTTACAATATTTATTTTTACACATTAAACGAGACTTCACAGAACGCGTATAATCTTCATACGTAGTGTAAAAAGTATAATTTAGTCAAGGAATTATTGAAAGCATCACAGACACAGATCAATAAGGTATCAATAAGATCAATAAGGTATCTGTATATATTCTTGATCTACTCGAGAAGATGAAACTATTTTTAACTGACAGACTGACTGTCTATCTTGCCTTTGTATCTATGCCAACTTAGCTCTTAGTTTTTGAGACGCTTTGCTGGTATGAGGTATGGAGACTTATTAAAAATTAACTTTTGAAGTAGTTTGCGGTCAATTTTAGCCCATTTCTGAATAATACAATCTTTAAGGTTTTGTTTAAGAGTTGAACTGTCTTCTATTGACATAAATTATATTTGATAGAATCCCGCAAAGGGACTCCATTTGATTCAGGTCTGGTTTGCGAGCAGGTCACTTCAGCACATCGAAGAAAGTTTTTGTGCTGCTTAAAACATGGATGGGCGCGTTATATTGCTGAAAGGTTCACAAGTCATACCAAAACTTTTCTGGAAAGTCTATAAGAACCTCATCTACAAACTGCATACACTAATCTGAGTTCGTACGATGCGTTATAAAACATAGTGGAGTCTTTTTATTGTAACCAAAAGCGGCTCACACCATAAGTGAATCTCCACCAAAATTTATTGTCATACGCGCTTCGTTCGGCCGTCTGATATCTCGTTAAAAGAATTGATTATCATCTGAGCCTTTCAGATTGAATTTATTTCTCGTCGCTAAAACGTTGTTGGCCAACTATTTAAATAGTGAACAAAGATACAACAACCAAAGTGTTGTTGACCAACAACGTAAATACTGAAAAAGTAGACAACAACCAAGCGTTGTTAAAAGAACAATTTGCCATTGTTAGTTGCATCTTACTCGAGATATACCTCCAATAATGGGCCTATATTTATAAAAATTCATGTCTCATAAATCTATCCATTCAAATAAAATTGTAATGCGATTTTGAGTTCAGCAGACCAAAATCTATATGACAACATGAAAAAAAAAACGTGAACTTCGGTTGAACCGATGCTCTAATACAATTCACACGAAATGTTAAATCACATTGTAAAATATAATTGGCAGGGTTTGTATAGGGGATACACGCCCATTAGTAGATCTGCATGAAGCGACCATCTATAAGATGTCAGCATATCGAATTAGAAGCTGACATTTATTTAACTGAAGAAGTTTTTCATACAAATGCATAAAAGTGACGGGTGTGTTTGTATGGGACTACTTCTGAAAGTGGACGGGACACGCCCATTTGTATATGTACATATGTGAAGCAGCCAACTATAGGAAGTCACAACATCGAATTTAAAGCTAATATTGATTTAAATAAGGAAGTATTTCATACAAAAACACAAGAGTGGGCGGTGGGTTTGTATGGGAGCTACCCCAAAAAGTGGTGGTAATATGTATACTCTATTTGACTGCAATAAAAAGAAGTACAGCTGCCAACTTACAATTGGATACCATAAAAATTGGTCGCCGAAAAACAAATGAGCAACAACAATCAGACGAACAGACAGACGGACATAGCTAGACCGACTCCTTTCGTCGAGCTGATCAGGAATATATATATGTGTTTATTGTGGTCTACAATGCTTCCCTTAATGTGTTATAAACTTCCCGACAAACTGTTAAACCATTAATACCACATTCCATTTTGTTAATAAACTTTTATTAAACTGACTGTGTTTGTTTGGGTGTGACAAGTTCAAATTTTGGAATTCAATTTAAATACACTTCTAATGGTCAAAATAAGCTGAGTTTACACATGCAGGTATGGATCTGATGGCAACATAATATTGTATAACTTTTGATATCAATTCAAGAATGGACATTTTTGTATGCGTTTTTAAAGTTGAGTTATAAAGTAGTTTCACAAATTGAATGAAAAATAACTACTTTGTAAAGTAAAACTGTCCTTTACAGCGGCTTATGTATTCCCCTACATTATGCTCATTAACTACTTCCATCACCGCTGCGATGGCCATCAAAGATTTTTGTTTTGCATTCGTATTTTGTTCCCTTAACTGACAGGAAAATTGAAGACACAAAAATAAAAAAAATAATAAAATAATAAAAGAAAAAAGAAAAAGTTTTTTCCGCAAAACTTTGTAATTTGCTTGTGAAATATCTAAGGTAAACATATCCGTATCCGTTGCGGCATCTACCTGTGCTGTTACCGCCGTGCATAACCCATATCATCTCTCGGTATTCCGCCACTTGTGCACACAAGCTTAGCGCCTAGAGGCCTTTATTCATTCATCCGCCATATCAGCCATGATGTGATGCCAGGCGGTGTTCATATCTCAGCTTGTTTTTTTTTCTTTCTTCTTTTTATTCTAATTTCTAATTTGTGTGTGTGTGTGTGTGTGTGTGTGTGTGTTTTTTTTTGGACTTTGTCAAAAGTTGTTCTTCATTTTCGCTTCTTCTTCTTCTTCTTATTCTTCTTGTTGTGTTTTTTATGCTGTTTATGTAAATGCTCCCCTAACTGATTTTCTCTTTTGTTCTGTTTTTTTTTTTTTTTTATATTTTTAAATGATTCTAATTTGAATTTCATTAAAATGTGTTTTTATTTTTCGAAATTGAAGAAACAAAATAACAAAAAATGAGACATAAAAAATTGTTTTCTCATTTCATTGTCTACCCAAAACGAGATTTACGTATAATAAATTCAGTAAAGTATTCTTCTTGCTTTCTTTCTTTCTTTCTGTCTGTGTGAAGGCGTCTTCCTCATGCAAACAGTGTGCAATGAAGTTTTTCCAAAGTAAACGAACGCAACAAGTTAAGCAGTAAAAGCTGCAGAGAGGATTTCGGGACTACCGTCAACTGCCAACAAATGCCAGACATGTAGCAATCTAATTCCTGTCAATTAGTTTCTAATTCAAATGCTTTATACCACTTAATGTGCTCGGCTCTGTTCTCCACTACATTTTGCAATTCGAAAATGACATTTTGAATCATTAATATCGCTTCTAAAACGACCAACAAATTATTTCTCTATTGCTCATTAGTGGTCCTCTGGCTCTGCGTTAAATTGTCACGAGAGTAGTTACAGAAGTAATCGAACTGATGCTGCATGATGCTTATAGTTTTTTAAACAAGTTGTTATTTGTTTTTCTAGTTTAGGTACCGTCTATTATTAGGCCCATTTTGAGCAAACTGCATGATTAGGTTTGTTTTTGGAAGTTAATTGAAAGCAAATATAAAAGACAGACAGACAGACAGGCAGACAGACGGACAGAAATTAGAATGTTGCTACGCCCAGAAGAACCTAATTTTACAACAATTGTTTGGCCGTTGCATTAAATTTTTCATACACGGTCATGAAACGGCGCAGAAACGTGAACAACGCCAAATACACCTTTGAAGTTGTCACACGTTCAATTGCGGCACACACCCGCTTTCAGTTCGCGCTCAATAGCTGTTAAACACAAGCTTAATGATGCAGATTGCTCAAAATTTGACAGTAGTCTAATGACAAACTACAATCAGCATAGTCACTACATGGGCGGCTGGCCAACAAATCTTCCGTAATTTAGTGTTAATATACTCGTATGTTAGGTCACAGTTTCCAAAAGAACTTTTGTTAGTCCCCTCGTACGGACATATAAATCTTCATACATACATACTACACACAGGCAGATAAGCATAGTGCAATTTTATGAAATTAAAATACGAGAGCAATGCTGCGAGCCTTACTTATTAATAAACAATTTAAAGTCGACCTTATCTCAAAAAGTCGATTTTCGTACAAATAAAAATTCAGTGTTGACCTTTTCGAAAAGTCGATACTAAATTTAGTAACTAAAGCTAAAGCTACTAAAATTTAGAAGCCGAAAATATACTAAATTTGACCATTTATTTGATTTTGGTTTCATTTAATTGTCAAAAAGTTATGTAAAAATAAAAAAATTAGGAGAAAATTGCATAAACGTATACAATTTTAGGTACCAAGTAAATTTATTTAATTAGTTTATGGTTTTCTGCTCGATTTTTAACAATTCATTAAAAAAAAAAAAAATTGGTATTCACATGGATTTCTAAATATTCACAATGCTAAACACTACTTAGGTACCAAAATGTACAAAAAATCCTCGAGCTCGAGACACTAAAATGACAGCTGATACTAATTAAAGTTGGCATATTGTTTTGATCATTAGTAAGGCTGTAAGTGTTGTAAGTTGCCAACTGATATTTTCATTGCAAAGCTTGGTATTTTTTAGTGTAAACGTATGCAGCACGTTTTGATGTACGTGCGCTTTTTGTCTTCTTTACACTGACTTGAAAAATGTATCACGGCAAAAAAATGAAATTTCGTAAGAAAATTTGTTACAAATTTCGATGTGAAGTACGTATCATAGCAAGAGTGCATTGATAAACTTACTTCCACTTTTGGCAATGAAGCCCCATCTTTTGCCACTGTGAAACATTTGTGCAACAAGCTTTATCACGGAGTTCCGTGTAGCTTCTTCAAAATGCAATGCGAGCACTCATATATCGGTTTACACAAGAAAGTTTTTGAGCATTGAAAACAACAAATTGATTGATCATCCGTCTTACAGCCCTGATTTATCACCAATTTATCTTTTGTTGCCGCGAATCAAAAATAAATGGCGTGTTCAACGTTTTTCGACGGCAGAAGAGTTCTTTAAAAACTTCGTTTTGGTGGTACATACTTCTGAGTGGCAAAGTGCTTCGAAAATTGCTCATACAAAAAAACCGCACAACACTTAGGGCACAAGAAACCATTCTTAAATTCAACAGTTAAGCTATTCTGATGTTAAACTGTTAAGCTGAAGATTATGAGCTCATTAAGTGTTGAATGAAATACTGGTAAAAAAAAAAAAAACAAACCATTTTGTAAAGACTTATCGTACACCATTCGTTTAGAGAAATATTGGTGCACTCCTTCGCTTTGCATGCGTCACAAATTCCCTGCGCTTAAATGCCGAAAATGTTCACCAAAATTTGTAATTTTCCAGCAAAACAAAACAAAAAAAAAGGAGGAAAATGCACACACATACATTAAACCGAATGCAAATGGCGAAAATCCTCTCGGTCTATTTTTGTCTAATTTTCTGCACTAATTTTATTGAACATGACATGAGCTCAACGTGCATGCCCATGCAAAAGCCTTGATAATAATAGAGAAAATATTGGCTTCGGTTGAAACGAAGTTTCTATGCACTTTACATTGTTCAGCTTGGTCAACCTAAATCAACCTAAATATCAAAACCAAAAAAGTTTAGATAAGGCAAACTAAGTATAAAATAAAAATCAGTATTTGCAACAACAGCAAACACATTAATTGAATTGCAATCAAAAACATATAGCCAATAGAATCTGAGCAGATTTAATTACATCTGTCTACCAAATTTCGTACCACTGAGTTCTGAGCGAAGTTCGAATGGACCAACTCCCTGTTCTTTTCTACTCTCTAACTTAAGCCCAATACTGAGATCGATGAAAATATTTGCCATCGAAATTGTAAATTATTGCTGCTATGTCAAGCAAACAAACAAACCAAAAACGGTGTTCCCGAATCAACAAGAAATACTAAAATATTTATACTTATTAGGTGAAAAGTCCACAAATATTGATTTTTCCTTGTTTTTTTTTCTGACGGAAATGCAAAAGGTCATACTCTTTGTCACTTTTTTTTTTTTTGAGTGTATAAAGTATTTTCGGTAGCAAACATTTTTGTTATCTGAGTAATTGATGAGCTTTAATCGAAATCTTGCTTGCTGAGCTTCCTGAATAACAGCATTGATGTCACTTATAATTTTTCCAAGTATTTGACAAAAAATTGAACAAAACATACGAGAACTGCTTGAGCGTTAGCTAGAAACAGATATGTTAAGCTATGTCGCGTCATGTGAACACAATGCGACGTCATGCTTCGCGTTAGAAGTTAATCTTTAACTTTAGTTGTGCGTCATAAAAACAAACCACCGGAAATTGATAAATAACAGATGAATCGATGGAGGAAGTAAATACCTGTGAATAGTTGAACTTGCGAAAAAACAGAGCAAAAAAAATGTATTCGTATTTATTTCTTTAGTTAGGCGAGAGTGGTGTGTTGTGAACCGGGAGGATTTAACTATTTAAAACAATATTCAACATGCTGTGAATGGTAGAAACGTTACAACTACTGCCAAATGCCTTCACTTTTTCTTCTTGGTTCTTAGTATTTATGTCATTAGCGATTAAAATAAACACACAAAAAGAGTTCGTTAAATAATTTGTGTTTATGGAATGTGGAGTTTCATAGTAAGTTAGTGCATCTATATGGGCAGTTGTAAACCATCATTAGTGTGGAGTTCTGAAAGCACATATTTCTTTTTGACAATTGTTAACACTTTTCACAAGTGTATTGACTTATTTCTGATGAATTTGGATTATAAGTATAAACAAAGTATACAAGCAGTAAATATTGATGGTTAAGAAGAAGGCTGTACGGCCAGTTGCTGCATCATACAAAATTGATCGGACAGAAGAGTTACCGATTCTTTTGAGTGTTTGACAATCACACTTCGAATCTCAGTTATGATCTTTCATACAACCCTTAAACATCATCATATTCCATCTATTAAAAAAATGTTCCACATCCACTGCAACGCTATGCAACGCTATATATGCATCATCTTATATGCAGAGTATGGCAGCATAACTTCGTTTTTTGAAATGCGCGCCATGCAGGCTGTAGGGATCATAGCGTGGCGGAAGAAGTAAAAATCATGATGAGTGGTTCTAAACTTTATTTTCTTCAGGGACAGTCGGTATAATGCATTGGAATAGTGAGTAGCGTGCGTTTGCCATTGAGGCCTACTTTTCGAACTTTTGATGTTCTGTGATCGCAAACCAGCGCGCCTTCCGAAATCACTTCAATGTAGCCCCACTGGGCCCTGTCCCGGACGGGATATCAATTGTTACATGGCTCACTACATTCAGACAAATCGCGTGTATTACTAGATGAAGAACTGGAGTACCTCGGCCCATCTGATCAGCTGTGAACATCAGAGCTGCTCTTGGACTCTACGATCGTTCAGAGAGACGAATTCTTCACGAATACCTTCATTACCATCCATACAACTTGGCGATTGCGAAGGCGACTTCATTTCTCGGTGTAACGCATGTGAGGTGCATCACGAAAACGTTCCAGTGGAAGCAATTGTTTTTTTCCTCGACTTAAAGAATTGGACTTAGGAGACATTTGTTACCAACAGGACGGATCAACGACTCACACTTCAAGAGCATCGATGGCTGCTTTGAGGGAACACTTGCCGGAGCGAATCATCCCAATAAGTGGCGATTTGTAGTGAACAACCAGTGAGAAATTCATATGCTCAATGCCAAATGAAATCAAATCGTGGTATTCGTCTGTGAAAAAAATTACTTCCGTACAGTTTATTCGAATTCGAAAACCGGATAGCGCACAGATTTTCTAAAGATACACTTATAAAGTATGACATTGCTACGCCAGAAAAGACCACATAAGTATCTCTGTTCTGGTGGGAGCCTTTACGGCTCACTGCTTTATAGGAAGACAAACCACTATGCTAGACAATTCAATTTATAGAATTGCTGTAGCAGTTGTGGGAATGATGGGAACATTTACTGTGGCATTGCCCAGTTCTTAGCAATAAGATGCCAGCTCTGCTTGGGTGCATTTTTTTAGATAATCTTTCAGAATTTTCTGTAATAGTGTGCAAGCATGTAACAAGTTTTCTGATACAAAAAGTTTGGTTCACATAGGAGCTGCATAACGAGATGGTATCACAATGAACCAATATTGGCCTAGGTGACGATACAAAGTTTTTCCAAACTGACCATCTCCAACTAACCTAACCTACATATAATGTAAATCGAAGAAACAAACTAGAAATTACGTCAGGTTTAAGGTTTTTAAGTACATAATAAATAATTAAGAATAACAATAAAATTCCTGTATTCCAGTAAATACAAAATTTATCTGCACATAGAACAGCAATGGGATCGTGTGTGGTACCGTCACGATCGGTGGCTAGCTGTGTGGAATTATTTCACATACTCAGTTTATATTATGCTTTGACTTGGTAGAAAACGTTGGTAGAAAAACAAATTAAATCCTACTACGAGCAGACTGGATGCTCGGATTGAACTGTTTGACGCAAATAGATGTTGAAATAGAATAACCAAATAGGAAAAGTATGAAAAACTGAAAAAATGTGTGTGGTGCCACGCTTACAGCCTGTAAAAACAATAGTGCGTATCAGTGCACTTCGGATGCGCTAGTAGTATATGAACTTTAGTATATAAATGTCGAAGAAAAGAAACTTGTTTCCTCAAATTTCAAACGTCTTGCCCCAACATATCATCTATATTAAGCTCAGTACTGACATCGATAAACATTTTTGATACCGTAAACATTTCATATGAAAAAAAGCAGTCCAACAACAATCAAACATTTTCGACACGAACTGTTCTTCAGCGCGTACTCAGATGAACAAAATTGTTTGCTACCGATAAAACTTTATATACTAAAAAAAAAAAAAAAAAACAGGTGACAAAGAGTTTGATCTTTTGCATTTCCGTCAGCAAAAAAAAAAAACCAAAGAAAAATCAATATTTGTGTACTTTTCACCCAAATAAAGTATCAGATTTTAGTATATCATATTGTTTTTCATCGATCAAAAAACAATGTGTGCACTTTCCAAACCTTTACACTACAAGAAGTTTTGTTCTGATTCTAGCATATATGCATACCGTAGAGTATCTACTAGTTATAACAAAATATATAGTGACTATAGCCAGTTTAGTTTACTAAGCCTGATGTTGCAACAGCTGTCCGTACTTGTCCATTGTCCTTGGGCTCAGTATGCAGCACACGTATTTAAAATCTAGCGTAAATTTTGCGATTATTGCTGTAATAACAGCAACGCAAACGATTTCGTTCCCATTTGTATGTCCGTCCGTCCGTCCGTCCGCCCGTCCGTCCGTTCGTTTAGTCCTCTCGCCTTGCATATACATCGCTATATCCGCAAAATATCCTGTGAGCGAACAACAACAACAACAGCAATCAAACAACCAACTAACGCCCATTTACGCCGCGCCTGCCATTAGCCAACAGTGCTTCAGTACAGAACGTTCTCATTTTAGTGCGTGAATGTAGTTTTTTTTGTTTGGTTTTTTTGGTTTTTTTGGTTTTTGTTTTTTTTTTTTTGGGATAATATTTACCTTGCGGCTGACAAACTGCCAGCAAGCAGACAATTAATCCAACAAATGCGATACGCATGCTGACCACTTCGATTTCTTGCAAATCGTTTATTAACAAAAAAAAAAAAAAAAAAAAAGTTTGTTTTTCTATTTGTTGCTTTTCGAGTCGATCCGTTTCATCGAGATCCGTTCGAACAGTGTGTGTTTTTTTTGTTTTGTTTTTTTTTTTTAAGTTCCGTTCCGTTCAATTCGATTCGATTCGCAAGCGTTTTGTGTTCTTTGCCGGTTAGCGTTCGTCGGCGTTCTAAGCTCGTCGCTGACACAGTAATCGCGCTTTAAACTAAACAATAATTAACGCTCAACGCTCAACGCTGAACGCTGAACGCTGAACGCTTTATCGATCGTAGAGCTACGTAGCGTAAAGTATCTTACAGCGCGCAGCTGTAGCTGTAGCTATCGCTGTATCTGACAGATACATCTATGTACATGTATTTGTGCGCGTGCGCGTGCGTATACTTAATTGTCATTATTATTATCGTTATTATCGACATCGATATTGGCATCGACATCGATATGTTGCGTCTTCGTCGTCGTCGGCGTCGGCGGCATTACTTGTCATTGAGATAGATACAATGTATCTCATCTTTTTTTGTTGGGAGTTTAGTGATTTTTGCCTACGGGTTTTCTTGTTTATCACTCTCTTTTTTTTGTATAATGTATGTACTTCACCTTAAAAGTTTAATATTATTTGTTATAGCAGCGCGTTGGCGGTATGTGTGATGACTTTAGCATTTATGTATGAGAATTCTGGTTTGACCTGTTTCGAAAATTTTATCGTTTCGGTATAAGTTGTGTTGTTCGACACAGTTGGCGTCTATTAAATGTATATGTACATCTGCTTTCTGAACCTATAAACAATTATCATTATACATCGCTTCATATTTTTCCGTCGTATTTTGTTTGTTTGTTCTATTAACTGCTTGCGATTTGTTAAAGAAGATGTTAACTGTTTTTGTTCTATAGCTCATCTTAAAGATAATATATACGTATAATTGTATTTACTTACACTGCGCGGAATTTATGTACATGTTTTCTTTTTTTTTAAAGGGGAAAAATGATGTTTTCTTAAATGAGCTGTCTACGAGGGGTACTATTTATATTTCGGGAATAGCAAATAATAACAAACATTTTTAAATGAAAATGGCTTTATTGTTTTTCAAAATATTCCCCTTGATGATCAATATACACTTTTGCATTCGTTCAAACCATTTGTCATAGCAGTTTTTCCATTCCTGTTGAGAAACCTCCAAAACATGGTTTTTGAACGCCTCAACTGCTTCTTCGGCGCTCGTAAATCGTTGACCACGCAGTTTACCTTTGATACTCGGGAACAAGAAGAAGTCATTGGGTGCGAAATCAGGACTGTACGGAGGATGAGTCATTAATTCGATGTACTGACTGCTCAAAAATGCACTTGTTTGACGAGATGTGTGAGAGCTCGCATTGTCATGATTTAGTATGATTCGTCTTTGGCGGTTGGTTTTACGAATTTCTCCGAAGACTTCCGGCAAACAAATGGTCGTGTACCACTCAGAATTGACCGTTCTACGTTGCTCAAGCGGAACAGTGGGCACATGACCCATTCGGCCGAAGAAACAGGCGATCATTTGCTTCGCTGTGCTTCTTACACAAACAACTTTTGTTGGATTTGGCTCGTCTTGGAATACCCACACGGTCGATTTCTGTTTTGTTTCCTGCTTATACGTATTTATTCATGATTCGTCACCTGTCACGATTTTATACACGTCTTTTGAAGCACCACGGTCGAACTTTTTAATCATTTGCAAATTTTTTTTAATGGATGCCTCTATCTCACGATATGTCACATGACGATCTTGCTTTATCAGTTCACGCACTGCATCGATGTTTTTGGGCACAACAACCGATTTTGGACGACCTTCACGGAATTTTTCGGCGACCGAACTACGACCACGATTGAATTCACTATACCAGCGATTTACTGTGGTTTTTGATGTTGCTTTATCGCCATACAAAGAACTGAGTTCATTGACACATTCTTGTTGAGATAATCCACGTCGAAAATTGTGAAAAATATTGCAACGAAAACCTTCTCTTGAAATTTCCATTTTTTGGCCAAATTGCTTTTCTTAACTCACTGTAAACAAAACAAATAGCAATTGTACATCAAAACATTGTGAGTACGTTTATGCCAAAAAAATGTCTAACTTTATTATGGTGTTGTCAGATTTTAGCTTTTGACATTAGTGTTGCCAGTTCCCGAAATATAAATAGCAGTCCTCGTATAGCAACTTAATTTATTCATGCAGTTTTGTGAGCTGTGTACTATGGGCGATTCGTTGATTTTTTTGGCATCGTTTAATTTTAGCATCACATTTTTTACGTGCCATTTTTTAATTTCAATTCGATATGATATGTTCAAGGTAAATTCGAGAAATCGAATCCAGGCATGCAGCGGACTTACATCATACTTTAAGGCTTCAGGCTGAGATCTAAAAACTTTCGAATTAAAATCTGTGATATACATAAGCTTCTTTGGATTCACAGCACATTTTGGGCAAGATTGATTTGATTTAAAACTTTTCCATCAATTAATGTCAAATTTGCCTTGATTTATATGTATAAACTTTCCTTTTCAGTTAAGATTTTGGCATTACTCTCTTTTGCTTATTAAATTTTTAATGGTCTGCAAAACCTTACTGATAGTGGAGCTCTATTTATCCATATAACACGTTAAAATGTATCCACTAGTTTTAAAGCAATAACAGTTGTGACAGAAAGCGATTGGTCCAAGGAATCAGACTAATCTGATCTAAATTTCTATTTATAAGTACTTCGATCTGTTGACCCATCGAATCCATAACTTATTATCAATGAGAAATATGTTCAATTTGTTCTAAAACTTCCTTTTGCAGAGTCAATATCCGTTCCGCCGTTTGGTTTAACAGGTTCTGTAGAGTAACTTTTTCCACCGTTTCTGTAATATTAATTCCAGAGAGTCTGCACTGTAATTTCGACTTTCTTATCTCATCGTATCCCGGATATATAACGCAGCGATGGGCTTTGTTTAATTTTTTTATGTTAATGTATTGTTGTTTTGTTGGCCCATTCTCCAGTAGAAAGGCTAATGCTTCATCATTGGTGATGGGAGCCTGTCCCTATGACCTTCAGTTTTTATCACTTGGTCATGGCTTGTTTTAAAATGCCGGCAACTTCATTTTTTTTGTTTTTTTTTTTTTTTTTTTTACTTTCGCAGAAGCAGAGGCTGCATGTAAAAGTAAGGGTGTGGATAAATTATGCTGTAAGGCAAGTTCTGAATCCAATTTTCTTTTTATTCGAGGCCCATGCCTCTGTATAGCTTACTTTTGGACGGCCAACTTTAGAGGGTGATGGGCTTGCAGTACTTTCCTTATCAAGTACAACCAACAAATTTTTCGAAAGCCACTCTGAGTGCGAAATTTTAAATCCCATCAGATTTCTCTGGCATTTAGGTTTAATACCGTTTTACATGATTGACAAAATTATATACTTTTGCCTTTATATGATTAATATGAGATGTGCTTAAATCGTCTTTATTGGCATCTGCGACAATATACGTTGTTATGGCATCTGCATCACGCTTGTTGTTGTCCCATAGATCGAGCAGAGTTTTGTGAGAAAACTCAAATGTGTCACTATAAATGCAATTTATTCGAAAAAGCGCAAAAATGCGCAAAAAAAAATGATTGGCACTATATACTGTGGACTTTTATAAATAACTTGCCGTTTTTAGTTGCTTGCAAGTGCATGCACAACGAAAGTAATACTCCATGGAACACAATTCAATTTGTTAGATTCTAGCTAAAAATAGACGAAACAATATAGTACACAAAAACAACAAAACACACATATTTTCACTTATGTGATTGTAAACATATATTCTACATACCTTGACCGTCGTTTTGCATACTAAACTTGCGTAATTTAAAAAAAAATATTGCTTAAATTTTCTTTACTGCAACACAACGAATAGTTCGCGCCAATTTTCACAAGCAAATGTTATGATAAATCAGCTCACATAAACACTATAAAAAAATAACCACCACATCAATGAATGTAAACCATTTATTTGTTTTATTATCCCAAAAAGAAAACCAGAAAGATCGCTGCAGTTGGGTGTGCTCGGCTTTGAGATACCCTGTACTTGTACATTGGCGATGGAACTGGAGAACGTTCCACTTAAGAAAGCATCACAAGAAAGCAGTACAAAAATATGTTTTTTCGCTTCATTTTCCTAAAATAATAGGCAGAAAACAAATAACACTAACAATGTAGCATATAAAATTGGTAGATATAATCTAACACGATATCTACTAGATAAGCTATCATCTTGTTTTTTCTTTTCAAAGTTTTTTTGTTTTTAGTAGTTTACACAAAAAAATGTGCATACAAAATAGTATAAATGTTTTCCAGTTTGTATGGGAACTATCCCTAATAGTGAGTGATATTGGCATCTTCATTTAATGCAATTTATCTATATCTCTCTATAGATAAATTGGTCTAAATATTAAAATTTGAAGTTTCTATGTGTTATAGTCTCCAAGATCTCGTTGTGCAAGCAGACGGCCAGACGGACACGCTGATGAAGAATATAAAAGTATATTTACTTTAGTGGTCTGTCACTACTCCTTCTGTCTATTGTATACATTTGCACAAACTTAATATACCAATTTTGCAGGGTAAAGATAGTATGATTAGTCATAGTCCGATGCCTCATCCAAATTGTAGTTGATTTCTTTGGTACTTTCTTGGAGCACTTAAACTTTTACAATTTTACTTGCTAAATGATGTCTTGTAATATGTACGTGAGGGCACTTCATTCGTCTAATCGACGTCCGATTTAGATTGCATTATAATCAATACTTTCATTTCGTTTACTTCGCAAACGGTTTGTCGCTTATAGTTCTGCATATTAAAATGTAAATAAGAATTAACATAAGTTCTAATAGACATGCACATCCATTTCCACTTTTCAAAATCTATGGAAACACGATCTAAAACAAAATCGATACAACGATATTGTGGAAATATCAAAAATTCTAAACCATATCCGCCATCAACTTCTGTTCTGTTCTGTTTTGTTCATCTGTTAATTTATAGTTGCGTATTCTGTTTGTATCAGTTATTAGATGGTTACTTAAGACTCGCTAAAAACTTTCATAGATATTTTGAACAAATGTACATACTTCTAGTTTAAAGTATTTCGATCCGAGCACACTATAACCGCGGTCCAATACAAGCATTCACAGTTAAATATATACATACATATATATGTATATATATCCTATCTGTCACATTTTAGCACGTTGCTTCATGTAGTAAAAACTGTGCACCTAAATACAAGGTTGATCTAAAAATAACCGAATATTTAATTAAAATCATGGAACACGTAGCGCCATCTATTAAATGTTGACAGTGCTAGAAAGGTACATTTTGCTTCTTTCGAAAGCAGCTAAGTTCAGGCTAATCGTTTGAGAGGTTAGAAAATGACAAACGTTTTAATAGCAGCAGTTTTTGTAGTTAGTAAAAACAAAAGAGTAAATATTAAATTTTGTTTTAAACTCGGTAAAAAATTAGCTGAGACTTGCGAATTGCTAAAAAAAAAGTTTATGATGATGATTGTATGAGTCGTACTCAAGTTTACACGTGGTTTGCACGATTTAAAAACGGTCGTGATGCTTTAAATGATGATCCAGATTTAATAGAGGCTTCGCCTTTAATCGTGCTGAGTTAGTCGAAAAAGTAAGTGAAATAATCGCTATCGATGCAAATTTCGCTGTGTGAATGCTGTCAGAAGAATTCAAATTCATCTTACTGTAGTATAATCTACAAAATATAAACTGAAGATTTAGGTAAAAGAAAGGTGTGTGCACGTTTTGTTGCACATCAGTTATATGCTGATCCACAAAATCGCTAGTGAAGAGCATTGCAAAGACATCATTTACACTGTTGAAAACGATCCAGAATTTCTTGATTCGATTATAGCTGATGATGAAACATGGTGTTTTAAATATGATCATGAAACTAAGCGACAATCTACAGAATAGCAGTCAAAAGACAAGCCGAAACTCAAAAAAATTGCGTTTTCTGAAGTCAAGATTCAAGACAATGTTGTTAACTTTCTATGATTCCAAGGGAATACCCTTCACAAGGAATTCGTTTCAGAAGGTCAAATTGTCAATGAAGAATATTACTTACAAGTTTTAGAGAGTCGAGAGTTCTACGTGTTAGGCCCGAATATTCCAATGAAAATCAGCTGTTTTTATTGCATGATAACACAGGTCAACATGGTTTAGTTGTTGGAATGCTAAGTGTCATTTCCGAAGTAATTTGTGGCGTAGAATCCGAATCCAGTGTCAGTATTGGCTCAACACGTCAGGATTTTGAGATATTTGCTGCTATGTACCCGAAAAACAGCGTTTTTCCTACTTTTTAGGTTAGGTACAGGTTGAAACAAATTTTTGTGGTCTGTCTTTCCAGTTATTTCATTTTGTACCATTCTTACTCTTTAATTTAAGAGTTCAAGAGATCAATTCCGAAAGGTCATTAGCATTAACTCATGATCCTGAAGTGATGGGCCAATTCTGACCCCGGATTCGGATTGTACGCAGTAAATTACTTCGGACATGACCCTTAGCTTTCCAACAACTGACATGACCCCGGTATTTGTAGACCTGTGTAATAAACCACCTCACAAGGCCAAACAAGCCAATGAATTTTTGATGAAAAAAACAGATTTTTCTCTTCGACCAGCCACCGCATTCGCCTGATCTATCACTGTGCGATTATTTTCTCTTCCCAAAAATGAAAACTGCAATGAAATAAGCCATTCACGTTCACATTACAGCCATACAGTGTCAGCCGTGACACAGGTGCTTAAGAACATCCCGAAAAGCGAGTTTAAAAAGTCTATGAATACATTGTTTGCGCATTTCAAACGTTGTATTGATTTAAATGGAACGTATTTTGAATAAATATTAGTTTTGAAAGGCTTGTTTTATCTTATAACCAAAAAGTTCGGCTATTTTTAGATCATACCGCGTATTGTGATATGTCTAAAATAGTAAAAATAAAATACTTGCCTTAAATTTCACTTTATATATAGAGAATTTATTTCAATATGTTTTGTGCCAGTTGGTGTTCACTGTAGCCTTGGTGTCATATACTACCTACAAAACTTAAGTGTTTACAAATGTTTTTAGATGCATGAATATCAGCATATAATAAATTTAACTTTAAATTCAAATACGTGTTTTCATATAACGACTACGATTGGAGAACGAGCTCGAAGCTGACTGAAAAACAGTTGATAAACGATCTGATCTAAAATCGGCAATTGCGTCAGATAATCTAAGTTAAATGATTTTAAAACCGCCTCCATCGAGTGCAACTCGCGAGTGCGAAATAACGATAGTAAAAGCAAAAAACACAAAATCCAATACAAATTACTCCAAAGCACAAAATTAAATGATTTTAAATTGATAATGCTGCTTTTTTTTTGCATAGTTTAGTGCAATAAATGAAGAAAAATGTGAAAGTTTGTTAATTGGCCGCTGGCTGCTTCAAATACATACTGGGTGTCTCAAAAGAAAGTTCACATTTGATTTGCTGATTGCGTGAACGCCACTATTCCGTGGGGCGTGTGAATCGGTAGCATAGCTTTTGGGAATTTAATCGCTATGGAGCGTTTCGCGGGAGCGGAGCGTGCGTTGTGCGTAGGTGAGTTTCACAAAAACGGTAATTCAGCGACTGTAGCGCGTAAATGATGCGCCAAGCCCTCGCTCGACTCATTGGAAAATGGGTCGAGAAGTTTGAAGAGACCGGTTCAACGCTGGATAAATCAAAATCCGGACGTCCAAGGTCTCCGAGATCGTTCGAAAACGTAGACAGTGTTACTCAGTCTGTTCGTGACAACCCGGACCTTTCGATTCGGAAGCGTGCTGTTGCTTTAAACGTGCATAGATATCATCATTGTTCCGCATTTTACACAAAGATTTAAAGCTGCACCCCTACAAAATTCAGTTGGTGCAAGAATTAAAGCCTCAGGATGTGCTGGGCAGAGGCTTGAATTCATAAACCAGATGATTGAGCGCTTTCCAACGTTTACGAACATCTTGTTTTCGTCTGAAGCTCAGTTCCATCTTAATGGACATGTAAACAAGCAGAAACCCTACATTCGCCTAAAGTGATCGTATGGGCTGCGATGTCGGCGCGAGGAATTATCGGCCCTTACTTTTTTGAAAATGAAAGTTGACGCACAGTTACAGTGAATTCAGACCCTTATGTGGAGATGTTAGACGACTGCTTCGTGCCTGAACTGCAAAACTTTCCTGCTTATAACCAAATAACATGGTTCCAGCAAGACGGAGCAACTTCACACACGTCCAACAGGTCTCTACCACGAGTTCATGAAATTTTTCCTGGCAAATTGATCTCCAGGAGAGGTGACACAAATTGGCCTCCACGAAGTCCCGATTAAACCCTATGGACCCTTTCCTGCGGGGTTACGTCAAATCTAAAGTTTACGGCAACAAACCGACTTCCCTGGCACAATTAAAAGAAAATATCCGTCACGAAATGGCAGCCATCACGGAGAATACCTGCCGAGCTGTCATATCGATTTTTTAAATGTGAATTTTCTATTGAGACACTCTATAAACTTAATTTCTTAAGTAAAAACTAAGTAAGACGATTAAAATTCTCCTGGTAGTAAAATTCAACGAGTACTATGAAAACTATCGTTTTATGTTTGTTTTTTATTTTACCGATGTGATGGCTGTATAAACTGCATTACTGTGTGTTTGAAATGCTTCAAACGACTTTAAGTGATAATTTGATCAACTCGCGTGAAGTGACTACTGAGTACTTTGCTTAAACTTACTTTTTATTTTAATCAATAGAGTGTGAAGAACTTGTACACATTGCATAAGTTTGTCTATTAGTGTACTTCCCCCAAAACGTCCATATCAACAGTATTGTTTGTACATACTTGTTTCAATAAAAATTTTCCAGTGTACCGGAAACAATGGCTTCCATTTAATTCTCAATATCAAGATGCAAGTTTTGTGCTACTTTTGTTTTTTGATTTGCAAAGCATTTCAACAAACAAATTTGCAAACTCTTTACTAAAATTGAAACTGAAAAAATGCTGCAATTCATGCCATAAACTTCAACAAATTAACTAAACATCTAACAAAATTGTATAAAACGCTTAGTACCTCAGTATAATGCACAGTAATGACAAGAATAATTCATCGACTGGATATGTTGACTATATAAAGGCGGGATTTAATTAAATCATTAGCGGCCGTCGACTTGCCTTGACTTGTCTCAACTCAGCTTAAACGTATACTCGTATAGCGTTTTATACCATTCACACACATTGTGTGAAATGGTATTAAAAGTTTGTCTGAAAGTTTGTAACGCATTAAAGTAGGCATCGTAGAGGTCATAAAGTATATATATATATATATATATATATATATATATATATATATATATATATATATATATATATATATATATATATATATATATATATATATATATATATATTGTATATTCTAGATCAGCTCGACCAGATGAGTTGATATGTGCGATGTCCAGTCTGATAGTTGCTGCGCATTGCTTTTTTAGCTATTATTTTGGATTTGTGTTTGAAGCTTCTTTTGATGCCCAATTTATGTAGTATGCATATTAATAAGCCACGCCCACTTTTTCATTTCAGACTCCATACATATAGTATTGTATGAAAAACTTTATTAAAAAACAACGTTATTTAAAACAAAATCAGCTTGTTTCGATATGCTGGTTTCTTATAAACCCATCGTTTTACATACTCGTACGTACACAAATGGGCGTGTCTCTCCCGGTAGTAGGAGTAGCTTGCCTTGAAACCCACCACTCACGTTTTTGTTGAACAATGCGATTTGAATTTTCGTGTGAATGGTATTAACGCTTCGGTTCAACCGAAATTAACGTTTCTTCTTGTTAAAAATCAGAAGCTTAGAAACAACACTGAATTTATTCTTAGTTCATTTATTTTTTTTTTTGTGGATATGTTATTAGTATTTGAATAATTATATGTATTATATTTTTTTTTTGCTTTTTGGGATTGTTTTTTTGTTTTACCGATTTTTTTATTTTGATGTTTTTTGTGTGTGTTTTTTTTGTTAAGTTTGACGCATGTGAAACTTGTTCTACACAAACTAGCACATCTTAATTTATGCAAATAAGTACAATGAATTTGATTATTTTATGTTGGAACGGGTTGCTCTTGCGATTTGTCGGTCGTTTGGCTGTCTGCTAATTTTTTTGTTCAACATGCTAAGATATTTAAGCAAACTTAGATTGGCTCCGAGCAGTTGTGCAGCAGAGGCGTTGGTTGTATTAGCTTAAAAAAAAAGAACAACAGCAGAAAACACTAAAATAATTTTGATTAGTGCGATTCATGAATATTGAACAGTACAGACAGACAGACAGACAGACAGAGACGAGACGTTGGGTTCTCTGACTGCTTGCTAATTCGGCCATGGGGGACTTCCCGACTGCAAAAGTTTTTTATTTATGCCAGTTCATTGTATTCGATTATTTACAGTTAGTGCTAAAAGAGTATAGTTAAATTGTTATAAGGTTTATAGTTGTTTATAGTTGGACCACTACAGAAATATGGAATTTCCACCAATCATGAATAACGACTGCAATATCGTTTTGTTTACATAAAATTATGAATGATATGCAAGCTAATTGTCGGGATAGCATCGTTTACGGAACGAAACTGAGTGAAAAGATTAGTCTTTGATTCGCGCATTAAAGCAAAAACGGCTGGAATATGGCAAGAGGCACAACAAAATCATTTTTCGTTACGATTATGCTCATCCGCACGTCGCAAAGCCTGTCAAATCATACATCGAAATGAGATGCTCTACCGCACTCGCCGTATTCTTTAGACATTGCTCCATTTGATTACCATCTGTTTGGATCAATGACCCATGAACTGACTGCGAATTGCTTTACTTCTTATGAAGATTGTGAAAAATGGGTGGATTCTTGGATTGCTTCGAGTTCTTCTTCGGACTAGAAATCAGTATGCCGCCTGAGAGTTAGGAACTAGTATTGGTTAGGGATGGACAAAACTATTTGTAAATATTTTTGCACAATAAAGCCAACCTTTTCGAAACAAAGTAAAGTTACGAAATAATTCATTATTCGTTATTTTCTAATGCTTTGCATTAGCACAACATACTAGAATAGTATTGTAGTAGCTTAAGATTTTAAAACTTATTGTTAGTGTTTACTTATAAAGAGATTCAATAAATAAAACTTGTTTCTAAAAAATGTTTTTGTTCGTGAATTATTTTGATTAAATCACATCGTTTGTTTCCTTGTCGGTTATTTTATTTTCCTACCTTGTTCGGTGTTTAACTGTCGCCTTCGTATTGTTTTACTTCTATCTATGATGGCGCCATACCAATTGTGTGCGGGTGACTTCTTGTACGTGAGCATGTACGTGTGTTTTTTTTATCATTCATCGCTTTTCACGCATTGTTCGTAGACGATTCTAACTTTCATTGATTTTCGCACAGTCAGCAGCAATGGGATCTATCATTTAACAAAATTGGTCTATTATTATTGCCGTAAAAGAGAGAGAAAGAGTAGCACTTACTTATTAATATATACTCGTACTAGCTCCAAATCTTGTTCGAAATTCGACTATCTACGCCGACCGAATTTTTAATTTCGTTTCTAAAGATATAGGATGTGAATAGTGTTGTGAATAGTCTTTCCCAGGGCATTACTTCTCTATCTCCAGGGCACTTCTTCTATTTTTGTATCGCATTTTGACTCCAATGCACTACGATAACAACGGCGACAATGCTTGATATTTTTATTCAGTCACGCGGTTTTCTAATCCTTGAATTCGTACACTGTTCAACCCAGGAACACTACTCTAAGTAAACAGACGCTAAAATGAAAGAGAAAACAATAAGAACCTTGAGTGTCAATAGTCTACACTTTGAACAGATAGTTCAAATGAAAGAAAGAACAGATTCCAAGATCGTGCTCTGTATCAGCTAAGTGTAGTGTGTTATGAGTTGCAAGTCCCAACGAGAACATACGTGTGATCGCTTCCAACCACTATTTTTGGATATTCAGCAATCCAAGATGAAGTCATTGGGTGCGAAATCAGGACTGTACGGAGGATGAGTCATTAATTCGATGTTTTGACTGCTCAAAAATGCACTTGTTTGACGAGATGTGTGAGAGCCCGCGTTGCCATGATGGAGAATGATTCGTCTTTGGCGGTTGGTTTTACGAATTCCTCCGAAAACTTCCGGCAAACAAATGGTCGTGTACCGTCCTACGTTGCTCAAGTGGAACAGTGACAGAACATGACCCATTCGGCCGAAGAAACAGGCTATCATTTGCTTCGCTGTGCTTCTTACACGAACAACTTTTGTTGGATTTGGCTTGTCTTGGAATGCCCACACGCTCGATTGCGGTTTTGTTTCCGGCTCATACGCATATATCCATGATTCCTGACCTGTCACGATTTTATACACGTCTTTTGAAGCACCACGGTCGAACGTTTTAATCATTTCCTTGCACCAATCGCCGCGAGCCTTTTTTTGAGCGATTGATGAGTTATGGGGTATCCAACGAGAGCAAATTCAAAATTTTTTTACAGCTAAGTGTTCATGCAAAATCGAATGTATTGAAGTGGAACTAATGTGCAAGGATGCCTCTATCTCACGATATGTCACATGACGATCTTGCATTATCAGTTCATGCACTGCATCGATGTTTTTGGGCACAACAACCGATTTTGGACGACCTACACGGAATTCGTCGGCGACCGAACTACGACCACGATTGAATTCACTATACCAGCGATATACTCTGGTTTTTGATGTTGCTTTATCGCCATACAAAGAATTGAGTTCATTGACACATTCTTGTTGAGATAATCCATGTCGAAAGTTATGAAAAATATTCCAACGAAAACCTTCTCTTGAAATTTCCATTTTTTGACCAAATTGCTTTTCTTAACTCACTGTAAACAAAACAAATAGCAATTGTACATCAAAACATTGTGAGTACGTTTATGCCAAAAAATGTCAAACTTTATTATGGTGTTGCCAGATTTTAGCTTTTAACATTAGTGTTGCCAGTTCCCGAATTATAAATAGCAGCCCTCGTATTATATTATATATAAATGGTTGGCATTAGTGTTGTGTCTATAAGAACACAAGATATATATAATTTGAGGCTTCATTTATTTCTAGGCAGACAGATGCCACGCCCAGTTTTAGTTCCCATACAAACACACCGCCTACTTTTCGATTTTTGTACTATAAATAAAATAAAGTAAAATTATTTATAATCAATGTCAACTTAAAATCGTGAATGCCATATAATTTTTGGTGCGCTTATCGCTTAAGCGACATCTTTACGCTCATGGTCGATGCCAGACGGAGGCGCCACACGTAGCTGCCACCGCTGGCTGCTTAGCTGGCATACTAGTTGCCTCTTCCTAACTATCTAATTATCTATCTATATATTTTTTATATAAATATAGACAAGTTTATGTATATGTATGCTTTGGTAGTAGCTGCTCTTTGACTTCATCATGCTTCATATACGCGGCGGCAGGGCGCTCTTGCCGCACTGCTGCTGCTGCTGCTGCAGTTGATTTTCCATGTTCCATTCGTCGCATTTGCTTTCATGTCATCCAAGTTTTGCTGCTGCCTTGAACGCGTGAAATGGAGTAGAAAAATTGTTTTTCTATCAGAAGTCAGCATCGATTAGACATAGAGAAAAAAAAATCCCCCCAACAACAAATATTTTACCATTTTCGTTTCGTTTTTTTTTTTTTTTTTGGGTTTTTGGTTTATGGTTTTTTTTTTTGACTGCTGCTGCTCGCTCTGCGTCTCAATCAATTTAATACTCGGAACGCGCTGGACACGCTGCCTTAACTTGGTCAAAGTTTGTTTTATTATATTTCATTCATGCGCTGTCCTTAGCCCGCTCTGTCTTCTATCAACGGACTATCAGATACTTTGCTGTTTTTTTTTTTGGAGAATCTCTTTTTTCTGCCATTGTGTTTAATGGTTCTGTGCCATGGTTTACCACAGTCTGACTTTGTTTTCTATCGCTTAATGGCTTCAAAGCACTTGAAGTACTTAAATGTCTTACAGCAAAGTGGGTAGATTTGAAGCAGTTTCTTCGAATCTTCAATAATTTCTTTTTTCTTTTTTTTTTGTTGCATTGAGTACAAGTTCGAAATTTCGTATTTGCTGTATTTGTTTTTCAATTAGAGGTCAGTATACTTGTAGTAAAATGAATAATAAATAATAATTCAAATAACAAAAAACCAAAAAAAAAAAAATTCTAATGTCAATCATATCGGCAATCGTTTGACCCAGTTTTAACACTTGGTCGCATTCGTGCGGAAATATTTATGCAGCGCTCAGGTGGGAAGTTGCTCATTTCAAATATAGTGCAAAGGTGGCGCAAAGTATTAGTATTGGACTAATAACATTTTAATTGTCGCACGCCGACAAAACAACAATTAGATACATAATTAAACAGACCGACAGACAGACAGACAGACAGACGGACGGCCAAACAGATAGTTAGATAGATAAACTGATTGGCATGACGCCAAAGGGGCGGCAGTAGCTGTCGCCAAAAGTGTAGAACTCCACCTAGAATCAGCGCATTTTGGCAACGGAAAAAGAAGAAGCAGCAGCAGCGGCAGCAGCAGCGGCAGCGGCAGCAGAAGAACAAAAATAAACTCGTATTAAATACTTTTGCTAACAAATTTGCCATAATTTGGCTCATTTCCTACTATCAGATACATACATATATGTATGTATGTACCTACATACTACGAGTATATATTGCAGAATAACGAGTATATACGATAGTATACCACTGCAAAGTTTCAAAAGTTGCGTCTGTCTCTAAAAACTTAATGCTTTCGCTACTTTTAGACATGTTCCCCTGTTTACTACTATATTTAAGCTCTACATTCATGCTACGAGAGGTGTACGATGTAATTGATCAATAATCATTTTGTAATCGTTGCTATTTTCATAGGTTTCGTTACTTCTTGTATACTGTAGACCATCTAGTAGACAATTCGTACGAGCAGAAGACAGTTTTAAAACTTATCATTTATTCTTAAGCATAAGATTCTTTTCTTTCGAACATAAACTATAATGCTTTTTTTGAGTCATTAGCGAGGAAAAAAATATACTTTTTAATGATAGTATTATTAGAAACAAACCCTTTGAAGATATTCCTAAAGACACATGATCAAGAAAGGCAAGAGGAACATCTTTCTTCAAACTTCAAAGAGTGAAAAACTCCACGCAAAAGGAGTGAAAAATAATTCTGAAGATGTTCCTCGCAGTGCGTGGAAATATGGAAATATAACGAAAGCAAATTTAGGAAACATTGTTATTTTGATTGGACCTTGAGATCCTATGGATAGAATTTTGAGATATGAATTTTTGACTTCTTTCCGATTTTACCGGATCTAGTCTTATATGTATATTTTAACATAACTCAACTTAGCGTTAACCGATTTAGTTAAATAACAAGTTAAGGACTTGATTAAATTACTTAAAAGTTTTGTTCAAGAATCGGTAGTGAGGGAGCAATAGGAAAACATATGGCGTAAAAATCATCTTTTTGTCAAAATTTTAATCAAAAATTCATTAAATGGAGCACAAAAATTCGAAAAGTATAAAGAAGAAAAACAAAAAAAAAAAAAAAAACAAGCTACTTTTGAAGGAAGTTCATGGAAAGATAACGCAATTATGGGCAATGAACGTATGTAACAAAATTTGGCTTTGTAGTATTTTTTTATACTTTATCATTCTATTCGGGTTAATTCATTTGAAGTTAATTTTTTCAAGCATCCGGATACGGTATGACATACACTGCCATCCGACAAATAGAGTTATCAAATTACAACCCTTTGCTTTGCCCCATTTATGGTTGGTGCGAAGAAATTGGAGTAGCTGATAGAGTAAATTCGATTTTGCCCTTAGCTCTGGTTTTTGCTCTCAGTGATTTCGAGTTACGCTGTGTCTTGTCTAAGGTTCTTTTACACTTTGCATGAAGAGTATAAATACTCTAGACTTGGTAGATGAATGATTTCGGATATCAATTTTAAGACGAACGAATTTTATTTTACATTTGTATTGTTGGGATATGAATATTGCTTTACACAATTATTGTAACAAGGTTTACTATAAGGCTTGTGAAGTGTCAAAATATATTTTATATATCGAACGAAGCATCGAAGTGGTATATACATACGATATTTTATGTGAGATATATATATATATATATATATATATATAGAGAGAGAGAGAGAGAGAGAGAGAGAGAGAGAGAGAGAGAGAGAGAGAGAGAGAGAGAGAGAGAGAGAGAGAGAGAGAGAGAGAGAGAGAGAGAGAGAGAGAGAGAGAGAGAGAGAGAGAGAGAGAGAGAGAGAGAGAGAGAGAGAGAGAGAGAGAGAGAGAGAGAGAGAGAGAGAGAGAGAGAGAGAGAGAGAGAGATATATATATATATATATATATATATATATATATATATATATATATATATATATATATATATATATATATATATATATATATATAAGAGAGAGAGAGAGAGAGAGAGAGAGAGAGAGAGAGAGAGAGAGAGAGAGAGAGAGAGAGAGAGAGAGAGAGAGAGAGAGAGAGAGAGAGAGAGAGAGAGAGAGAGAGAGAGAGAGAGAGAGAGAGAGAGAGAGAGAGAGAGAGAGAGAGAGAGAGAGAGAGAGAGAGAGAGAGAGAGAGAGAGAGAGAGAGAGAGAGAGAGAGAGAGAGAGAGAGAGAGAGAGAGAGAGAGAGAGAGAGAGAGAGAGAGAGAGAGAGAGAGAGAGAGAGAGAGAGAGAGAGAGAGAGAGAGAGAGAGAGAGAGAGAGAGAGAGAGAGAGAGAGAGAGAGAGAGAGAGAGAGAGAGAGAGAGAGAGAGAGAGAGAGAGAGAGAGAGAGAGAGAGAGAGAGAGAGAGAGAGAGAGAGAGAGAGAGAGAGAGAGAGAGAGAGAGAGAGAGAGAGAGAGAGAGAGAGAGAGAGAGAGAGATATATATATATATATATATATATATATATATATATATATATATATATATATATATATATATATATATAATATATATATATATATATATATATATAATATATATATATATATATATATATATTTACAATCAGCACGACAAGACGAGAATAACTAACCATGTTCATTCGTATGACAGTCGGAGCGAAAATTTCTCTGACTATAAAAAACTTAGAGAACCTATATTCTCGTTATAGACGCTCTAGTTACTATAAATGTAACTTGAAATTTTATAACGCTCAACCGTTTTACCGTAGTTGTGAAGAAAACCAGGGAATATTACTAGGTACATTAGGGTAGAGAACCTCGACTATATAGCTTTTACTTGCTTTTACTTAGGCATATCATAAAATTCTAGTCTGAAAGGTATAAAAGTATAATATCGGTTGTGTGTTGAAAACACCAAGATTCTAAATTTTATCGAAATTATTGTATTTTTAACATATTAATACTTATGATGGATCTGCGACTGTACTAAATATTGACAGCAGACTGGAGAGATAAAATGTAAAGCATTGTTTATGCAAAGCATTCGCAATGAAATGGTAAAGTTTTCCTATATAAAACACTGCGTAATTGCTACTTAAGCCGGATTTAGACTATTGACAAAAGGAGCAATGGACAATGGCGTCACTGCACAATAATATTGGCAACCATTCACAGTGAAATAATATTAACAAAAACATGCTGCCAATGAATTGACATCACTGACAGTATTTTTGTCAATAAGATTTTTTGCTGTACACAACATTGCAAATATTTTTGATGAAAAGTTCATTGTTGTTGTCGCTACCTTGAAACTAAATGTGTTGGTTTTATTGATGAGTTAGTTGATGCTGTGCTGTCGAGATTGTAGCGGCAACTTTTATTTTATGTTCTGGTGAATTAATGCTGATGGATTTGGATGCAACAGTAGAGCAAGCAATAAAAAGAAAACGTGTGTACATTAAACAATACCGCCGTGCATGAGTTCGCAAGCTGTTTGTGAATAGAAGTAATAGTTTATTTTGCACAAGTTAGATGTGAAGCTGCGTCAAAATGTCCCCGAACTGTACAGTAACTTCTTGCGAGTGGATGCAGCCGAATTTGACTATTTGCTCGAATTAGTTCGGAAACGGAAAGTGCTGTAGAGAGACTGGCAGTGACCCTGCGATTGGGGATTCATATGACTGGATTCATATGACTGGACCGACTGGCTGTATGCTGTAGCGTTTCAAAACAGTCACTTTCAGATTTTGGTGTGACATTAGCGTCAATAATAACCGTCTTGTTCGTTTTTTTCGTTCGTTTTCTCATTAACATTCTCATTGACATTGACAAGAGGTATCATAACAGTGCGTTCACACTGATAGGAATGAGCGCTGATAATACAACAATGGAATTGTCAATAGTCATTTTCACACGTATTGTCACGCGTTCACACTACTTATTTCTAATTGTTAGCAGCTTATTTCACGGTTTGTCAATAGTCTAAATCCGGCTTTACACTATCAAAGCTTAGCTTAGCTTTCTTGAAATTTGTCCGTTCCAGTTAGTTTAAATACTAACTTTAAAATGGGAGTACCAGCATTAACAATAAGATAGACTCATAGACAAACATGACCCGATCCACTTTACACGTCGATGAGTCTATTCCAAATTCAAATACTCTATTATAAAATCACATCATATAGCCCTCGTATCACCATTTGTTGCTTCAGCTACTGCTCCATTTTGTTGTCTCAGTCTTCTTGTTGAACTCGTTTAAGAACTTAAGGAAGCAAAACTTATGCCATTCCGAAATGCAAAATTGCTGCCTATGCCATTTACTCTGCATTTCACTATTTAAGCTTTTGCAGTCAGTAGTCAGAAGTAGTACTTCTGACTACTAGTAGTAGTCTCCGTGGCACGCCTTTCGCTTGGCATGGTATGTCTTTATTATAGACAACAAAAACAACAACAGCAACAACAACAACCACAACAGCAACAACAAGAAAGAGCTACTTTCTTGCATAATTTTCTAAAGAAAATAAACGAATTGAACGCAATAAAATACAGAACTTCATATGACGCAATTCCAGAATGACGTTGAAGACAATGCCGACATTGCCGCTGGGAGTAGATACACCAATTGTCTACCAACAGGCCGGACTCAACTAGTAGTGGTAGTGTTAGTAGTTGCAACTATCAAATATACGCCATACTTTTGCAATTGAAACTGCAACTTGTTGGAAAAAGACAAAACTTTACTATCTATCACTCTTTCACTCACTCACTCACTCACTCACTCACTCACTCACTCACTCACTCACTCACAGGACTCAACTGAACTCAATTCAGCTATGAATCGGTTTGAATGTGCCTCGAGTGCGGCGAGGAATTGCAGTTGCATTGAGTTAAGTTGACTTCAGACGAGACGGAGTATATTATATAAAATATGCAAAACGAGATTGAAGGCATGGCAACGATCCTTATATTCTGGTAAATATAAAAGTAAAAAATAGTCCATGTGGAAGTCGAAAACAATATGAGATAAAATGTGCATATAAAAATAATAAAATAAGCAGCAGAGCGAGTACTCTACTCGTACTCGAAGCCAAGCCAAGCCAAGCCAAGCAAATAAGACAATGGGTGCAAGTACTCGTACTTCGGTACAAACTTTATCGCCAATGATGCCGAGCCGACGTCTGCAATGTTGACGATGTTTTTCCTGACGATATGATGGTGATGATGGCGGCAACCCTATGCTTGGCTGTACGCCTTCAAATTACATTTTAAGTTCTGAAATTACGATACAGAAATTGAAATATCTTATTTCACCAACAGTTGGGTTTTCTGTAAGCAAAAAAAAAAAAAAAAATGTTTAATATATATGCACAAGTACTATATACGATATATGTATAAACTGCTAACATTATAAATATACATACATACTTGAACAGCATGACAATTGTACGATGCTATAAAAATAGGGAGGAAGTGTGCGAAATGAGAAGGAAATTAGTAATAGAAGAATAAGTACAGGAACAAGAACAAGGAATATTATATGGCAATACAGTGTTTCATGTATCAAAAGTTTAGAAAATATTTTGCTACTGTTCCATTTGTACTTCAGTACGATGAGAAATAGTTGGTATATTAATAAGCCACAGCTTTCTAACTAAATAGTTTATGGTTATAAACTAGCATTGTTGATATTAGAAAGATATATCGATATTTAAAATTAAAGATACGATAATATCGGTGCGATAGGGGATGTTGTCGTTTGCAGAAGTCATTTGAGAATGGACACAAACGAATCTTTTGCAAACGACTCAAATTTCGCACAGTTGTTCGTTAGTACAGTTATTTCCTGGGAACCCCTAAACATGCGTTCCGCGGTGCACAAATTATGAAAAGGTAATATACCTCACATGATTGGCTGTTAGTGCGCTGGGTTTGGTGCCCGCCACCGTAAAACAACATTTACCAGTGAAGACAGGGATGATGCCCCGTATACTTACAATACCTCATTAGCACCGTTATTTACGGATATGCACCTGGAAATTTCGGATCCTCTATAGGGAAGATGCAACTAAACAGCCAGTTGATGTTGTCGACAAATACAAGACTGACTCAGACTCAGCGCAATGCAGGAAATGCGTGGGGTTGCTCTAAAAAAGCATTCTGTGACATTTATGCACAAGCATGAATTTGTATGCGGTTTCATGGTTAGTAGGAAGCTAAGCGTTCTCGTGTCCAGTTTCGTACCTGTTGACAAGCGCCTGACCGCGTTACGTGTCAAGGCTAAGTATTTTAACAGTTGCCTGATTTCTGCGACTGAAAGAAGAAAAGAAAGACTTTGCGGCCAAAGATTAGGAGTTCTCTCCTGCTAGTGTAGTTATATGTAGGTATAAGAAGCTAGAAAGGTGTAAGCTTGCGAATGTTGAGCTGATTTGTGATAAAAAAAAAGAAGCTCGAACATTTTTTCGAAAGGTATCTGACCGAAAGTTAACAGATGCACTGCACCTATTGAGAAGTCACTTCTCTAGCCGCCGATATAGAAGTATTTCTAGAACCACTAATAAATTATGTGTTTCTTGTGGAACCAACAGACTATAATAAAGTCAGCTCAGTAGTTAAAAAACTGAAAAATAACAAAGCGGCAGGCTCCGATAAGCTGCCAGCTGAGTACAGATTAGTAAAGCATAAGCACCGACTCATGCAAGATTGGACTCTCAGTAATCTTTGTCCTGTCTTCAAGAAAGAAGAATCCGCTGTCTGCGCGTACTATCGCGGAATAAGTCACATTTTAATTCAATATAAAATTCTGTGCCGCGTACTGCGTAAACGGCTGGAGCCATAGACGTATGCACTAATAGAAGGGATATTGTATGGCTTTGGTGCAGAAAGGTCGACCAGTGAACAAGTTTTCACACTTTGAAGAATTCTAGAGAGTGTCCCTGAGTACAACCACTTATTTATCGATTATAAGAGCACTTTCGACGTGTTCATAAAAACGAATACCTTCTCAGAACTTGGTATTCTAGCAAAGATCAATGGTCAGACACGATCTTTCATAAGGAAGTGATACTACTCCCATAGGCTGATGATATTGACACCGGAACTCCAAAACAGAAGATTTACATGTCAAACGTAAATTTAATTGGTGGAGAAGTAAGTAGAAAAGATTCTCTCTAGCTGACATACTACAATATATTCATGTAAAGATTTCTTGTATCTTTTTTTCACCTGTATGTATTTGTATGTTCTTCAAATCTTCCAAATGTAGGCATATAGAACATCACACATTATCTACCTATAAGTATTTCATGCTAACATTAGTACTTCTATTTACTGTTTATCTTATATTATATTCGGGATATCGACTCTAACACTTGCTCGATTTATTTTTTATTGGCAATAAGTATATTAGTTTGGGTTCATGAAGAACGGTGTACACTGTACGTCATTTATATGAAGACTTTACTTGTAGCTTACTCTGTCCGTCTGTCTGTCTGTCTGTCTGTCTGTCTGTCTGTCTGTATGTAATGGAACCACAGACATCTGCTAAAGGGAACATATATGTGTATGCACTGATGTTAAAGAAGAAGTTAAGCATCAGCCATATTTGCAACGATGTGTAGGTCCTGTTTGTACATTACATATGTGTATGTGAGTGAGTGCCTTACATGCCAGCACAATGGAAAACTTTAAAATTTATCATGTGCGCACATTTGTATATGAAAATGTAATAATAACAAAAGACGCATTGCAGTTCAAACTCAATTCGAAGATACATACACACACACACACACAGATTCGGATATATTTACCATACATATACACACACACACACACAGACGCAGCATATTTCATACAATTGTACAGTATAAAGACACGTACTATTCCATTCTTATACATTTGTAAGTAAAAGTTCTTATATTGTATCGTACGAGTATATATTGTATGCAAAACGAGTAAAGGAGCAGGCTGCATTTTGTCGCACACATAATTCACAACTCTACGAAAATTTGTCAAAACAAATTATCATAAAATGTGTTGAACATCACCAAGTAGCAAAAAGTAGCTATAGAACTTTCCATATGAATGCCATGGAAATCAACTTGAGCATTTGTGCTCAAAACTGTCCTAAATACTTTTTTTTAAGCGATTGATTAAGCAATTGATTTGTAATTATTAAAAGTGCTTAACAGATGTACAGAAAGAGAAAAACGCCTTGCGAATGGCAACAAATACTACATTCTTTGATACAGAAAAATAGATATCAATACATTTCTTGAGAAGCAGGACATTTATAAGTCGCGAGATTTGCAACGTTGCAGCCAGCGCACTGAATCCGAAACAGCTGACTCCGTAGCTTAACATTTACTGTTAATAAAATAGTTGTTGTTGTTGTTCTCTGATTAAATCAGAGCTCGCAAGAAGTGTACTTTTTGTACAGGCAGTCCGAAAAAAGAAATGTTGTGAGCGGACACGATTTTAAAATAGAAGCGAAAAAGACATATCAACTCTGTTTATTCTCATTGTGGTCTTTGTTCAAGCAACGAGAGTTTTTTGCTCGTCGCTCACTTTATGCATTTGTTCACATAAGACACTTTGCTGCGCAAAAATTTGCCGAAAGTGTCTTTTGCGCATGTATGTGTGTTACCTAAATTTTAACATATGCGCACAATTCAGTGCCCTATTTCACTCTCCCTCCCTCTTCGACGCTTTGCCTGCGATGAAATATTTAGAACAACAACGACAACCTAACGCAACAACAACTAAAAAGACACTTGGCTCGTTTTGCTCAGTTGCTGATGCTCAGTTGCTGAGAGTCGAACGAAAGTGTCCCCTTCAAGCTATTATCGTAAGACAGCTTCGTGTGTTTTGCTCATCGAGAAGCATGAAACAGACACCACGAAATGAATCAAAATAAAGTGTTCTGTTGAGAGAGTGAGCGATTCTGCTTCATTTTATTCTGTCTTTTCGTTGTTCAGACATCAGAGAAAAATTTGGTTGAGCATATTTTGCGAGCTCTGGATTCAATTGAAAATTATGTACATATTTTAATGATTTTAAGCCAGCTAAAATTATTATCTATTGGCTATATGATAGTTTAGCCAGTTGTTTATAAAAAGTTCAGTTTTTAATATGTGCAGACATATTCAGTTTTTTCGCCAATTGAACTGCGCTTTGTCGTGGATTGCTTTGAATTCTGATCTTCAATTTTCTAACAATTTCTGCCGATGTTGCTATTTTTGGATGTCCACCTCTATGGCTATCAGTATCATTGTAACGTGTATTAATCCGATACACAAACATTTTCTTCACACCTGATGTAGCTCATTAACAATGACTTGTTTGCGATTTTCCAACTAAATACAAAGCAATAACACTTTTTGAATTCTATTTCGATAACTTTTTTTAACTGCGATGTAAAACCATATGCTTCCGTAAGCTTGTAAACAACATAACAGACTGACGCTTGACAAAACAACAGCGCACTGTCATTAGCCGTTTGTTTGCTAAAGCAGCGTGAAAGTATATGAAAGTATATACAAAAAAAAAAAAAAGATCATCAAAATTAGATAAATTTTCCATAAAAAAAAGAGTTAAACTTAATGATATTCAAAATGATTATTTTAATACATTCGCTTCCCTGTTTGCGTAGAAACTTCGTCTGCCTTAAATTCAATAATAATAGCAATATTTTATTTTGTTCAATTTCCGCCGACTTGGATAAATTTTCTCTGATGCATAAACTGACATTCGAACCGCAACAAGACAAGACCAACGGTGATGACTGCATAGTTCCATCATCTTAAAAACCACGACTAACAGGAAACCAAAAAGTCGCGGGGCTGCAGGGCTGCATCACGAGCATTATACTATTACAAGCGCAATATCGTCGCTGTTACTTGAAAATCCAATGGAAACTCAACTGTCAAGCGAATCTGCTAAATCGCTGAGGTCTACAGTTCAAACTCCTGTCATTCGTAATTTTCTTTAATAATATTACTTATTATTTCTCACTAATTCATACCCAACAAAAATATGCACAACTATCAAAATACCTATCAATATAAGAGCGATTTATGTAATAGAAGGTATATAACTCCCATACAATGTGTAAAGCGTATTAAAGTTTCGATTCGACCAAAGTTATGGTTTTCTCTTCTTTTCCAATCAATTTATGAAAACTTTTTGTATGTCGAATTGTGTGTACCATTTAGAACAGAGATGGTCAAGCTGTTTGATCTTCATGCACATTTGTTTTTGCTGAGCATTGTAGCACTCAAACACAGCACTTTGCATTACCTAGCAGAAATTATGGCAACTATACCAAAGTGCAATTCAGCAACAGTTGCGCATGCACACACGCACCTCTTTGCATAAACCAGCAAAATTTGCGCAAAAAATTTCTTTGTACTTGTTATCTTTCTGCTACGCTGTTACTCGGTGATCAGCTTTTTAAGAAATAGCAGCGATAATTTTGACGCTGGTGACAAAATTAAATCGATATAATTTACTTTTTTAGCCAACGTTTGTTGCCTTTTTTTAATACCATCAATACCATGGACTGACGTTCTGTTTCCGCATCGTTGTCGGCTCAAGTATCGAGAAAATGAAGTTTTTGTTAAAGTTTCTAGCAAGCAGCTGGCCAACATCATCTGAAGTTAAACCATTTTGATGACTGACGCACAGAGATGCGCTTTTTGGCGTCTGAAAGGCCACCACAAGTGAATAGCATCAGACCAAGCGGCGCTGCAGAGCCCCACTGGAATCTGAACCTGGAATCGCTCAGTGGTTGTATTTGTGAAACATCTTGTTTAGTGCTTTCAGCCGCACGACATTTCTAATAATTAGGATTTTCTGTTGTCGCCTTTGTAGATACTATAATTTCACGCTGGCCACGGTATGAATGAGCAGCTTAAACCACGCTCTAGAAGTGATTGAGTGGAAACTGTACTGCACTGTCTGTGTGAATGCCGCGCAAGCTTTTGATCAGGTATGACATTCCGGTCTACTCGTAAAACTAATGAATATGTTGCTCTTAATTTACCAGTATATACCTATGCATAGATTAATATCGAAATTAGCTACGGTTCGATTTTTTATGCCTTCTGCACCAATAAATCAAGCTATTGTAAAATTTTGTGTTTGCGACAAAATAAAAAGAATATGGTTGCCCGGTTCGGGTATAGTACCAATCGGGTAATTATGGGTATTGCAGTAGGTATTCCTGCGCACCATTTTTATGATACGTCACCAATGTATAATAAGGTGCGTTTCATAACTATAGTATAAGTCTATGCTTTTGAATAATTACTTTACAATTTATATTGAGATCACTAAATGACTACTCTTTTAATGCATAAATTTTTATTTATTAAATCTCTTTTGATTTTGTTCGATTATTGCATATGTTTCGCCTCTTAATTCTATTGACCGTCACGTATCATCTTCAATTGCGGTCAAGAAATTCGCTTATTTCTGCGTTTCACAACTATAGCAGAACCAGCAAAACTAGCTATGTTTTCTGTAATTTGAATCGAAACAAGCTGGACAATGCACAGGGTCATTGTCATGTTGGAAAAGACTATTAACGATTATTCACGATTTTCATTTAAAAAAGGAAATAAACTACATTGCTTTTCATTCGTCCTATTGCCAAATTCAAAGAAACCATCAACATGAAATGCACCCGAAGCCATCAAACTGGTCAAAGCCGTCACGGCCATCCAAGTTCCATTTTTTCTCGTCAGAAAAAAATTACCTAAATTCTTATGTCGTTGAAGCAAACATGGGCCTTTTTCATTTTGCATCGACCAATATTCCGGGCGTCTATTAATACTCTCAAAACCATGGATTTGACCGCAATTGAATTTGATAACGGTAAATAGAATAGACATGTGTAATAATAGAACGAAATCAAAAGAGATTTAATAAATACAAATTTATGCATTAAAAGAGTAGTCATTTAGTAATCTCAATTGAAATTGTAGAGTAGATACTCGAATGCATCGACTTAAGCTCTAGTTACTGAAACGCACCTTATACTTATATATACCTGTACCTAAACATACCTTGCGATTTGTGAAAACCAATTGTAAATCACCGCATCAGTTTTTGAGGTTGGAGGTAACATACAGACATGAAAAGTAGGCGACTTTAATGTATATATTGTATGTATAGAAGATCTGCACTTTATTTATATTTGTATATATTTATCGAAAGCATAGATTGGGTGACCTTCACGAGATTTGTACTCCACAGAAAATCCAATCTTGTCTGGAATAATTGCTTTTTACAATAAATGCATACGTGGAAATGTTTCCACTGGCTTCAGTTGACTACTAAATTCATAGATAATCAAATCAAATACATTTTCTTGCAGGATCCTACTTCACTATTTTTAAATTTTCTCAATACTTACAAACTTCTATTAGCTCACTCGTACAAATATATTGCATTAATATGTAAAAGGAGCGCCTGAGTTTTGTTTGTTGTCGCTTTTCGTGGCATAACTACAAATTGAATGTAATTGAATTTAATAGAGAGAGAGAGAGAGAGAGAGAGTGAAAGAGAGAGAGAGAGAGAGAGAGAGAGAGAGAGAGAGAGAGAGAGAGAGAGAGTGTGAGAGACAGTGTGATAGTTACAAGGACTATGCGATGTAAGTATCTAGTGCGAGACATGTAGTGAAAGAGTTATTGGAATATGTACAAAACTCAATTAAACTCATGATAATTCCATACGTTGTCTGTCACTTTGTTATCAAAGGCAATAGTACGCACAGACCATTTCATTTCATTTCATTTCATCCCATATATCCTACCATCCCATCGCATGCTAGGTATATAATATATATGTATGAATGAATGAATGAATGCACATATACTACGTGTACATATGTATATGAAATTTTACAGCATATTGTATTGCATACGCTGCGGCGCGCTTCACTGTTGACAAGGACAAGAGCAATGAGGACGATGACTACACTGAGTCAACAAGCACAAGGATATATATATTACGTATACGACAAGTATTGCCAGCGCAACAAACTGAAACTTGGTTAGAAATAAAAAAAAGGAGAAGAAGAAAAAAAAAAACAACGAAAAGTAAAACTACTACAGGAAAAAATTAATATCATAAAAAAATATGAATGCAAGAGAATCAGTTGTAGTAGGCACGATAAAGGACAGCTGTAATAATAATAGTAACAACAACTTCAGCAAATAACTGCAACAAACATGACAAATAAATGCCTCGACGGCATACCTGAGCAAGAACAACAAGAAAGAACGCTGCAGTCGATTGGGCTCGACTACGAAATACCCTGTACATTGCCTGCGTCGTTTGTTTTTTTTTTTTATAGTATAAGAACCACAACCTGGACCTATATGGCATATTTCTTACCAAAAACTAGCATATATGAATCGATGTAAACGCATTATCCTTGTGAAGATGATCCATCTTCGGCGTTTGGTTTTCTCAATTCTTTGAAAATTTCTAGCAAATAAATTGTTGTTTATTATACATAGCAATCATAAACCATAGCTTGGATAGCACTGATGCCCTCTTGTTGAGAATATCGTTGGTAAAAAATTGCACGAAAATGTTAATTCCATTTTGTGGCCGAGAGGAATTTTTCAGACAACACATCTAGTGCTTGTACATGGAAATATTATGCGTACATTTATGTTTATTTATGGAAATATCAGTTGGAACCTAACAGCACTTAGTGTCTGTTCAGTTTTTCTACATAAGACTGACACCTGTACAGCACTGAACAAGAGAACTGTACAAGAACTGTACAGCACTGAACAAGAAACAAAATGAGGAGGAATACTTTGGCAATGAAACTTACGAGTATGAAAGCGCAAGCAAATCGATAATTGTCACTGGAATCCGTTCGAATTTGGCATATTCAATTCAATTCAATTCAATTCAATTCAGATTTACATATTCATATTCAAAGAGTGTGAGGACCAGTGTGAAAAAGTCTGATACTTATTGTATGCTTAGATAATTATGAAACTAATGAGCCGATTGGAAATGTGAAATGAAATGTTTTCCAATTCAATTAGATTCCACTGTACCTACTTTATGCCAATATGGTGATTGTGTTCTTTTAACTTAATATCTTCTGTAAAAAAAAAAAACTATTAAAAATTGTAAAGCTAAATACGTTTAAGTCAAGTAATATTGCTGTTTTTGGTTTTCCACCTACATTTCGTTCTTTAATGCTACCAGTATCACTCTAACGTGTAATGGTCCGATACACAAACACATTTTGCTCACACGTAAATTATGTAGCTCATTAACAATGGCTGGTGGCGTTTTGTCAACCTTATACAAAGCATCACTGTACCGTTTGAATTCTATTTCGATAAATTTTTTTTTTTAACTGCGAAGTAAAGCGATATGCCTGTAAACAACATAACAGACTGACGCTTGACAAAATAAGAGCGCGCTGTCATTAGCCGTTTGATTGCTACAGCAGCGTGAAGTTAGTAACACTTCGAGCGCCGACCCCTGTATACATACTTAATAGAGTCTAGCTTTTCTCCATCTGTCTGTTACATAAATTTGCACAAACTTAATATACCCTTTTACCTTATGGGTGCACGGTGTAAAAACTTTAGTTACTTTCATTACAAAGGAGAGTTATACTAACATTTTTTGTAATAATTACTGGTTAACTAATAATAATAATAATATCTTTTTGTAAAACTATACATTTTTTTTTGGTGCAGTTAGCAAAAATAAAAGTAGAAATACAAACTAAACTTTTGGGCCATTGACGTAAATAACGGTATATTTGTTTTTTTTTTTCGTTGTATGATTTTACTTAAACCAACGTCAAAAGTGAACGGCAAGCGATCGTAATAATCAAGTATCGGCTTTCATTTATGTGGCAGTTTTTAGCTCTCGATGAGTTCGTGGACACTGTTGCGTATCGCAAGAATAAAAAATCGTCAGGAATCGACGGTTTATCCAGCGAGGACAAAAATCCAAATGTTTTCTAATATCTACTCCAATAATATCAGAGAAGTATCACTATTATTACCGTTATAAAGAGGGGGTAGAAAACTTTTTAAAAGCGATCAGGAAACGTTTTTACTTTCCTCAATTCTTAAAGCTCGTCACAGAGTTGGTGTCTACATTTATTGTCGACAAAGGCGTGTTCAAAGCGACTTCCATAGAAAGTCTTCGACAATTGTTGCAAACATTTGTGCTGAAATACATATGTAAAAAGTTGCAAGAGATCGATCATACTAAAGCATTCGAGTGATTAAACTTCATAAACTTATGGGTACACAGACAAAAGTTCTAGGTATCATTAATGAATGCTGATAGGAGTAAAACTAGCAGAGTTAATTGCGAAACTACAGAGCCAATGGTCTTATCAATAGAAATTCGACAAGGCAACCATTTCAGATTCAAATAAAGTTAAAAGCAGTCTAAGGTAAGAAAACCAAATGTAATGTGAAAGTTTAATGCCTGTTTTGTGCTAATTTTGTGTCCTAGGTATTTCAAAATTTTGTGCTTGACTCAAAATCACTGAAACAACTTGGTTTGCCAACTTTACAAAAACTTAGCAGACCATTATTGAAATATGACGTAAAAAATATCAAACTAGTGGTATTTTTGCGATATCGATTTCTCCCAGGGTGATATGTTAGTTTCTAACTCGCTATTCTCTAAAATTCATATCGCAAAATGCTTCCACGTAAAAATTTTTATATATGATTTTCATATTTAGTGGATCAAAATATAAACGTTTTCACTAGCTAAAGCCTAACGACCCGTAGTTAGGTAAATCGTTGGTTTATGTTGTTATTACAATTTTGGTTTGTGCAGCGTTGCAAACGTTTCACCAACTAGGGACTAACGATCAGTAGTTAGCTAAATCGTTAAGACTAACGACCAGTAGTTAGCGAATCGCTAGTGCATTTTTTTTTTTTTTTAACCAAAATCTGTGCCTCGGCATAAAACTTTAAGGGTTATCAACGTACAACTATGAAAAGTAGAAATGTAAATGCTTTCAATTGAAATGTAGCAGCAAAATAATCATCATGAATGTTGGTAGAGGCAACAAACCGAATCTACACGCACATGTCCTATTCCCGCGCTAACCTAAGTTGTTTGCACGCCTGTTTGCCTTTCTAAGTTATTATATGACGCACTGGCTTAGAAACTTGGTCAGCCAGTTTGCCAGCCAGACAGATACGTTGCTTCATCTCAAGCGCAGCAGAAGCATTTGTTATAGTTATTTCATGCGATCCACTCTACTTTTTGATTTGCACTTGTCTGTGCTATCCATTTGCTTGTCTGTCTGTCTTTCTGTCTGGTACAGTGGCACACTCCATTATGTTCATACATTTTCATATATTCATACATTGCTTTACTCACTCACTTACTCACTCACTCATTTAGTTAGCCTTGTAATCCAGTTAGCTTTGCAGCCTGTCGCAGGACACTGCGTATACTGAATACTATATATAGAGTACGTATATTGCGTGTGCGCACATTTTGCCAAGCAATTCCTTGTTATATATATATATATATATATATATATATATATATATATATATATATATATATACAATATTTGCTTTTTTTTGTCATATTCAGATAAAATGAAGGCTCTCCACTTGCTTTTTTGTATTCTAAGCTTATGCAAAAAAGAATTTGTACGCAATTCAGTTGCCAGCTCTAATCCAGCTGCTTAGTCCTACATATCTGTCTGATTGTCTCTTGGTCCTTTTGATGCTGTCTAACTTTGTTCTTATTTAGTTAAGCATCAGAGCTGTCAACTTGTCAAATTGCTTCAGGCACTTTTCCTGCCTCTCATGCTCTAACTTACTATCTCTATTACATACTGTCTGCTTGTGTGTGTATGCGTATGCGTGTGTGTGTGTGTGTGTGTGTGCGAGGCATAGTACTATTGTATTTAGTTAGTTCTCACAAATTTTTTGCATGTTGTGGCTTATATTACATGCTACAATTTAATTTACTTGCATTCGATTCGTATATGAATTTTTTTTGCACATATTTTAATAAATTTATTAGAATGTAGAATTACGCAATGCTACCAAAGTTATGCAGAAAATAAGGATAACGTATAAGAACAATAGTCATTTTCATATTGTTTATGTACGAAAATAGATTAAAGAGTCACTACTTTTTATACTCTTCACACAAGACTCTTCAGACAAGATGAGTCGAACTATGTAGCTATGTCCGTCTATCCGTCTATCCGTGTGTCTGTCTGTCTGCGCATTTGAGTGAATCTTTTTCCAACAAGCTTTGAAAAATTGTTTTCAAAGTTGGTATGGAGACTTGTTTTAACCGTACGCAATACAAGTGTTAAAAAATACCGCGATTTAACAAATAGCTTCCATACAAAAGCACTTTGTATTTATTTTGTTTGATCGAACATGTTTGAATAAAAGGAATTAATAATGCTAAAATAATAATAGTAATATTATATAAATTATACATTTGTCTCAGTATACATTTGAGTATTCGTTTGCTTTAAGAAAGCAGCTTGAAGGAGTGTAAGAAGCGACAAGTCGTGCAGCGAGCACTCGTGCGCACTCGTCAAGAGAGAGTCAAGGCGAGCGGTTGTTCAGAAAGAAGTCGTCATAGTCAGCGTCAGTTGTTTAAAGTAATTTAAGTTACAATGTTCTTATTTTCATGCCTGAATTTTGATTATTTCAAAATATTGCACGCATTGCACAATGCTCCCAAATGCTGTTATTTTGGCATAAATTCGTCAGAATGGTACCAGATACATCAATTTTGATGTAGTTGAGTGTTATAACAAATATACGAGCTGATATAAGTTTTAAGCTGATCAGACCACGCCCACTCACGAACTCATCTGCACTATCAGTGACGCTGTGAATATTTGAGTCGTCGATAATTTTCGGCTCTTCTAGTAGGCCTAATACCTCTTTGGGTAGGATCTTCACTTTATTAGACCGATTTCGTTCAGCAATGCAAAGGCTAGACAACAAAGGATTCGATGAGGCCAAAGCTCTGTGAAACACATCCGTTATATTGTTAATTCGACTATCTTGCCTTGAGTGAGATAGGCGTTCTTTCTTATAAAATTTATTCCTCGCTTCTGATGCATTTTCACCCAAAGAACCAACCGGAACAACAGAGGCCCCAATAATTTCCGATCCATGGGTTAAAAATTGTGTTGGTGTTGCTCCGCATAAAGGGCAACATTGCGTGGACTTTGTTCCCGTTAATATATTCAGTACTTTTCCATCTAGCAAAGTCATACAAAATTCATAACTGATTCTGACTTTTATATTGTCGACTTTGTATTCGTAAGGAACTAAAGCTTGTATTTGTCTATCAAGATCCGACCTTTCAGCAATTATATGAGTTGCCGTTTCTTTGTTGAATTCTATTTTTACAGGCCTGCAGAATCGAACAGACGAACAGACTGTGGAGTGGCATTTACCCAAACATTTCTATTAAACTTGTCTATAAGTTTAATGGGTATTAGCGACGTAACAAACAATGATTGATCACAACAATGGGACCTTGATGTTCTCTGAAGCTTTGCTTGTGTATGGTTTGCCCAGTAGATCCATAAAAGCCATAGCCATATAATTAGTTTTAGCTCCTGCAAGTCCGGATACTCTTCTAGAACATCTTTCTGCAATGTGATTAGACGACTAGTTGTGTGATCTAATTAAACATTGCAGTGGTACTTGAGCCACCGTTTCAGTTATTTTTATTCCACTTGGCCGACTTTGCGTCTTAGCCTGCAATAATTTCTTGTAGCTTGGGAATATGTTGAAACTTCGGCTTTGGGCTAGCAATCTAGTGCTCAAATATAGCCTTTTTGTCAATGAGTTTTCTAAAAGATATGCTAGAGCTTCATCTGGAGATATTTAAGATTTCGTGACTTCTGGTCGATTACTCTGGTGCGATTTTTTAGCTGAAACAGCTGTAGTATGTAGAAGAAGTCAAGGAGTCAAGTCCATTACTCTTTGCAACTGATGAAGCCAACTTTCTTTTCAATCGAGCTCCAGCCTCCTTATAGCTAAGTTGAGGACGTTCTCTTTTTGAGTGGGGGATAGAGTTACAGTTATGGAATTGTCCAGCACTATAATCATATTCTATGAGAGCCAGTGTGCGTGGACTTCTTTAAACCGGCTTAGCAACCGATTGCATTTCGGCAGGTATTTCTTAATAAGGCCAATAAAAGTGTTAACATTATTTGTTATTTTGCCTTCCAAATGTTTGCCATTATTGCCTAAATTTTCCATTATAAAATCATTTACTGCTGCATCGGATCGATTAATCTTGCTCCATATTTCGAGCAACTCTGGACGGTTAAATTCATATGTCACTGAAAATAGTCGTTTTTGAAAAAACGAGCAAAAACGAACAAAGCAGACTTATTAAATATGAATCTATATACATTTATAAAGAACTTGACCTTGTTAGCTGCTTGCGCTGGTATGCACTGCGAAAGTCATGCTCCATAAAACACAACTACTTTTGTTATACATTCCCGCTTTATTGTCCATCATGCTGCCAATCATTCTAGATGACATAGGTTCAACTTCCACACGATCCAAAATTTCTTAAAACGGTTTCTTTCCATTTCATGCGCAACAAAATTATTCACAACCTTCTATCCCATACACAAACGCCAAAAAGGCGAAATTAATGCTAAATACATATAGGATTAAATTGTATTCTATTGACAATTGTTCCACCGAAGTTTTTTCTTGTTTTATTTTTTAATTTATCATTACTAATAGAGGTGGGCGCGTTCCTTGCTTTTTCTCATGACGCATCGGGTCCCGCGTGTGCACAATGTGTTCGTGCGTGTTTGTGCAGAGTGAAACAAGCTTCCTCCGTGTTTATTCAGTATTATTTGACAATTCATCATTTAAAGAGTCAGACCGCAACAACTTCTCCAAATTAAGCAGCTATATTACCAAAATCAGCGTTCTGTTAAAAATGTAATTTGTGCACCTCGCGAAACCTATACTTTGCATCATCGATCTTCTGAGATCACTATTGCTAATAGCCTCCGCAAATTTGAGTCTTTGTATAAGTTATTGTAAGAGAATATTGTCCCTAATCCTAGTTTGCAATGTCACGATTGTTAGTAAGAAAGTGTTCCCTAATTGGATACCATGTGTCCACATCGGTGTAATATGGCTTTCGTAAATCAATACCTTATTATTTATACTAAGTTTGCTTCGCAACGCATTTTGTATAAATTTATCTAATATGGTGTGCTCAAGTCACGCTTCTATCTAGATGCATACCAAGATAGCAGTAATGACTGCTTTCCAGTATAGGACTGCCATCAATGTATTGTATTGTATGTTCCATCGCTTAAGCCAGTCAACGAGATTATCTAAGTATTATTGGGCTTGCCTTGTGGCTTCATTAAGATATTTGGAGGTGACGATGATCGCTATATCGTCCGCATAAATAGCTATCGTCATATTTGTCATTTGAGCACATGTTATATGCATGTCAGACGTGTGTTTGGTGTACAGCATTGACACACTGCCTTGATGGGCTGGAGTGCTGATTTACTGTCCGTTACTTCCACCATAAAGGTTGTCTTCTGGAGGAAGGATTTTAGGAGTGAAATTGAGGTGATGGAACAAGTGCAAAATTATTTGTGCCAAACTCTGTCAAATGCCTGTTGTACATCAAGAAACACCGAAAAACAGTGTTATTGTTTTTCACTGAGGCGTCTTGACTTCCTTATGTATCTGTTTAGGTGTGCCATGGTTTTTCCTGAAACCTGAAATTGTTGCTGTTAAATGGCTGTTTGGATGCCACTTACCGACAACCATTTGCGCAAGAATATTCGCAGAAATATTGTGGAGAAAATTGCTAATAAGCTTGTATGTATATGCGCCTGTATGACTCTACCATTTTTTCCGGTTTACCGGGTTTAGTAATCATTGTGATCAATTGCGTCCATGGCCGAGACGTAGCAATACGTTGTACATAAGCACCAGAGACATAATGCATTTCATATGTAGGGTTTCTATGTAACTTGCATTAATATTGCACTAACCAGGTGCTTTACTGACTATTAGCACTTTGTTTTGTTCAATGACTTCATTTGGAGAGATTGCCTTGGTTGGAAAGCCCATTTGCAGCAGTCCGAAAAGACGAGCCAAGTAACAGTTCCAAGACTCTTGCCACTCGCCACTCCCAACAGACTCGTCTCTTCGGTAGTTCTTTTTCCCTAGTGAAGTGGCCAGTCTTTTGAGTCTAGTGCTTGGCTGGGAAAAGTGGCTGCAACGTCGCACCGCTCGGTCCCTTTAAATGACATCGCCATCTGAAATTCGCTAGTCAAATGCGATGCAGGTGCATAGAAAGGAGAATGGTGCACTCCCCTGGTGGCCGGTAAATTCACTAGTTCCGAAATAGTGCGGCCGAACGACTGGGTTATAGTCTTTCGGGTCTACATGATACAATAGTATTAGCTACATTCACCTACTTTTTATGCTAATTGCGAAACGCACAAAAATGAATTAAATAGGCAGCCGTAAGCGCGCCCTCCACTACTTTCTGTTGATATAATCCACATTCAAGGAGCAAAGGACGATAGTTAATTTGATTTTGGAGCAATGCGACCTATTTACACACTAAGATAATACAAAAATAAACAACAACAAAAAAAATAAAATAAAGTGGCGAATTCGAAGAAGAAGAAGAAGAAGAGTGTGTACCGCTTTGACATCTTGTTTGTCTTTCGGTCTGACCGTATTCACGTCCTTTTTTGGCTGTTGCAATAACATCAAATGGCGAAAAAATTAGAAAATGAAGACACCGAAATTGCATGAAGCGACGCGTTAAAAAAATAGAAAACACACACAAAAAAAAAACGAATAAAAACAAATAAAATAGTGAAAATAAAAGATGGAGAAAATAAGATGAACCAAATGAAGTTATAAAAAATAAATCAAGAAGAGAAGAAGAGCAACAAAAATGTTTGAATGAAAAACACTTTGTTGAGTGTGTCTAAAAAGTTTGGAATACAAAAAAAAAAAAAACACCTACTAAAATATGGTAAACAAATAGGCGAAAAAGCTTGCAAAAAGGCGTTTGTGGCGGTGGGCGTGGCATGGAGTGTGACAAGAGCAAAACCAGCAAAACGACGTTCAACGTTGACAAAGACAACACAAAATGATTCAATTGCAGTTTTTACTACTTTAATTAAATTTTCTTTAACTCTGTCTCACTCCAACTTATTTGATTTTGCTAAGCAATTGCTAGCTCACTCTATTTCCTTTTCCTTTTCCTTTTTCTTTGGTTTTTATTTTTGTTGATGTGTTTTCTCTTTTCGCGGCATATTGTTTGTTCTTTAGCTCCAGACAACATGCAGCCTTCTGGGGGTCATCATCGTTCGAGGATAACATTAAAACTTTTTGGAATTTTTTTTTCTTTTTAGAGATTTCAAAAGCGTCAAATTTACATATTTAACACTCACCGACCTATACCCAGGGATATATACCTATACCGAGCTCTTTTTGACCTTTAAAACTTAAAAAAAAATTTGCTGTTATTTCAATTTTTCTGAATTTTCCAAACTTTAATTTGTAGAAAAATGCAACTCAGAAAGATATTTGCCATTCTTGGCACAAAGGCGAAATTGGTCATAAGTGGTACCAGGATACCATCATATAAATTCAGTACATTTTGAATAGACATTTATTTTTATACCATTCACACGTATTGTTAAATGGTATTATCAGTTTGTCTGAAAGTTTGAAACGCATTTAAGGAGGCATCATTGACCGCATAAAGTATACATATATATTCTTGATCAGCTCGACGAGACGAGTCGATCTAGCCATTTCCGTCTGTCTGTCTGTCTGTCTGTCTGTCTGCTTGTCCGTCTGTCGGTCCGTCTGTTGTTGCGCATTTTTTCTTTTCACTTCTTTTTATTGCATTGTAATAGGGTATCAAGATTGACTCGCCACTCCAACTTTTTGGGGTAGCATCCATACAAACGCACCGCCCACTTTTGATTTTTTGTATGAATAAGATTTTTATTGTAGTCAATATCAACTTAATAATGTATATGGAAACTTCTAGTGGACGAATGCTTGACATACACATTAATGGGTGCATCTTTAATGCTAAACAACATTAATTACTATTAATTACAATGTCCACTATTTGGGGTAGCACCCATACAAACCTACTGCCAACTTTTGACTTTTTTTATGAAAACTTCTTTAGTAAAGTCAATATTAAGTTGAAATGCAATGTGATGCCTTTTATGGTCAACCGCTTAACATACATAGACTAACGGGCGTGGCCCGCCCAATGATTATGTCGAGCCTATTGAATTTCCCTCGCACCAAATGGAATGCTTTGGCTTATTAACATAGACAATGTGGCAAAAAGTTGAGGCCATCACTTCTCTACTGCAAGTCAAATGGAAAGTGGTCGGCCAAGCATTTTACACAGAATTAGGTAAAACCAGATTTGAGACACGCTGTTGTCAAAGGTAAAACAACTGCAGAAGTAGGGCAATCTCCCGAAGTACGGTCCTGCTGTATGTCGCAGATGCATGTACGCTGACATAAATGGAGAGAGCGCCTTTAGGAGTGTTCGAGAGAAAGATTCTTCGTAGAATTTTTGGTCCCCGTAGAATTGGCGTTGAGTTTAGGAACCTCATGCTGTATGAGCTCTTTATTGTTCTGTGTTTCACTTTTCCATAAAATTGCTGACGACGTGGATACCTTTTGATAAACGCGAAGTCGCAAAACAATTCTACAAGACAACAGCATAGCAACTACAACAAAAATCGAGATATGATCTATTTTACACAATGATCTAAAACTGAAAAAAGGCTGTGGGAGATGATATGATCACAGCTGAGGTACTGCAATAAGTCTCCATAGAAACCATTAGAAAAATAACACAAACTAAAAATGCTTCATTACATCTACAATATGTACCGATCTCGTGGAAAATATCGGAAGTTAAAATGATTATAAAACCTGGGAAAAATGCGAACCTCGAAAGCTCATATCGGCCGATTACTCTTTTGCCACTTCTCTCAAAAGTTTTTGAAAGTATTTATAAAAGAAAAAAACCTGTTACCATCGCACTAATTTGGATTCAGACGGAACTATTCAACCATCGACCAAGTGCATAGAATCATCAATTGTATTGAAAAATCTTTAGAAAATAAGAAGATTTGCTCAACAGTTTTGTTTGATGTGTCAAAGGTCTTTGACAAGGTATGGCATAAAGGATTAATACACAAAATCAGTTATCTCTTACCTCCTGACTTCTGTGTGCAATGATAGCCTCATATCTCAACAATCGCTTCTTCACAGTAAAGGAAGACAAAACTTATTCAAAATTACGTGAAATTAAGGCAGGTGTTCCTCAGCTATACACTGTACCAGCGATTTACCTGTATACCATAAATACCATAACTGCAACATTTGCTGATGACAAAACATCTCTGCTAGCTGTTGGCGAAAATGAGCAGATAAGCACAAATATACGTCAAGTAGCTGTAACTAGGATCCATGAGCTGAACCATGCAAAAGCCGTGCATGTGGACTTTACCAACCAAACTGTACGATATCTTCCACTATATATTGATGGAATACAAATTCCATACTAAAATACCGGCAAATATCTAGGCATAACACTGGATGCGATGCTACTCTGGAAGGAACACATCAAACTAAAACGCAAAGAGCTTTAATTTAAAGTTTCAAGCATTAAAATGGCTGATTGGCCCTCAGTATTGGTAAATCAGTATTGTCAATACGGAATAAAATTGCTATTTATAAGCAGATTCTGCCACCAGTCATACATAGTGACCGCAGCATAGACAATGTTGAGCACCGTTATAAAAAATCGGGCGAGAAAACACCAAATCCGGCTGCAACAGCATGTAAATGAAAAAGCATCTTCTCTGTTAAATACTAGTGGGCTAGTGGGAAGGGAGTCTCAATCAGTTCTTGTGCGTCTATGGAGTTTTTATTTGGAAGGTAATCAAAAAATATTAAATACAACGAGTAATAAAAATTTGAACCATTCTATAGAGCTCTTGAATTAGTGGTCTCAAACGATGTAGAATTTGCTTTATTAGTTTCTGACAATTTAGAGAACACTAAATGTAAAACTATTGTTTGTGTATGAATTAATTCGTGACTTTTCTTTTTTTCAAAAATTGAGTATCTAAGTATTATCCATCGCTAACCATCGCTACTCTTTCCTACCTTTCAGGCAGCAAAACGATTTCACGTCAGAAAAAGCAATCTTGAAGCAACCCGAGAATTTGGCCATCATTTTTTGAAATCTGTATAAGAAGTGAAGTGTTTCCACGACAGACCATGGTCATAAATGTAGGATTTGACAGGTTTTGCAATGTGCAATTCAAGCGCATCACATTGACAATTTACCGCTTCCCCGTAATCGTTTTATTAGGTTTGAGCAGCCCATAGTATATAACACCACGCCGATCATACCAAATGCAGAGCATAAGCTTGGATTTATGGATGTTTGACTTCGCAGTTGATGTTGGCCAAAAGTAACCCATGACTTTTTTCAAAAATCTCTTCTTTTTCTGTCGTTTAAGCAGCGGCTCACTGGTGAAGTAACGCTTCTCCACGTCTCATGGTTTCAATACGTATGCGACACAATATCCCTGACTAACGTTTACTGACTGCTGATAAGTCAACTGCGAATGATGCCGGTAATTCTTAAAGCGTTTAACATGAATCTTCATAGAACAATGACAATGAATTTCTTCATCTTCCCAACTTTTTTCCAGTTCAGAATTACCATTTTTAAACTGAACTAACCACTCCTTGCATGGTTTGGAGATACCAACTGCAGAGTTTAAAAATTGCTATTCGAATTCGGAACTCATTTTCAGCGAAAACTTTTGTTTTGTATTCAAATACTCGTAAGAAAATGATAAATTTGATATGGAATTTAAAAGTAGTACCCAACAGAAAAGAAAAATATCACGAAAAAAAATCTTGTCAGAAGTTTTTATAAAAATCTTACACTTATAACATAGATGAAAATATATTTTGTAATAATTTCAAACAAGGTTACCCTTTCTAAATGCATGTAGAGAGTGGTGTAGTGGTGTAGTGGTGTAGAGAGACAGGGGCAGTATATGTTTAATATTGCGCTTGTCAATTTTCGCACTCATGCTATTTTTTATTTAGTATTTTTTTTCTATTGACATCTTTTTTTCTGCCCATTTCTGCGTTGACAAATTTGACTTGAATATGATACAAAATGTCAGCGAGTTGGCAGCGCCGATGCTGTCCTGTCCATAGTGGGTGATCCGCAGCAACCTTTTCTGCGTGTGCGTCTGTGTGTGTGTGTGTGTGTGTGTGTTCAAGGGATCAAGAGTGCTGGTTGCTCCAAAAGCATACCGCATTACTTGACAGATACACATACTCCAGACCCCCACCGCAGCATTTTTGCCATTTTTGTCACTCTGTTCTGTCCAGCAGTGTCCTGCCCAGCCGTGATGTTCCCATGACGCATGTGGCATGCGACGTCGACTGTCAGCGTGTTGCGATAACAAAAACTCAATTAAAAAGTTTTCATATTTATGTACATGGGAACAAACAGAAAAAAAAGCAAAGTGCGCAAAAGTGCTAGATAGAGAGAGAGAGAGAGAGAGAGAGAGAGAGAAAGAAACACAACGAAACGAGTGTGTATGTGTGTGTGTGTGAGATGGAGATGGTTAGGGATAAATTCTGAGAAAAAAGAAGAAAAATTAATGACGAAAAGCGTGCGGAAAACTGTTTGTCAAATTTTGAAAGATGACTTGTCAAAGCGCAACGAAATGAGTTAATATCAAATGAAATGTCATTAATGCAGCATGAAATGTATCTGCTGTACAATAGAATACCCTACAATAGAATATATACAGCTATCCGAATGCTCACAGTTTTTTTTTTTCGTATTTACTGACATTTTAATAAGCTTCTTTTTGGAAGTTAATTAAAATTGGAAACTTCAATCTTATCGAAGCTTTAATACGCTTTTTGTTTGTCGAGTTTTAACAGTTTAAATCATTTGTATCTATATCAAGTGAGCTAATTGTTATACCCTGTACACATAGCGTAAAGGGCATATTAAGTTTGTGCAAATGTATGTAACAAATTAAAGTGTATTCAGTATATACCTATATATATTCTTAATCAACGTCCGTCCGTCTGTCCCACCGCACGTCCGTCAGTTTGCATGCAGAGATCTTGAAGACTATATATATATATATATATATATATATATATATATAGTGACTTCTAGTTTGGATATTTATACTATCCTTTTCTTTTTTCAGATAAAGAGTTTTAAAGGAATACGCCAACCGCATACAAACGTACACCCATTTTTTGGTATCTGTAATGCTTTGTTTTAACTGCTAATTACACTATAATTGCCGAAAAATTCTTATAAAATCTGACGCATATTTTGTATGAAATTTGTAATTCATTTGTTCTTAGTGAAGCTATATATGAAAAATTTGTTGTATCTACTGTGAATCCTAAAAAAAAAATCTTCCATATTCCACCCGGTTTTGAGTTTTGGTACAAAAATTTTTTGTTTTTAATTAAAGTCCAATACTGAGATCAATGAAAGTTTTCCCTCCGAAATTGTAAATTATTACTGCTATGTCAAACAAACAAAAAACAGTGTTCCAAAATCAACAAGAAATACTTAAAGTAGATATTTATTAGGTGAAAAGTTCACTCACATTGATTTTTCTTTGTTTTTTTTTCTTCTGTGTTTTGAGTATATAAAGTATTTTCGGTAACAAACATTTTTGATATCTGAGTACTCGCTGAAAAACCGTTCGCGCCCAAAATGAAAACAACAATTTTTTGCAAATGCAGAAAATGAAAATATGTCCATAAGATAGTACATGAAAACGTAAACAATCGAAACAAGTAGAAATAATAACACATATCATTTTCGATCCAAATGCAATTTATACTTTGTTTGTCCATGGAGATTGGCACCAAAGCCTTATGTCTTTTATGACAGGGTATCTTGCTTTCTAGAAAATTTCTTCATATCATTCGGACATTAAAAAAGACCAATGTTACCGCCAGATACGTTAACTAAATAGTAAAATAATTGTCAACACATCTCTCAATGTACCGATTCACCAAATCTGTTAACTGGTCCTCAATTTTGTCAACCTTTTCTTCTTTTTTTCACTCATATTTTTCGTTCTTCTTGCTGTGACCACTGCCCTGAGTAAACGTATTGCACATAGTTGTGGTAAGCGAAAAATATCTGCGTTTTATTGAGCCAACTCGTGCTCTTTTCTCTCTTCGCAGATTGTAGCTCAATGGCATGAAGCAGGCCTCTGCTTTTGTAAACAGGCACTTTACAGGTTCTCTGCTCCGCTGCCCATAACTCATCAGTAGTTCGGCAGCATCCATTTGCTATATTGGAACACTCGGCTCTTATGCCACTCTTGCAATTAGTCTCAGTCTATGGCACCTGCCTTCAATGCTCTTAAGTATTTGTAAGTATTTAACTTTGTTTGTTTAAATCTGAGCCGCCGGCTACGGTGCGGCGTGCGGTTTTTAACCAAAATCAACACTTTGCAGGTTGTGCCAATTCCGCTGCACACCTGATCTATGCTGCAAGTTTTCCTGCTGCATGGCACGATATTTTTCATATCAAAAAATATCATATTCATCTGAATTCATGTCATCAAAATATGTGCGTGCGACAGAGACGGAATGTGTTGAATCTAAAAATTTAAATGAAATGTTTGTGGTTGGTCAATTTGACTTATTGACAGCCTGTTAACCAAGGTTGTTGAGATGATGCAACCTTCCAAGCCAGCGACGCTTGGGTCTTGTGTTGTCGTGGTTCGATTGCCAGCTACTTTACCAGAGAAAATTTTTCTAAATCTTATAGTCTCCGAAATCTTTTTTTTTTTCAGATAGACTAACAGACTGTGGGAAAGACGGACATGTTGATCGAAAATATACTTATATCATTGAAAAAATGTATCACGGCAATCGAAGAAAACGATCAGCATCACCTTAATTTTCGACCGAATTTGACGTGTCTCTGCTATCTTTCTATTATTCCATCGGAAACACAAAGTTTGAAGCAAACTCGTTGTTCAATTTTTTAAAAATCGCCATGCAAACTTTTCTCGTTGTAAACAGGCAACTGTCATAGACAACATAGACTAATCATCGCATCTCGCTCAAACTTGGCATGCATGTCAATGACAGTAAAAGCTAACTTAAGAAGAAGCAAAATTACCGATTCGGCTTACCGGTTCGGTTAAAATCCACCAGTCCGATTCATGTAGCATGTTTTCATATATTCAGTATTATTTTCAAAGCTGTTTTACTACCTATGGACTTCAGTGCTTATGGTTTTGAAAAAAAGATAAAGCTATTATCAAAAAATCAAATTGTAAAAAAGTAAAACGTTTAGAGCATTTCATTTAAAATCTACTTTGTTTTCCTTAAACACCAAAGTTTTGTATAAAAATTGAATGCCGTTCTCAAGCGAGATCGAAGCGAGAAAGCAGTTTCGAAACGGTGTAGAACAAGCAAGAACACTGTACACTCTATACCCATTGCATGGAACACCATTCTCCAAACGTGGAGAATGGTGTTCCAAACTGGATTTAGGCGGAATATATCATAGTTTTGTTAATTTGCGCCTTATAGTACAGTTGGGACATACAATTCATCTACTTTAACTGACTTGATCTTAGAAGTATTTAAATATTCAAGCTTATCTTTTACATATATATTCTTCCAGATATCACACCATTGGAGTGACTGAAGTCAATGCCTTCGTTTGGCTGTTACAAACATTTAAACAAAAATAATATTCTCCTCCACTTTTAAATGTGTGTAGGGTAAAATAAAAATTAGAAAATGAAGAGAAACAGTTTATTTAAAATATTTTTTCATTATCCAGAATGACAGAAAAAAAAAAAAAAACCAAGGCGATGAGATGAGATGCGATGCGATACGATAACAAAGATAAAAATGAAGAATAAATAAAATAAATGGAAATGTGACAGTTGCGCGCTGTGACAGCTTAGAGAGACGTCATAATTCGGCACGTTCGACATTCCACGCTGCAGCAGCAGCGAGCGCACAGAAAGGATGAGCGTCCTTTCGCCGTTGTATACAGCAGCAGTAGCACCACCACCATCAACAGCAGCGTTGAGTTTTCTTCTTCGCGTCCTGAAGTAAGTCAGGAGTAACAGCAAAAGCAGCTGTTTGCATGTCGCACTTGTCACAACATTCTGAAACCGGCGGCGCTCGAACTCCAACTCCAACTCAAACCATCCGTTCACCACGGTGAAGCTTCAGACGCCCTTTCCGGCTCAACTAAACAGCAGATTTTCGGTTTTCTACGCAGCCGGAAAAACATTTCAAATTACTTTTCGAATTTTAATTATTTCTTCGTTTTCATTTTCGTGTATCTTTTTTTTTTTTAGTCATTTTTTCTTTGCATTTTAATTAAAATACAATTTTCACTTACTTAGGAATCGTTTGCACTGCGACTTTACTTTTTAGCGCAGTTCAGCATTTTCATATTTTTCGTTTTCGTTTTCGTTTTCGTTTTGTTTTTTCGTTTTCCTTTCGGTTTTTGATCTGTGTTGTTGACTGGTTGTCATTTTTATTTTTCGTTAGTCTATCAGCGGATTTGTATCTGTTTAGTATAAGTAAATGAAATTAATATTAAATATTTGATTCAACAGTCACTTTTACTACGAGTAATGCCAGCAGCGTATTAACGTATGGCTAGAGATACAGTTCGGGAAGATTTTGCAAAAGTGAAGTCGGTATAATGGTAATTTTTACACGCTTTCCTATCACTATCACACATTTCCTTTTACTAGAGTTCTCCCTAATAATAAAAATATCCATAATTCTGAATTTTCCAGAAATTGCTCTAGCCTCGAAATCAACATAGCCCGAACTGCTTGGTGGTGTCACACTTATACAAACGAAATGATTCACACTTTCGGTGCTCTCATTTTGGACAGCCCTGCTGTAAAGGCCATCCAGAAATAGATCGGCAATAAGTGAAAAATTTATTTGCAATATTTGTTTGATTCCTCTTCTTTTAAAATTCTACCAACAAAAACCCTATCAAAAACACACTCAAATGATGCTCGCCAACATGTTTGCAAATGCGCCCACAACAGTTTCGAGCCTAACGTCGAACTGCTCGATCGACATGCTCTACAATGTGTATCGCCCTTAACAGCACGACTGAGGTAGAGAATATTTTTTATCGATATTCTTCTAACATTAGAAAAAAAAAACCAACTGAATAATTTTTAAGAGTGTTAAAAAGGGTGTGAATGATTTTATAAATAGATAAATAGATCGCTATAATAGAATATGAAGTTTGAGGAAACATGACGAGAGAAACCAGTCCCCGGAAAATATGCACGTGCGGACCACTATATTGTATGTAGAGAAAGAGGTCTTACTGCCGAACGCTTTCTGGTCGACACCCAACGTAGTGCTTAACCTTGTTAAGAACTTAAATCGTAGATATCAAGACCAATAGAGATAAATGGTTGTTACATTATATAGTTTCGGATATTATATAAGTTATAAAATGAAAAGCTTTTCTAAATAACTAGCGATAGTAATAAAATATGGGTAAAATACAAATTGCTCACATGCGCGTATCCAGTTTTGCACGGTAGCACCGTAGTTTAAGATTTTTTCTTTAAATACGTCGAACAATCGACGATTCTCTTCATTCAAAAAAATCATTTAAACTATAATTGATCGTAATTTTAACAAAATGAGCAAACGAAAACGACAATTTGAGTGCGTGAACAACTAAGATAGTTTCCGCAATGTTTGAGGTGAATAAGTTGTCAAGAAAAATAAACGTAGTTTTAACTATTTGCTACAAGAGAATTATCTTCAGTATTTTGGTTTCAGGAGCGCCAGAGTAAGTGATGGATTATATTATTATATATTACTAGCTGGTACCCGGTGCGTTGCTACCGTTCCCCTTGCCTCTCCTTTCCTCTGCCACTTCTTCCCGCTGTCCCACCTTCCCCATGCCCCTTTACTCTACCTCCAATTCTCCTACCCCTCTTCTCTTGACCTTTCCACCCGTTCTACAACCTCCCCTTACGCTGCCCGCATTCCTCGGCCTTATTCATCTGCTCCCTTCCCATACCTCTAATTACTTTACCTCCCCTTTCCACTGCCCCCTTCGAACCTATTCACATGTATACAACATTTCATCCCTCTATCTTAAGTGGTACCCAGCGCCCTTAACCCTCCTTCCCTATGATCCATTACCCTACCTCTTCCCGCTGCCCCTGTTCCCACTGCCTCACTTCCCCCTGCTCTCTCTCCCTCTCCCTTTCCCAACACTCAACTTTTCCTTCCCCCCTTCACCCATTTCCCTATAACTGTTCCCTTTTTAAAAGGAACCCGACGCCGTTTCCCCTACCTCTTCTTCCCCTGCCCCACAACAAGCCATTGTTAATGAGCTACGTCAATTTACGTTTGAACAAAATGTTTGTGTATGGGCCTGCATCAGTGATGGTTTGGACCGCGGCAACTGTCACACGACGCTCACCAGTCGTTTTCATTGAACAGGGCGTGAAGGTAAATCAACAAATCCACCGTGAAAAGATTTTAAACGATGCATTACTACATTGGGCACATAAACAATTCGGTAGAAACCATACGATGTTTCAACAAGACTCAGCATCATCCCATAAAGTCAAAGAAACCCAACGTTTTTTACAAGATAACGTTCCCAGCTTCAATTCTTCACAACAATGGCACCATATTCCCCAGATTTAATCCCAATGGATTTTTCCATATAGACCATTCTGGAGACCAAAGTGTCAACTAAAACAAAAACTAAAGATTACACTTCGCCGAGAACGGGACAAAATAACATCGTAAAACCTTCATGCAGCGTGTGAAGCCTTGCCGAACAAACTCGATGCTAAAGATGGCTACATCGAACAATAAAAAAACTTCAAAATTCACAAAACCCGTCAAACACTAACTTCTTTACCAAGTTATTTCGCAGGAACTAACTGATAGAATGTGCGACAGTTCTATCAACCACGAGAAATCATGAAATCTCAAGCGTTATTCGTTGAAATGCGAAATTCCGGGTATTATTTGATCAGCAGATATACATATATGAACGGCTGCTTTTACATATATTTTATACATGCTTAGATACGCTGATACACTACAACGGCCTGAATATCCTAATTGCATATAATAACTTACAGCTTTTCACTTGAAATTTCTTTTAGCATTTGCAGCCACTCATTACGCGTTTAGTGACATTTTACGTTATATGTAATTCTACAGAACGCATTCCAGCAATTCCAAGAACAGTTTGTTTTTATTTTTTTGCTTAATTTATTTTTTAACCTTTCGCGTTTCACAAATGTGACGCGTTTTAATCAAAAAGTCAAACACAAACTTCGCCAATGCATTCAGCAGAATTTTATTCCTAATTAAGCGATACGAAGCCACCTCTGTCACTATGCAAAGCCAATATATAGCATCTGAGCGCTGTCAGGAACAAAATTTAGAAAAAAGACGCGCTAATACAAACAAGTTAAATAAATAGTTGAACAGTTTCTGAACTATGCAAATTCGTTCGTATGCGTACGAGTATGTATAAATTTAGATGGAGTAAAATTTTGGCAATAATCCGCCAATAAATTGACAGCTAAATACCTTTTGATTTGCTTCACAAAATGCAGTGTGCAGCTAAGTATGCACAATATACGCATACAATATGTATTTGCACTACGAGTGCCGTATACGGTTCTATGTAGTAAGTACTTTTTAGGCTGCAGTTATTAAAGGATTATACAACGCGGACATACAAGTATACAAATAGGTGGAGTTGTTATAAAAAAAAAAAAAATTAAAAAAAAAACGCGACCCAGAAGCGTTAAAACAAACCGGAAACCCAGTCAAATCGAAACGAACCGAAACGAAACGAACCGAACCAAAGTAAAACCGCTACAGCAAATCGAATCGAATTGAATCGAAAGTCAAACATGTACGCATTAAATGTAAAAATCAAATGCAGTACATGCCGGAGGCATCTATGTTGTATGTTTGACTATGGAGTTGAATGTATGGGTCACATTGGTAGTTCATATTAAAAACATGACATCAATGATTATGGGGCCAAGTGCGAATTTCCTTTGGGGTACTGTTTATCATTATTTTGCACAAAATAATCACAAAAGCCAACAAATTTAATCGGCGAAAGTTTTTCGCATTCGCGTTAATTGTTCAAAATTTTAGACATTAACAGTGGGCGTACGAATCGTTATACACTATATATATACACACAATACATTTCAAAGTATGAGTAAATATTGAGAAACAACGTATATGTTAGCGATACTGATATTAATATAGCAGCCAGTAATAAGAGATGCAACATTTACAGATACAGATACTTTTCTATGTACATATATAGATACTATATACCTATACTTGTGTATGTGTGTGTTTGTGTGTGTGTGTGTGTGTTTGTGTGTGTGCGTGTGTGTGTTTGTTGTATTTTATCATCATTGCGCCCATTCATTATCGGCCGCTGACGATATTCTAATGCAGTTGGGCTTTGCGTTTGCCATTATGGCGCATTTTGTTCTTTCATTTCATTTCATTTCATTTCATTTAATTTTTGTTGTGCGTACTTTAGATACTTTAGCTCTGGCGTGCTTTGTTTTGTTAGCGTAATCCCCGTGAGTATCTGCGTGTATACTGCATGCATGCATGTACATATCAACTCTGCGCATACACGTAGTATGTATATATAGGCCGACGTTAATATTTACTGACATCGCGTGTAATTTATTTACCGAAAGCAACGAACAAAAGCCTATTAAAATTTTAATGAATTATATTTAAGCATTTGTTAACATTATGCGCGTAAATTATGGGTGCCATGCAGATACAATGCAATGCAATGCGTGAGTGAGCAACTGAATATACAATATACGCTATACGATATACGATAGAAGGAGATGGCTATTCGTATTGTCTGCTAGATGCATTCAACTAGCTACGATATACATATATGTGTATTATATATATATATATATATATATATATATATATATATATATATATATATATATATATATATATATATATATATATATATATATATATATATATATATATATATATATATATATATATATATATATATATATATGCAACTTTTGGCGTTATTTGTATAGTGTAATGTGTACACACAGATACGAATACTCATAAATTCATAAACCTGTACGCATTTATACATGCAGCAAATGTAAATTTTATAAGCGAAAAATTCAACCGAAAATTTAAATGAAGTAGTTAAATACAACAAAGTATTGTAAAAATATGTCCAAAAACTATGAGCTTGTTTAACAAGTTATGTGACAAAATGATGAAACGAAACTATTGACTTCTTCAGAAGTTAACTTTTGGCATGCATAAGCCGGTTTCGTTCAGTATTTGAGCGTTGTTAAGTATCGTTAAGTGTCTCACAATAGTTCTTCAAATTAAGCGATACTTTGTGTTGGTGTTTTCTATATTCCGATTGGAATTAAATTATGACAAATTGTTCAGTTCTGGCAACGCAATTGTCATTTGTGCTCAGTTTGGTTTAGCATTTTATTATGAATAAACTAAAGCCAGAACAGCGCCTGGCAAATTATGCAAATTTTTTTCGAAAATCGTGATTCAGTACGGGAATGTTACCGTGAATGAAGGCTATTGTCCATCTGAGCAACTAATTTGAGTAACAATGAATCGTTTTCGCATTCACTTTATGGAAGATTTTATGTAAAGATTGTAGTGGCGCTTTCCGCTCACTAAGAAACATTTTTTTTAATTTCCTTTAATTTATCCTGTCAATACTTACAATACAAATAAGTAAACTTACATTTAATTTAAATATGCAGCCGCTAATTTATTCAAATTAGTTGGCAGCACTAAAACTCGCCATCTATTGGATAGTAGCATAACGCTATTTTGACAGTATACCCTATCTACTCTCATTGATTTCCAATCGTCACATATCGATCAAAGCGAAAGTTTTTTCCGATTGAGTGACAAACGGAAGTTACGAGAGCACGACGAGCCATACAGACATTCTTTTCGATTCTGGCTGCGTTCGTGTTAACATCTCTCAAATTGTGCTCATTTCTTATCAATTTCTTGTGTGCCTAAAGTTGGCAAAACTAATGTTAATAATAATTAACAAGCGTTTTTTTTTTTATATTTATATTATTGTAATGCGCATAAGAAAATATGCATAGAATATATTTGGATGAACGAGATGTAAGTTTTCTAAATTCTCATTTGCTAAGTATATCATAATTGTAAAACATTTTCTTTATCAGATTTGCCTACACCTGCTATATATTTAATCGGAAGCAATCCGCTTCAGAAATATAAAGTTTTGCGATTTTTTATTGAATTAATCGCTTGCTTAATTTGCTTGCTTTATTTGTCAGAAAAATTTAATTTTATTCGTCTCAGCTGCCTTTTCCAAAAGGGTAAATATCTATATGTGATTCTAACCTATAATCAATAAGAGAGCTAATTAGGCTTTTATTATTTTCTATTATTTCTCATTACGTTTTTGTTTAGAAAACGGCACCTAGTATGGAGTAAATATATTTGTGCATAATGCTAGCATAAATATCGCCCACAACATAGATATTTGTTGCATTGTCTCGGCTGCATGCCCTACACCAGCTGAAAGCGTCAGCATGTTCGATTACCTAGCATGCAGTCGTAATTGAGCGGTACCCTACTATACACAGATCATCGTACTGGCAATGCATAGGCTGTCGTAGCTCACCTTCTGCGCAAACCTCGCTTAAACGCTATCACTTCATGTGAATACCCTACTAAATGCATTTCCAATTTGTACGAAGACTATGTGTGCAAGTAATTTTATTTTACCCAAAGTGATAAAGAGAATTTTTCATGTGTCAATTGTGAGAAGTATGGCTCAGAATTTCCATTATTAGTAGTGAAGTTCAAATTAAGCTCACAGCCAAAATAGTTCGTCAAAATTAATTATATGCGTTGTAGTTTTTTTTTTTTCTTACAAAATCTAATATTGCAATAATATGCTACTATTACATTTTTTTTTACAACTTTTTAAAGAATAATAATGAAGTTTTAATTAGTGAAGTGTGCAAGATGGAAATGCGTCTCGTCTGAAAAATTGTTTTTTTTTGCGGAAATTCACTGCCAAATAAGTTTTAAATGCCCAACGTTGCTCAAACCTAAATGTATTTAATTCGTACCGAGAAGATAGGATACTGATTTTCTGCCACTTGCTTGAGTGCGAAGTAGCTGTGAATGTTTAAATTATGTATTATTTAATAAGAAACCGATAGATGTGTCAACCGTGTTTTATGTAGTCAGCTCAACATAAAATACAATTTTACCTTCAAAAACCAAAAATGAAGCTCTTTTTCTTATAAATTACACAACTGAAAACTGCCCCAGTTCAATTTGTACCTGACTACCCTAAAAGTGTATCAGTGGAGCTCTCAGCACCACACCGACGGGTGCACTAAACGTACTGCTCCATTTGAACCCACTTGATCTCATTGCGAGAGAGGGCAATGGTTGCATCCCTTAGACTGATGGAATCTTCAGCTTAGCATGGTAGTTCTTCGGATGCTCGAGGATACTACAATTACAAGATAATATACCATCAAATACGGATTACTGCATACCAAACATTAACTTCGTTAAAAATTATGACGTCATAATACCCACCATACTACAATGGGATAACCTTCCTCACTGTAGCGAAAACGCTATTAACATCTTTACAGACGGTTCTAAGCTGGATGCTCGGTTAGGAGGAGGTGTATTTTCATCGGATCTGGGGATCAGTGGATTCTCTAGACTGCTCGATCATTGTAGCGTTTATCAGGCGAAGATGCTAGCTATTCAGGAAGCAACCCACTTCCTAAGGTCATACTCATATACACGAGAGCATGTGTGTATCTTCGCTTTCAGCTCCAACACTAAAACCACAACGGAGTGCCGTAAATATTTTAACGACAATACTGAGCACCATGTTATACATCTCATCTGGGTGCCTACATAGAGGGTAATTATGAAGCGGACAAGCTAGCCAGAGAGGGTAATACTGCTGATATCCTTCTAGGGAAGGCCACAGTAGGTATACCCATCGCTACATGTAAACTTCAGATCTCATCAAAGATAATCGGTATAGCAAACAATATATGGTGCAACCATGGCACGTGTAAAATCTTCAGACTCACCTGGCCACACCTTCCCGAGACTTCTGCAGAAGCTGTGGAAATGCCGAGCAGAATAAGACGGTCGAGAACTTGCTATGTCACTGCCCGGCCTTAGTATGAAGAGACTGACGTTATTAGGTAGCCCCTTCCTGGATAACTTAACTGAGCTCTCGGAAAGAGAGATAAAACATATCATGACGTTCTTGACACTGACAAAGTGGTTCTCAGTGTAGCTGCGGGAGAAATAGGAAAGATATATGGTATTACAAGGGGCCTATGCTGGCCTAAGTGACAATGTGGGGTTCATACATGTTGACCATCCAAACCTAACCTAACCCTAAAAGTACACGAGGTACACAATAAGATACCACCATACCGAACTTCAAGTTAATATTATTTGTAATAAAATTGTTTCCCATATAAAATTGTTTTCTATATAAATTTTTGCTGGCACAAGATCATTTTACATGAGAAATGTTTTTTAACATATTTTTTGTTTTTAACTCGTATGGTTTCAGCCAATATCCTTACTTCTGCATCATTTCCGGGTCTTTGAGGCGTTTTGAAATTTCTCAATGCGAATAGAGAATAATAACAACAACTTTTAATTCCACACACGTGTTTCGAACTTAGCTACAAGGTCTCATCAGCATTCTTGTTTTGCAACTTCTATTCTACTTCTCAGGGGGAAAAAAAACTCTGTGTATCATATTAATTTCTATATATCTGTGCATTCTCTATCACTATCTGTGTATTATTTTTGCGTTATCCCACATTTTTTTGCATACAATTGTTTTACTTAAAATAGACTGTGGTGGTCTACCAGTAAAGTGGGCGTGCCATGCACATTTAGCCAAATATTAAACCTAGCTAAATACTTGTACAATCCTACATGCTTCACTACAAGTTATGTTGCCCAAGCGTGGACTGTGGAGTTGTATAGGATCTATCTTGGGCGTGGCAGTTGACCGGCTTTGTTCGAACCTCAAAAGTGCAGCTCTACGAAAGTTTAGTTTATTAGTAAACATTATATCTCTTTCAAGCACTACAATGTATGTTGAATTTTGGAACGCAACTCAATCACCGGTCAGAAACACTTAGTATTTTGTTATTAATTACACACATTTTTCTTTATATAATAGCAAAAAGTTGAATTGCAATGTAATGAATCCAAATAGTATGCAAATTTCAGCAAGTGGTCAAAATTGGCGGGAAAGCGGTTAGCAGCAGCTGTTTTGAAGCTTTACAGCTGTGTGAATATGGAGAGAAAAGTGTTTTTCGCCCATCGGATATATTAGTAATCGCTGCGCAAATCCGCCGTTTCTCCCACTGTGCGATGGTAAGAATGATTCGATGAAAACTGAACATCTGAACAGACGGACGTTTCAGATACAAAATATTTTCGCATAAATGTAATACGAAAACTTTAAACTATGCTTTATATTTGTTTAAACTATGCTTTAAAGTTTGTTCAATTCAATCTCTAAATGGCTTTCATAATTAAAATTTTTTCATTTTATCAAAAATTAAAATACTGCAAACTTTATAAGCCAAACCCGAGTATAAGCTAAGATACAAGTTATTAAAATGAAATACTTTCCAATATGTATAGTAGCTGCCTTTTTAGAAGTTTTATTTAATATTTAATATTTACTTTAAATATATAGAAAATCTATTTAAAGTAAAGATTTTGTGTACTTTGATGTTTGCTGCATGCACTCATACATATGTCTGTATATATTTGTTAAACAGCTTGCACTATGAAAATGTATCTATGAAAAAGTATCTGAGCGCTCAATAAATGTAATTGAGCTATTGATTATGTAATTACGCAAATACAAATAGCGCAAAAAGGGGATATGTGCTGCACACACACACACACACACACACACACACACACACACACATACACACACACACACAAACACACATGATTATATAGAGACAGTATCATCATTATATCATCGTTTGCAATGGCATTGCTTGTAGCTGTATCTGATTGAAAACGACGATGCGTCCCAAATGTTATTAGACAACATTCTCTTCGCTCTACACAGCTACAATTTCAGCACGGCAAATCGGTATTGCGAACATAAGCATAGCGAATTTCAATGCAATGCAGCAACACCATATTCACCAATACCGAACACAGTCGGACCCAGTGAGTGAACACAAACTCAAATTTGTTTTTAATTTTTTCTTCTTTTTCTTTTCTTTTTCTTGTTTTATTCACATTTTGATTTTCTTTATGACTGCTTTGAGTGAGCAGAGCACATTCACCTGTGCATTATTGTATCGGGTGTTTCAAGGTGCGTGCGCAACAACTTTTAAACTAAATAAATGAAGCTATTTGAGTTAAAGTGAAGTTTTCTGTTTATTTTGTAATGTTTTACGCAAACATTTTGTTTAAAAAATGGGCGGCAATGGGCAACTATACTCAGTTCGGGTTAGTTACAATGACCTAGGTCAATTTTTCAAGCGACATGCGAGCGAATAATTCGATTAACCATGCAGGATTTCAGTACTTAAATTGATTCATAGCGTTAGCAAAAGTATGCTAAGTACGGATTTTCTTAAACGAAGTACAAATTCTTGGTTCAAGAAAGGAGCTGAAATTTTAAAATTTAGCCATCTTCAAGCAATACTGAGCTTGATTCTAAGAAAAATTAGGATTTATTTGAATACAAAAGAGCTAACAAAATTGTTTTTCATTTATTTGCTTTTCTTTTTTTTTTTCTTTCTATTTTTAGAAAATTTAAATTGAAATTTAATTTTGTTTCACTATAAAAATATTCATTGATGCAGGAAACTGGTATTGAACCATGACACATGCTGAGTAGTGTCATCGTCTTAACTATCTCGGCTAACGGGCACCCGATATATGGATACATGGAATGGGTTATACCCATTGCTTGTTCCATTCACTCTCGTTGCGAAGATGTTGGAGCAGCTGAGAGAGAAAATTTGAGAAGATTTTTGAAAGATCTGCAACGCGCTCGTGGATGCCCACAGATAATCTGGTACCGCTTGTTAGTTTCAGAAGATGTTTAGTGTAAGATTTCCCAAACATTTTGACTAGAGAAACTGAAAAGATATGTTGGAATTGCACTCATTTTTGTTAGAATCTTACAAAAACTGAAATATTGGTCATGCCTAACTAAAGATATAACTTAAATAGCGAACCTACCTCCAGAAAACAAAAAAAAAAAAAAAATTTAAATAATGCAATTTTGTTGCGGCGTGACAGGCCCTTTAAGCTTACTGCAATGCTAGCTGTTTGGGTCAGTGGTAACGGCAGCCTCGGCGACATATTCTTGAGCAGCAACGGAAGACGAGTGGGTATAGACATGACCGTCAGTCTGTTCGTCCGTCTGTCCGTATGTCCGTCTGTCCGTCCGTCCGCCTGAACCGTCCGTTTGAACAAAAAGATTTTGAAGACTATAGGAGATGGAAACTTTAAGTTTGGATATTTAAACTCTCGTTTTCCCTCTTCAGTTAAAAATATATCCCGCATGATCGGAACACTAAAGTGTATAATCTATGGTAATGATATAATGATCTTTAAACAAGGTAAATTGTATCTCAAAGTCGAGCACAGTCGACTGCAGCGTTCTTTTTGGTTTAATTTGTAGACTAGTGTAATTTAACTCAGTTGGAATCTATTACTGTCTGCTACGAGTATAATAAATAAGAACGCAGTTCACAGTCTCTCGCTCACTGAACTTTTGCCCTTCATTCCTTACTGTTCGATCATGACGAACCTTACAATTTCTTTTTGCTTAAAGGGTGCCCCAACTTTTTTTTTACTCTACCATATAGAGTAAGGTATAAGTCTGCGTACTCGCTTTCTCATTCCTTCTAGCATCACTACCCACTTATCTATCTAACATTTGAAAGACACTATACATGTATCTAGATAGATTTTGCTCACTTTGTGTGGCTGTTGTGTTTCAAAGCGCTATCGAGTTTAACATGATTCTATGCTATGGATTTAGTGCATAAATTTTCGTATCTACTTCACAAAAATTTTAGTTTTTGTTTGCTTCTGTTTTGAAGATTTTTGTGTTCTGTTATACTCTAAAATTTAAAAGTATCTTAAAAATGTACAATGTCACAATACTTTTACATAGAGTGCAAGCGGGTTCTTTAAAATGCTTTTTGGCAATGCATTCAAGTATCTTTTCTGGCGCGCTAAAGTGGCGTGTTAAAGTTCGATGTTTGAAAGGACTAAAACAGAAAAAACAAGAAAAAAAAAAAACAAGAAACCGGATAGGTAGCACTGTAGCAATTTGCAAGTTTGCGATAAATATTCCGAAAATGTCGATGTGTCGCTCTAATTGAAATAACTTAAATAACATTGAGCAAGAGGAGCTTAAAGATGCACAAACGAATCAACGAACGTGCAACCGAGCAAACGAGCGGCGTATGTAAATCTTCACTCACAGTGTGTGTGTGTGTGTTTTTGTGTGTGTGTGTGTGTCTATGTGTGTGTCTATGTGTGTGTATATCTCTGCGTATCTGTGTGCGCAGCATGAAATCCTTACTGCTATGACAAAAAAAAAATAAAGAAAAAAAAAATTGCAAAAAACAGCAACGACAAATGCCGTCACTGCTTGCATCGATTTTGCGTTTAGCATTTATCGCAATCCTTTGCAGCTCTTAACATTTTGAACCTTTGCAATGGCAATGGCAATGGTAATGCCGGCAGTTTGGGTCAGCGGCAATGCCAATGGCACTGGCAGCGACGGTTATGGTGCCTGTGACGGTGACGGTGACGGCGCATTGAAGCGAGCTAAACTGAACTGAACTGAACTGAAATGTTTAAGTTGTATCTGAAACTGCAGCTAAGAAGCGAGAGCTTAGCACGCGTTCGAATATCGTACGGGCACAGTTGGATTTCAGGTTGAAACGCTGCAACTGAAGCAGCACAGGCACAGCATGTGAGCCCATGAATCTATAGTAGCAGATACATTTACACATACATATACACATACGATTATACATACATTCATGCATATATGGTATATATTTATACATATATGTTTCTATATATATATATATATATATATACAGAACTATAGACGTATATAGGTAAGTAGATACACAAATGCGCACATGAAGCGACATCGAGTTAACTGCGGCAGTTATCTGAAAAACAGCGCATGGCGTAAGAGCTAACTTTTGGTGATGGTGTAAGGGGCTGCAAGGGAGGGGTCGGGCATAGCACACAAACAATGGGGCGGCGTACGGAAATATCTGTGGGATAACACGACGTATTAGCAATATTAATTACAATTGAAGCATCATTTTGTGAAAATAAGCATACGCAGCGTATTTGTTATTTATTTTTATTAACAACAAAACTTATAGAAATTTTTAATTAAAATAGAAAAAATCAGTTTGAGATTCACCATATATATATATGGTGGTATAATTTACTTATCATATATATATATATATATATATATATATATATATATATATATATATATATATATATATATATATATATATATATATATATATATATATATATATATATATATATATATATATATATATATATATATATATATATATATATATATATATATATATATATATATATATATATATATATATATATATATATATATATATATATATATATATATATATATATATATATATATATATATATATATATATATATATATATATATATATATATATATATATATATATATATGATAAGTAAATTATTATCTAACACTTTAATTGAGAGAACACAAGCTGCGTTCCAAAATACAAAGAACTTTTGAAATAGAGCCATTTATGATTACACTTCCTGTATATGACTTAGCACATCGGACGTGTACATAGTTTATCAATTTGCAGTTAAACATTTCATGACATTTGATTCACTGGAAACGGAGTTATTGCCGTCGGCCGGGAGGTCCACCAAAATGTCGGCTCTTGGCAACGACCATCGCTTCCCTTTGAACGGCAAATGAATTTTTCGGAAAAAGTTCAAAGTCGCGCGCTACCAAATCAAGTGAATACGAGCAGTGATGAATGGTTAAAAAAATCGATCTTTTATAAAAAAAACAATCAGTAAGAAGTGCAAATCAATGAGATGAAAAAGTTCTATTTACTTTGGAACAAATCGGAATAAGCCATGCATAAACCTTCCGCATATTTAAATTGTGGCTCAAAATGCAATGAATTTAATTTTTTAACATATTCGAGCACATTTCCATGTATCGCAATGAAGTTTTCGGCAATGAAGATTTTGCAATGTTACTTTCAGTAACCACTGTTTTCGAATACCATGAATGTTCGTCGTCGTGTATGTCCGCCGACCTTACTTGATTAAATCACTAATACGCTCAGGTATGGAACAAATAATTTTCACCATAAACTTCTTACATCAAATTAAAAATTTCGGTTAAAGTTTTACCAAGTATGTATAAAAAGGATTGGCTCTTTGTTTGAAGTTAATTTTTCGAACGATGCCACAAACACACTATTAGTTTGAGCGCGATATCTCCGCTTCCAGTGCCAAAAAATTACATCAAGTTTGCCATGATAGTAAGGAAAAGCATTTCTGTGAATTTCACCGTGCATATATGTCGAATGTTATTTAAGTTGGAATATGCTCTGCTGTTTAGCACAAGATCTATTTTTAGTTCGGGAATGTTACCGTGCGCTTTTACGGTCGACATAGTTGTCCAACCGAACTACGGCTCGTTTTGCACCACGTATACTGTAAATTATAATACGCATCCCCATCCGAACAGTGCAAACCGTAGAACGAATTACTGCTGTAGAGCATAGTTTTGAGTAGTACCCATATGAGTCGATCCGCATCCATGTGTTTCCGATGTTCATCAAGGATATGTACACTTTATGGGGTACCTCGAATCCTTCTGTCTGTTACATACATTCACATAGAATAGAAAAAAGAATAATTTACGCAGAGTCTCTCCATACATCTACATGAAAAAATTGGTAGCGTATTTCGAAGTTGTCAACTTACAATTTTAATATTTTCAAATGTTCATAATAAAATGTTCGCGCATGAGTGATAAGTATTATTCGCCTGATAGCGAGAAGTGAGTTGAAATTCATGTCCCACACGCTCCCCAAGCTGTTATCGCAGTTGAGAAGCTATGCATAATCCGACAAAACAATCGATTTTGGTCAACGCTGGATCATTGGGTACATTGAAGAATGTCTTAATCACAAAACATCTTTGATTATTCCGTCAGAAGTAGCAAAGTTCAACTAAAATGAGTATCGTTACGACATTTTGAAGGATGTAGTGCTATAGAAAAGAAGCAACTGAGAAGTTTGGATTCTAGGAAAGTACTAAGATTCATTCAATATATAGGCTTAGGGCAGGCCATCTAACTCAGTAGGACAAACAATAGAACTTTTAGGGGCAAAAGCATATTTAAAATTTAATAGTGCCGTACTACACTTTTCTCTTTTTAGGTGAACTCAACGCACCATTTTCCAGCGAATGTCCTTTCAGTTACAATTTACACACGCCACTGTATACGTCTGATCGACAGCTAGTCAGCCACGACGACGACTTCGACGCATATCCTTGCACACTTTTAGAATTTTCTGCATTGCTCGCAACGGAATTTTCGGTTAAAAGACGACAACGACAACAGCAATGGCGACGCTAGGAAAGCAAAATGATGTCCTTGCCAGGCAGAAAAGTAGGCGAACAGGCAGGCAGACAGCCAGGCAGGCAGGCAGCCAGGCAGGCAGGCAGCCAGGCAGGCAGGCGGACAATGTCAACAATGCTGTGCAGAACGGTATGGAATGGAACGGAACTGCACAGTTTGGAGGATAGCAATCGGCGTAGTAGTCGCTGTAGTCGCTGCTGGAGCCGGTAATGCTGCCATTTGTCGATTTATGTGCTGCGAATTGAAATTTCAAATAATGTAGGTGGAAACCGGAATCGAAGCGAAGCTAAAGGCTCTAAAGAGGTGTATAGGACAATCATACACACACACACACACACATACATACTGCCACACATAGTGCAACAACAAAGACAGCGGCTAAAACAACAATAACAAAGCAACTTTTGTCGCAATGTTGTGTGGAAGAAAGGGAAAGAGTGGTGCGCAGCAAGGCAGTGTGTGAGTGTGTAAGCAATATAAAATTTTTATATGAAAGACAAACAGAGGACAAGCAAACGTTGAACTAACACAAGCACCAACAGTCGCTCACATACGAAGGTCTGATTTATGAGTTCCGTTCAATTTTTGCGAGGATTTTCGCAAACTGCCGCTTTAGTGATTGTTTGCACCAAAAGAGGTAACTACTATCTAAGAACCAGCTTTCTAGCATTTGTGGTTTCCGGTTTGGTTATGAAGATCAAGCATTCTTATATAAATATGTATATAGATAAAAATAGAAGGGTTTCCATCGAGAAGTGAGAGTTCTGTACTTTATTTTATATCAATCTCTTTAAAATATCCATCTTTATTCGATAAATGGTTAATGACCATTAAATTAGCTAAGTTCCTCAATTTTCCAGCTGTTTTTAAGCTGTTTTATTTTTTTTGTTTATCAATAAAAAACACATTTTCGTAACGCAATCAAAGCGTACCGTCATTTTTATGTTGTGGGACAGTTAAGCTTCTGCTCGTTGAAACACTAGATGCTGCTATGTATCAAAATCTTCTTTTGAAAAATTTTACTCTCTTCGTAGAGAAGCATTTTTCTCGACTGCAGAACTAATCTGTCAGGAGATCTAATTGTCAACTGTTTATAAGGGGGATAAGGCAACAACAATGCAGAGAAGACTGCAAGAGAGCACTACATACTTGCAAGAATGCAACGGAACATGCTTTGAAAGTACAAAATATTCGTTACAGGGGGACTGAAAACCCAGAACTGTTTCATGCTGTGCCTCTATACTCGCCAAATGTTACCGTTTGATGTAGTGTATGCGCTGACAGAGTCATCAAGCCGTATTTCTTTGAAGACGATGCCAGGACCACCGTTTCGGTCAATGAAAAGCGTTGTGGGGTCGTGGTTCGTTATTATTGTGCACCAATTCTCGAAGAAAATTATATGCACGATTACTGCTTTCGACGCGACATGTCACATTGCACTCGAAAAACTGGCTTTGCTGCGAGCAATGTTCGATGGACGTTAGATATCGAAAAGTGGTGATCATGATTTGCTGCCACGGCCTCCAGATTTAACGGCTTCCGATTTTTTTCTGTGGGCATATCTCAAGGAAAAAACATATGCGCATCGGCCAGAGTTCCTAGAGCAGCTTAAGGACAATATTTGCTGTGAAGTTGCCGCAATTCCCAGAGAAATATTGGAAAAAGTGATGGAAATCCCCGAAAAAAGATTAAATCTTTGCATGGCCACTGAGGGTGGACGTTGGCCCAATGTCATTTTATATAAATGACCAAACAAGTGCTACAGGAACAAATGATGTTCTCCCAAAAGAAAAATTAAGTTTTTGTGTGTTATTATTATTATTTTATTTGAAAAAAAAGTAGGTGATCACGAGAAGATGCACCCGACAGACTGTTCATAACTTTTAAACGAGTCGGCAGATATTCTTGATCTTGGGTTCCTGGAACTCGTCTGGGTGCCAAGAGTAAATTAGTTTGAGGTGTTAGGTCGCACACAAGAGCCCCAATATAATTTGGTGGTGGGTATTTTCAACTATCTATATTTCAGACTGGGGTCATCCGATTTTATATGTTTATTTTAATTTTTATAACACGTTTCGTGTGGTCTACTCAGTAAAAACTTTGTTATTTCGCATATAATACGGTGTTCGTGCTGTAGCCACACTGAGATTAGCCTGTGTCACTCATGTGGACTTCCGTCCACAGTGATATTTCAAGTCTCGATAGCTCACAACTGTTTAGCATGCTGGCTAACATTCCAGTCGAACTGGTTTCAACACCTGCTTGATACTACATTCAAATTTCTAATTCTTTCTAATAATTGCATGCGCAACAAAAACTATTCACAACCCTCTATCCCATCCAAAACCTTCAAAAAGGTGAAATGCATGCCATTATAAAAACACATGTGTGAATAAATTTTATTATAAGTAGTAAACATTGTTAAATCTAAGAGACTGCAGAAGCAGGACGGAAACAAAAGGACATTGATGATTGCCACGCAAAACGTCAGTGCACCAAAGATTCGGAATGGCGGGCACTAATTCCGATGCATCAAAAAAATGAAAATAAGTCTTCAATTAGACGGACAGTTCTCTATTAAGTAAACGGCAGAGGAAGCTTTGTTTCAGGAATATTGATAGAGGCAGGCTTTACCAAAAACTTATACTATAAGCTTATGCAAACTGCTGCAAAAGCACGAAGTTGTAGTACAGCTCGAAGATTTTTTTGTTGCAGTTGATTCCTTATTGTGTGGGCTACTATTTCAGGAAAATTATCATTTTGATTTGAATTATTTTCCTATATCTGACTTGCATTAAACATTTTTTGCGCAACTATTGAAACAGACTTTAGACATACGGCTTGTGTGCCCGCCTGCAGATAAGCGTTTAAACAAGGTGGCAGTAGGGCTGCATGTTGGCAGGGCTGAGGTAAAGTGACAAAACTTAAATTACCAATTTGAAAGATGATGTTCCAAACGCTGCAATACTTCTCGGTCGATACTATATGCTAGTTAGCTGCTTAAGCCATTAAGCCAGCTAACTAGTCATAGAGATAGACGAGCGGATATAGCAGCTCGATGGAACCGAGAGGTGAACGGCTTTGACAGTCACTTTGTGGGCCAGCGGTATAGAAACGTTTGAAGTTAACCTATAACGCAGATTGTCGTTATTAGTTGCGCTGTTCTATTATTTTTTTTTTCTGTTCTGTCTCTCTATATAGAATATGGTATATAGATATAGCTAATATATACTATATTGTAGATTACTATTGGATTTTTGTGCTGCGATGCGAATGTGAACGTTGTACTCTTTTTTTTTTTTTTTTTTTTCAATTTTTGCGCTAATACAACACTATGGAGAGAACATAGACAATGCCTGTAAATATGCGCACCATTAGAGGTGTAGTTGTAGTGTAGTCCGTAGTCCATACTGCGTATTCCGTATTCCGTATTCCGTATTCTGTATTCTGTATACCGGGTCCTCGTTCCCGTACTCGTACTCTATGTAGGCGGCATTGTGAAACGGCAGTTTGGAACGTCGTGTACACATTGTTGACCCCAGCTGGTCGTTTTCTGTCCAACTTGTCGCTGCGATGATTAATGGCCTCCGAACTGATAAATCAACTTTGTCGCTGTTGCTGTCACTGGACAAACACGCCACAAAATGCTGCAGCAAACGAAGTCAGCAGCGTCAAAGGCAGCGGCGTCTATGAACATTGAAAATGTCGCTCTACTATTGCCATACATATTCGAATGTATTTTGTAGATACTGCATACTGCGAGTATATTTTGTCCAAAAACAAAAACAAAAACAACAACAAAAACAACAACAATTCGTTTCGATTCGTTTCGATGCGTTTTGTTTGGATTATATTGCGTTCCAATTCGATTCAATTCGTTTGCGGCAGAAACTGGAGTTTAGCTAAACGCAAAAACATTTAATACTTTCAGGAGTAAGTACCTATATACATATGTAAATATCCGTACATATAGAATGCCACTGAAATTTGACAATTTTGCATCACACCTCAAACATAATAAGACCTTCATCATTTAAAAATGAAATTTTAGCAATTTATTGAAAGCAGTTTAATGCATGCAATATGCAAGAAATTATTATTACGAGACTTATATGCAATATAGTAGGTTATGCAATGCGAAAAGTAAGCAATAGATTCTTATTTAAAATGTATCTTAACAAGCGAACCGATATGTATTTCAGATTTGGTTCCGGTGTTGGAAACGCGTGTTTCGGTTCAGTACCGGCTCAACATTTTGTTCGATGTTTGATTTCAGTACGGTTCTTGGTTTCTAGTTCCGGTACCGGTACCGGTACTGATCAATATTAAAATTCTTGGAAAAATGAAGTGAATAATTAGGAACTATTGCCAACGTTCCAAAGATCATATATTCAATTAATAATATTTTATTTAATTTTTTTTTTATACAAAACTATTATTTATTCAAGAATAAATACAAACAAAGAGTAAATACAAACATATTTAAATTTATATTCTCTTCACATATAGTGTTAACAGTATTGTAATTGAACGAAGCATCGGCGATCACATAAATCATATAAATTATTGATCAACTTGACGAGACTAACCATGTCCGTCTGTCTGTCCATCTGTCCATCTGTCCATCTGTCCCCTATCTGTATGAATCAAAACTAGTCCCTCACAACTGACAAGACACGCCCAATTTTTAGGGGTAGCCACACATAGTGTGAAATGGTATTATCAGTTTGTCTGAAAGTTTGGAACGCATTAAAGGAGCCATCGTAGACCCCAAAAAGTATATATATTGTTGATCAGCTCGACGAGACGAATCGATCTAGCCATGTACGTCTGTCCGTCTGTATGTTGTTGCGCATGTTTTGGGAACCAATTTTTATGCTATCCAGTTGAAATTTTGCACGTATACTTCTTTTTATTCCAGTTTAATAGAGTGTCAAGATTCACCCGCCAAGCCCACTTTTTGGGGTAGCTCCATACAAACTCACCGCCCACTTTTGACTTTTTGTATGAAAAACATTTTTATTGTAGTCAATATCAATTTAATAATTGATATAGTAACTTAAAGTAGACGGATGCTTGACGTATACATTATTTGGGCTAGCTCCCATACAAACCTATGGTCCACTTTTGATTTTTTGTAAGAAAAATTTTTTTATGAAAGTCAATATTAGGTTGAAATGCGATATTTTTAAGAGACAGCCGCTTAACATACATAGACAATTGGGCGTGTCCCGCCCACTATTTGAGGTAGTCCCATATAAACCCACAGTTAAATTTTATGCATTTGTATGGAAAACGTCAATATCAACTTGAAATTCTATATGGCGGCATCTGACACATCTACTACATCTTTTCACACACATATACTAGTGAGCGTGTACCACACAGTTTTTGGGGTAGCCCCTATTTAAACCCCCACTTTTATGTATTACAATACTATTTTCAGTTTCGTGTGAATGCTATTAGAGCTTCGGTTCAACCGAAGTTAACGTTTTTTCTTGTTTTTGTTTTACTTTGAACATTATTTAGCTTGCTCTACAGCCGTCCATCGGTCAAGACCGCACGTAGGACAGCGCACCATTCGGTGTAGTTTAGTGCGCTCCGGCGCCAGTCGCTGCCAATCCGGAGCTTCTTCAGGTCATCATAGACCTGATCTTGCCATCTTAAGCTCGGACGTCCTCTCTGACGCCGTCAACCAATCAAGTTTATGTTTCCGTCACAAACCTTTAGTGCTGGAGTTTCGGGGTTCATCCGGATGATGTGAGCAGCCCATACAGCTCGTGGTTCATACGGGTCCTAAACTGGACGCCAACTCTAAGGGGACCAAAAATCCTACGAAGAATCTTTCTCTCGAACACTCCTAAAGACGCTATATCCGCTGTTGGTGTCAGTGTCCATCTTCTGCGCCATACAGCAGACCGGGTTTATTCTAATTTGCTTGCTGAGCCCAAATTAGCAGCGATTAGCAAGCGTGATTCTTCGTCTGATCGCTCGGCTAACGTTGTTGTCGCTGGTAATTTCTGTTCCCAGATCGAAGAAGTTTTCTACAACATGATATATATGATATATGATGACAGCAAACGATTATAGAAGTCACAAAAATTTTAACTTTATGATTTAAAGTGCTTTTTAGGATACATTAATAAATATGGTTATTTAAGCTAATATTAAAGTCTTCCTTGACTTTTTGATTGAATGCAATCTTCAAAAACGAAAATACCTTTTTCCAAACTGCATATTTGTACTAGCATAAAAATGCACTATTCTATGCGAAGCAAATGTTTCCATAGATGCCATTCGAATTTCGTTAGTTCAACGTTTGCAACATCGTTGCGCATATTTTGCAACATTTTATTTCGTCATATTTTGCAGCAGGAGCAGCTTTGGTGCATCGCAACATTTTAATTTGTGCAACAACACCAAAAAGAAGGACACGCGCAGCTGCCTGAGACAAGGAACGCGAAGATTCTCCAAGTACGTATTTGAGAAAGGATCAAAACTGTTGCAGCACCAATTGGATAGCAGGACAACAATGTCCTCGCTGTTTCTGTTGTTGTTGTTGTTGTTGGCATCGTAATATGCAAGTAAACAGGTCAAAAGGACAAATGTATTAAAATCTGAATGGCGGCTGTCAAGCGAAACTATAAAATCGTAAAACGAAAAGTGACGCCGCCGTCGCCGTCGCCGTCGCCGAAATGTGAGGCGTGTATGAGAACGAGGAGGTGATCGTTGTGCAGTTTAACTTTTCACCATTAAGCAACAAAACTAGCATAAGGCCAGACAAACAGACAGACAGACAGATGGACGGACAGACGAACAAAGATGGCTGAGTCGCCATCAAATGCAGTAAATGCGTTGTTGAATGGTGCAAAGAAGTGTTTCAGCGGCATCTCTACTCTACTCTACTCTACTCTACTCTACTATATACATATACAGTAGAGCAGAGGTGTACCTATGTCTGCGCTTTAGCTCTGGTTGCGCGGCAAAAATGTAATTTCCATTTAATGTTTCACGCTGTAGAAGATTGTTTTAGTAGGGGAGTAAGTAGCAGACATAAAATATTTTTCATAGCCTCATTTGCAGCTGCCTTCGTCGTCGTTGTCATCGTCATCGTCATTGCCATAGACATACACATCGTTGCTGCCCATTTGCCACTCGAAATTCATTTCTAGTTGTCTTCCAGTATTTCATTTGGCTTTTTTTTTTCTTTAGTTTCTACCATTTGTATACCCTGCACACTCAGTAGAATAGGGTATATTGTATTGTTTGAACTGCTAGAATGTAGAGGCCCATACAGATCAGTTCTGGTTTACGTATGAGATGATTCTGCGATTTCAATTCGCTTGCCTTGAGTAATAAGAATGGTTTTTGATCAATGTTAATTTTAGCTGCTTATAAGGACATTATAAGGATCATTATTTACGGACCTGAAATGTCCTGTCCCTCTATCGGGCAGGTGGAGAGTCCCGAATTTTTTCATTGGGGCTACTTGAAAATTAAAGTTTATGTCAGGAAGCCGAAGACCATTGACGAACTCAAAGCTAAAATACAAGTCGAAATAGTGAAATGCTAATTGGTCTATACATATATAGTCATATACATACACATATATAGTCAAAGCACCTATTTGCCACCAAATATTTGCGGAAATATTGACTATAGATTACGCCTGCTAACTCCTTGATAGAGGTCGCACATAGATCAAAATGCTACTTAAAGAGAATATTGTCTATAATACTATTGTAAAACAAAAAATTTTGCATACAAAAAGTCTAATGTGGGTAGTGAGCATGGGCGCTACCTCAAAAGGTAGGCGTATCATGATAATATGGATACTCTATTTGAATGTGTCTCAGTGCCCTCTTTAATGCGTTACAAACTTTCAGAAAAACTTTTGCACAAAGACTTTGTGTGAATGGTATAAAGAGTATTGCTATAAATATTTCAACCCATTTAGATACTTCGTATACCCTGTACCCATAAGGTAAAAGTTTATAATAAGTTTGTGCAATGTATGACACAACAAAAAGTAAACATGCAAGATCCCACAAAGAATATATATGTATTCTATATCAGCATCAAAAATCGAATCGATTATTATTATTGTAGAACATAATTTTAAACTGCGACCTAGAAAAATCTGAGTTTAATCAATATTATAAGTGCTTCCTGCACAAGTTTGGACTTAATTGAGTTTGAACTTAATGCTTTTAACACCGCCTGACTGTCTGATAGAAAGGCCATCTCACAATTGCGATAGTCTCTATCTAAATTACACTGTGCACTTCTACCGTTAGCGCACAGTTCAACTTGAAATATATTGGTATATCTGCCCAAGGACTCCCAGTAGTTTAATGAGGGCCCTACGATTCCTAGACCTGCTTCTGTCGTCAAAGATCCATCCGTTTACCACTTGATCGTATGTGGTTTTAACGCATATGACTTTTTCGACGTCCAAGTTTTCTTATCGGACAATTTAATGGTTAAGTTCCGATTCAAAACATTACTCCTTGTCATCTGGTCCCTTGGCAAAGATACTAGTGTTTCTTCCTGTGTCCATATAGAGAGACGTTTCTGACAGTAAATTGAGGTAACTTAAAACATCGAGTCGATGTAGACATCTCCGTCTGTTTGTCCAACCATCTGGATAACGAGTTCTTGAAAACCATAACAGTTAGACTCTTAAAATTAGGAAATTTAGACTCTACTAGTATTCGCTATTCAGAAAAATGTATATAAAATGCACATAACAACCCAACTACAAGGGGTAACTCCACTACAGTACTTATTTTGTATGAATCGTTCCGTACCAAAGGGTAAAACGGAACCCTCTTACTAAGACTCCGCCGTCCATCCGTCCGTCTGTCCGCATGTCACCAGGCTGTATCTCATGAAACGTTGCCGCTTCTGTTGCCGCTATAACAACAAATACTAAAAAACAGAATAAAATAAATATTTAAGGGGGCTCTAATACAACAAACATGATCTTTTAGCGGATATTACGCTCTCTCTCTCTCTTCCTCTCTCTCTTCCTCTCTCTCTCTTCCTCTCTCTCTCTTCCTCTCTCTCTCGCACATACCAATCAAGGTCTGTATGTGCGAGAGTGCTAAATGCAATGCTGCATTTTTATAGTAGCCTTCTGTATTTAGTATCTACTTTTAGGCTGGAAGTAATATCAAATATTATTCGACGCTTAAACCCATGTTTATTGCATACATGCACCTTTCTTATGCTATACTACAACCTATCTGAGTCAAATGACGAAAAATGGAAAGCTGAATTTGAGAAATGTGGAAAAAGTTAGAATAATAAACCGGCCAAGTGCGATTCGGATTCGCGCAAGAAGGGTTCCGTACCATTCTCTATAAAAAAAATCATATCTGTTGTATGGGAGCCCCACTTAAATATTTATTTTTATTGATAATGGTACGGAACACATTTCATGCGCGAGTCCGACTCGTACTTGGCCAGTTTTTTGTTAATTAAGCTAGAAACACCAAATGTGACGTATCTTCTAAAATATACAACATAGGTTTAGTTCGTAGTACTTTAGAATATTGATCACATATAAATTTATGCTTCATATAAGCCCATTCGACAAAAGCTTTACTTGTTCTCCGGAAGATACGTTTAGTGACACAGCAGGGTATTGTTTAGTTAGTCAACTCGACTATAGTACGCTTTCTTATTATTTTAATGCTTCAATTCTTAGTTGTAGTGATTTCGTGTAGTATTATTTCTTTTATGATTATTATTTATACATAAGAGACTATGTACAGCATCTTCTTTTGAAATTGTAGTTGTTGCTTCAATTTTTTGTTGGCGTCGCGCCCAATGGCATTCCTCGCTAACTAAAATTTAAGAGCCTTCATTAGAGCAACATAACTAAGAAAATATAGAACAGGGCAAATAATCATCAGAAATGTATAAATCAAAAATTAAAAAAGAAAACCAATAGTTTCTGCTCTATTTCTTGTTATTGTTGTTCTTTTGCAACTTAAGGACATATTTATATATACATAATTTCAATTATTTTATGGTTTATAATTTTGTTAATTGAATTGCAGCTTTCAGTTGAATGAGCAAATATTAAATGCAATTCAAATATCGTAATTAACTAGCGCAATAACAGAAATCACACATATAAAATGAAGTTAAATAGAAAAGAACTTGAAATGCAATCAAAACTTTTTAGTAACTCGTATTATACCCTACACACTGCTTAAAAATTAAAAAGGAAAAAAATAGCTTTACGTTTGCTGCAGTGCTATGCAGTTGGATTGGTATTGAAGTCTTGCAAAACTGCATTCAAAAATCCAAATAAGACATTTATAGGGTTACATGTTTTCGTTTGACCATACAAACCAAAGCAAACACTCTTCCCAAATAGCAAAAATCGTATTGCTATTCGTAATTCGATTCGTCTTACGTTGGTGATCAAAATTATATATGCTTCATTGGGTTTACCATGCCTCCTTCTGCCTGTTATAAAATAACTTAATATACTCTTTTAACCGATGGGTACAAGGTACAAAAATATAGACGCATGGTTTGAACTCTAGTATGTATGAATGACGCAGTTGCACCATGTACGTACAAACAAACATTGTACTGAGAAATAAAAATAAAGGAACCGAAAAAAAACAAAAACAAAAATTTTGCTTGCAGAGCGCAAACGAAGCGGCGTCTGGCGTGAAAAAGAGTACATACAAAGACCGCTTTTCATATTTGGGTCATTTGCCTTGCCCTTTCATTTGTTTTGGTCGTTTCTTGCATTGAAGTTCGAATCGAACCTAATTCACTACAACTTACAACTTGTTGCAACATGTTTTATTCGTCTGCAAGTATTTTTCAAAGAGCTAAGTGAAAAGAAGAGTAGAAATGCGGCTTTGGCTAAACGAGTGTATTTGCGCAATGGTCTCATTGGTTTACTCATTTCATATGTATACAAAATCAATTGAAGCAATCTCTGCACATAGTAAAATCCAAGTGACGAAAGCCTATCTGTAATAAGTCATTTTAACAGAATAAAGATTGAAATGTGCTAAATTATTCGTAAGTACTTAAATGCATGACAAATTTTTCAAAAACTATAGCTTATTGCTTTGTAAAATTAAGCATTCGACATTAAAAATGTTGGGAGTAGGAATGTACTTATATCGGTAAATATATGGAATATAAATATTTCGATATTTTTAAAGTAGCGATATAATCGAAAATATCTTTTTACCTTATATCGCTTAATATCTCTTATCTGTGATGATGTAATGCCGGTGATACTAAAAATTTGCGTACAGTTTTTAAGTGATTGGTCATATTTTCTTTCTTGTTCAGCCAATATTGACCCTTTGACGACCGTACACGTGTGACCTTTGAATTATTCTTGGAAAAATTATTGCATCAATTTTCTTCAACAAGGTACCATTAAATAGGGAATGAATGTGGCTGTCAGAAAATACATAATTTTCAAGGGCAGATGCATCCAATTTACCCTCTTGAATGAATCCATTGAATATAGCAGTTCAGAAGCGATCGTCAAAGGATTAAATTGGGTCGTTCTTTTTATTTTGTGACTTTGACCAATTTCTCAGCAAATCGATGAAGTACCGTGATAGAAAATGAAAATACAAAGTTCGATACTTCGACCAAAAATATCGATATTCGTTATACTCGTAATACCTACTAAAAATATCGCAACGGAAAGAAAATATATATCGACAATCCGATTAGATAGCATTACATGAATTTTAAAGACCAAAACTTCAACGAATTTGAATCACATTAAATTGATTTAAATTTCGAATTTCGAAACAATTGAAATATTTCACGCGTGCAATTCATTTGATTTCTGGAAAAAAAAAAACAAAAAAATTGTGCTAAGACTTCGCTTGTTTACTTGACAGTTCTTAGTTGAGTTGAGAGTGTTCCGCTGCTGCTGCTGCTGATGCTGCTGGTGCTTGGCAATCAAACAATTTAAATTCAATTACGAGTCAAACTTGAAAAGCGAGCACACTAACTCCACTCGGATTACGTAAAGTGCGATTTTGCGATTTTGGCGTAAATTTGCGCGTAAGAAAGCGTTTCGCAAAATTTAACAGAAGAAATTCCATTCGAAAGCGAACAATTCCAAGGAAGCTGAGCGCATGGCAATGTAATTCAAGGTAATGCAAAGGAATTTCAATGAATGCATCCAGCTTCAAAGCCACGTACAATGAATGCAGCATGACAATGGCGCCAATGATGTTGATAACGTCGACGATGTACCAGAACTGGAGTTACGACGCTCTACTAGAGTCAGCAATCAACGTTCTATATGTAGGTTTCTAGAAACAATAGATTTTAGCTATAGGTGTATGTTGTGTAATACTATACGCTGCGGGAATGCACACAAACTGAATGAAATGAATTGCTAGACGGACAAACGAACGGTCCCATGCACTATTTGTGGCAGCAAATGCTTTAATTTGGTGTAAACTAGAGCACAAAGCATCTTTAAAACATAAGATAGATGGGATACATTATGTATGGACACAAAAAACTCGACTCAGTCGAGACAAGAAACTTCTCTGACAGCTTTCAGTTGACAAACACATCATCTGCTTGTTAAAAAAAAAAAAAAAACAAAAAAAAAAACGTTAACTTCAGTTGAACCAAAACCTCTAATACCATTCACACGAAACTTTAAATAGTATTGTAATATATAAAAGTGGGGGTTTAAATAGGGGCTACACCAAAAAATTGGGTGGTACACGCTCACTAGTAGATGTGTATGAAGCGATGTAGTAGATGTGTAAGATGCCGTCATATCGAATTTCAAGTTTATATTGACTTTTTCCATACAAATGCATAAAATTGAACTGTGTGTTTATATGGGACTACCTCAAATAGTAGGCGGGACACGCCCATTTGTATATGTATATGAAGCGGTTGTCCATTCCAATCCACAAAATCAAATTTCAAGCTAATATTGATCTAAATGAAGGATTTTTTCATAAAAAAACACAAAAATTTGCACGGTGGGTTTGTATGGGGGCTACCTTAAAAAGTGGGCGGGCCATGCCCAATTGTCTATGTATGTTAAGCGGCTGTCTATTAAAAGGCACCATATCGCATTTCAACCTAATATTGACTTTAATAAAAAAGTTTTTCTTACAAAAAGTCAAAAGTGGGCCACGCCCGTTAGTCTATGTATGTTAAATGGCTGACCATATCGGAGATTTTTCCTTCCAAACGAGATAACGGATGACGCCGCGTATTTCGCACTTGGCTGAAGACTGGATTGATATTGTTCACGAAACGTGCTGTCGCGTCGACAGTGCTCAACATACTGACCACGAATCGGTCTCGTTGTGAAGGGGAGAAGTCAGGCTACACTGTAGGCTGCAGTGTTGCCAACATGACTTATGCCACTTTCAAAATAAACGGCTCATATAATGAATTCATTTCAACTATAGATACGTCTTCTTTGCAAATGCCTTAAGCAGCAAGTGAGTATTACCAAAATTAGCAATAAGCAGTGCAAAATTGTTGGTTCAGCAGCGTCTGATTGCCTAAACTCAAATTCAAGCGAACGGAATTTCAGCAGACAATGCCATGTTGGACAATGGTGACTACGATGATGTAAAGAAGTACGATAAAAATCAGAGACGTATCGAGATTAACTTAGTTTATGGGGCGAGATGGAGTCTGATATATAGGAACATCATTCTGTCACAAAACAATCGATCAAGTTGCATTACAAGCGTAAAAGTCGTTCAGAAATTAAGTGCTGCCGTTTAAGGATTCCAAGGATTCCATATTAAAACATTTTAACCTGAACCTCTTCGACCGCTTCAACAGACAAAAACATCGGAATATGTAATGGAAATTGTGAACGATAATCACCCTTCCAGCTTAGGAGAGTTTGAAATGTGACCATTTCTCACGAGTCCGTACGATTGAACGTATTTGGTGGATAATTTGAGCATTAAACGCTTGTTTTAAAAGAGCTGAAATTTCTATAAGCCCATTACCGAATATAATCGAATTGATTGCCAATAATGCGAGAAATAGCATCTTTCAGCGGACCTACTCAACTGAATTTTCACCGTGTGAGCTCTTTTTGTGCCCGAAATTAAAATTGTCGCTACGTGGAATTTTTTTTTGATTGGATGAAAACCATAAAAGAAAATTAGTGGAATAAGCGGAAGACAATACTGGAATGCGCCTATTGCAAGTGTTTGGAAGGCTGGAAAAATCAACTGGCAAATGTATTTTGTATTAAAGGGCGCCGATGTTGAAGGCGACGCAGACGAAATTTTGATGATTAAATGAAAAAATTGTGTGTTTTATTTAGCAATTTTTCCGTTAACTTTTTTGACTGAATGTATATTCTTGATCAGCATGTGAAGACGAGTCGATATAGAGCATGTGAAGTCGAGTCGATATAGACTTGTTCGTCCGTTCGTCTGTTTAAACAACGCAATATTTTAGACTTGAAGACTTCTAGTTTTAATATTAAGCTTCTCCCACTTTCTCTGCAGTTAAACTTTACTCAATGAATATGCCAACGTGACTATAAGATGTAGAGAGAGATACAAACCTGCTTCCCACTTATGAGTTTTTGTATAAAAATTGTTTCGTTTTTTAGTTTTAATTAAGCTGGGAACGGCATATTTGGTAAATCTTACGTTCATCATAATAAATTATGTCACATACGTTCATATTGCACAACTATAAAAATGGAAATATATTGTTTAAATTAATAAATACACAGGGTATCTCGACTGCAGCGTTCTTCTTGTTTAACTTGCTAAGTCTTTTCGCGACTTTTGTTATGTCTGGTTATGAGGCAAAATTGTCACCTTTTCTTATATGTGGACCGTCAACAATTTTTTCCATGATTTTCGAACTAGAGAGTCTTGGAAAAAGTAATCTCAAATATGCGTACGCTTGGCCTCTTTTGTCTGACTCTTTGACGCAGTTTTTGCTCTTCACATTTAATACATTTCAACAATTCGTACATTGACTCGTACGTTTCTCTAGTGTTGGTCTGGGATTGATGGTTTCTCGTTTCCAACATTTAAGAGAACTGCTGTCAATAAATAACCGCCACTCTTTTGCATTGTAATGCTGTCCTAGCACTTTGAACAAACCAATAATATCCATGCAATAGCATATTTGACGTTTTTCCATGAAATACTTTGGGTAAGGCTTACCACGGTTTCTGTGGTACGTTATTTTAACATTCGAAACTAAAACCTTGTATTGTTTCAGCCGAGATTCATGTAATTCTGATTTTTCTATTGAGAACTGTAAGTCACTCACCCAATCATTTACTTGAGGCTGAGTTAGAAGGCAGGACTTGTGACTCGATTTTTTCATCTGGTGACTACTAAACTCAGATTGCTAAAGCTCAGATTGAGGTCAGATGAAGTGGAAAACAACTTGGGAGTTGGAAGTGCATCCGAATATTGAACTGCAAACATATCGCTTAAAATTGAAACGACATCATTCGGCATATTCAACGACTGAAACATCTTCTGCGGGGCAAAATTAGCGGATATTTATGAAAATATAAAAAAAAATAAAATAATATTTATCTATATATCTTTATATATAAAAATCTTCTGTACGTGTGTACGTGAGTGAACTCCTCCTAAACGGCTGGACCAATTTTGATGAACATTTTTGTGTGTGTTCATGGGGATGCGAGAATGGTTTTGATTCACAATTGGATCCACTGTGAATGCACGCGAGAATTGCTGGCCCAAAAAATTTAAGATAGAGGGATGAAATATTGTATATGGGATCGAAGAGGGAAGGGGAAGGGAAAGGGGAGTGTTGGAGGAGAGGTGGAAAGGAAAGAGCCGGAAGAGAAAGTGGTGGAAGGGGGAGTGGAAGGTAGAGGAAGGGGTTGTAGAGAAAAGGGGCAGGTTGATGAAGGGTAGGGCAAGGGAACATTAGGATGGATGGGTAGAGGTAGGAGTGGCAGGGAGAATGGCAGCAACGCGCTGGGTGCCATTTAAGATAGAGGGATTATATGTTGTATAAATGTTAATGGATTCGAAGGAAGCAGAGAGAAGGGTTGGTAAAGTAAGGAAGTAGTAGAAGGGGCAGGGGAACGGGAACGGGTGCTGGTTAGAGGGGGCAGGGGAAGTTGGGGAATGGTTGGTATGGTAAGGTGGCATGAGGAGGGATGGACAGGGAGAAGGATTGGCAGGGAAAGGAGTGGCAAAGGGAGGGAGAGGCAGGTGGAGAGGCAGAAACGCGCCGGGTACCAGCTAGTTGTATATACAAATTAATGTCTCGCTGTACGTTCTTTATATTCATTTAGACTGTTTTACCTATTCTATTGATCAAAAAAAGTAAAAAAAAAAAAGATAAATTATTAGCAAACTGGCGGGCTTAGTGCTCAGGTTGAATTACCAGTCGTTGCAATGGGTTTTCCGACAATGGATTTACATATGTACAGGGCACTACTAAAAATAAGATGCAATTTAAAGAAGCCCACGACACCATATAAAAGAAAAACCAAAAACAGGTATAGCTGCGCAAGCCGAAAACGTTGGTTGGCTGATGTCTCGTACATCTGTAAATGAGAGCGAAGAAAATTAGATTCACTGGGAAAATAGAAAAACCAGAGTGCACGTCGGATATCATTGTAAATAAATAATAAAATAAATTATAAAATATATATTCAAACAAAAAAAATTTAACATAGAAAACTTGTTATACTTGTAAAAAGTTGCAAGTCTACGTCTCACCCTCGTAACTACGCCTGTGTGTGTCACTGTTGAGATACATTGTCGATGGCAGGCATTTAAGGTCTAAGCCATGATGTAAACGTGATATTATCAACATCAATTGCTTCACGCAGCCAGAAATGTCATTCAACCGACTACTTGTCGATGTTCACGATGTACACACAGAAAAAATGTATTCTAAATATAGATTTACAATTCCTGTTTTTATCCAAAGACATACTTAAAAATTTGCAAGTAAGATTCGTACTCAGTTATCTTGAATCAAGTACAAAATGGAATAGATAAAATTTACTCTCTCAGCTGCTCCAATTTCTTTGCACCGCCAGTAAATGGCAAAAGCAATTGGCTGTGATTCGGCAACTCCATTTGTCGGGTGCCTGTTAGCCGAAGTAGTTAAGACGAGACTTCGCGGCGCCATCATGGCTCGATACTAGTGCTCTCCACCAAAGAACATTTTTATAAACCTTGTAAGTACAACAAAATTCAATTTTAATTTTCGGAAAATATAAAAAAAAAAACAAAAAGAATTTAAGAATTTCAACTCCGTTCTTGAAGCAAGAATTTGTACTTGGTTTAAGAAAATACTTACTCAACATAGTTTTGATACCGCTATGGACCAATTGAAGTACACAAATACTTGCTTTTTTTTCTCAGTGTACAAGTATGTAGTTGGACAATGGTTGCTCCTGCATTGTGTTTATAGTAGGCGTGGTAAGCAGCAGTTAGATGCAGCCATACATCTATTCATCCTTGCATCCTTGCATCCTTTCATCCTTGTATCCTTTCATCCTTGCATCCTTTCATCCTTGTATCCTTTTATGCGTTCAACATGCAATGAACAAGCTGCTAGGCGGCTGCACTGTACGGCATACTCAGCGTGCGTGGTTACACTCGCCGTGTGGGTTTTAGTGACAGATTCATAAATGTCCTTCTCATATATATACATGCATATATATATATATATATTTCTTTTTTTTGTTTTTTTTTTTGTTCCTGTGGATTCTGTTGGCGTTACACATCGTTTAGGTTGCTGCTGCTGCTGCTCCTGCTGCTGCTACGCTACTTACTTGTTTATGCATGTCATTGTTTGCATGTAAATTTGCAGCTTTGCGCAACGATTTTTTGTTGCAAGGCGTCCAACTATCTCATCCTGTTGAGGATGCCTCATGTTCTGGACTGGTCAGCAACGGTGTCGTCTGCCATCAACGTTGACGCCGCTATACGAGTTATGATCCGAGCATTATTGCCTGCGGCGCCGTTATTCTTATCGTCCTGCATCGTCGTTGTCCTTGTTGTCCGCGTTGTCCGCGTTGTCCACTGTTGCCTTTGTTTAGATCTACGGCGCCGAACACACTGTCTGTCCACTGCACACAATCGCTTCATCTACATATCTGACAATCGCTGCTCGCTTAGCGTCATAAATTTTTGGGTAATATTTTCATGAGTTGCACTTTTATTGTTGTCAGCCTGTACACCCTATGAGTTTGAGTGAGTTTAAGCCAACCAACCAGCCAGCCTGAAGTGGCTGGCAGCTTGCATTCAATCTGGTCATTTCCGTACACTGGAATGTTTAATAATTATCGCCGTTCTTTTGACTAAGTGCGCAGACTGTCCGACTGTAAGCCAGATTTTTCTAATACGAGAGGCACAGACACAGACTAGTTAAATGGGAGTTCTGTGAATATGTTCCAACAAAATATATTCTTGGACTTATGCAATTTATTGTGATTATAAAGACTTTCGAAACTTACGAGTAGTTGGCCAAAATATTCGTAGATACTTCTTACTCAAATGAATAATGCAAGGTTGTATGCAAATATATCAAATCATTCTAATCTGGAACTGTAGTTGGTAGGATGGGATTCTCAATAACGGTATACGTACATTGCTTCCGTCTCCTTTCGGCGGCAGAGTACGGGTGTATAGCGGAATTATTTATTTGGTCTGGAACTGGAAACTGCCAGCAGCGCCTATTTTGTGATTAAGATTATGTTCCACGATCAGGCGTTCGGAGTAGTAACGCAACCGCATGATGCGATCATGTTCTAACTAAAGAAGGTGATTAACTCGCTCCATTTTTTGGAAATTCGTTTAAAATTGCATGGGAATTGAACTTTCATCTGTGTGTTCTTAAGCCGTTAACCCAAAAATGAGTTTTATCACTGCAGAAGTTTTTTGATTGAATTTGGATCCATTTCAAACTACACTGCGATCCAATCCGCGAATGGAAATGTATAAATGGTGACTAAGACAGAACACAAACGTTGAAGAATGACAGCGTTGCCACCTCAGGGGTGTACAAGCTCTTCACAGAAGGCCGAGAAGTTAAAGACGATGCCCGTCCTGGACACCATAGCACGTCAAACTCAGATGAAAACAAAGCAGTGAATAGAATTGTTATGGAGAATCGTCGAATCACTAAATAGAGAAGGGTGTCGGCATATCCATTGGCTCATGCTGTGCAATTTTTTCTACTATTCCGAGTTTGCTAAATTTCAACCTTGCTTGTTCCAGGTTTTTGGCTAAAAACAACACCGCAATCATGCCTCAGCCACCGTATTCAACGAACTTGGTCCCCTGTGACTTCTTCCTGTACCCAAACTCTGAAAAGACCCATGAAATGACGGCGTTTTCCCACGATTGGGGAGGCCATACAAAAAAGTGCAGATCAAAAATGCTAAAAGCGCTGGCTCAATTCTATTATATCTGAGGGTTGTTAAATTGAGGGGGACTAAATAGATATTGACAAATAAACAAATATTTGTCGAGAAAAATAAAAAGGCAACTGTTTTCTTTCGTCTGTCTGTCCGTATGTATAAATGACGGGATCTCGGAATCTATGAGAAATAGATCCACTTAAATATAAAGTGTATAAAACTAATGTAAAGGGCAGCCTTCATACCTATAAACCAACTTACCCCTTTTCTTTAATAAGAAGATCATTTATTGTTTTTGTTGTTAATTAATGCCCAAATGTGGTGTATCGTACATCAATCCATATAATAAAGCACCCATATATACAAGTACATCTATGATTTAAGTTAAAACTGTTAGACAAGCTACAAAGTACTTCTAAGTAGCGCACACTCGACTAGTAGTTGAGTAGTCTTCTAATCTCAAGTATCGATTATTGTTAAGAGAATTAATTCTTTGAATTTAATTCAAATACTGAGATAACATAGCTGGCACGGATGTAGCGCATTCTGTAACATAAATTTTTGACCACTTTTCCAAGCAATGGGTCCTTTTCGAGAAAAAACGCGTTCGCTAAATGTTCTCTTCACTAAGTCAATTGTTTGACGTGCTGTATGGCATGTGGCATCGTCCTGTTTGAAAAACATATCCTCAACAAACAGCCCATTCAATTGGGGCACAAAATAGTTCCTCATCATGGCTCTATGGCGATGGTCATTGACGGTAACGCATCCGCCGGCCCCGTTTTTTAATATGTAAGGACCAATGATTCCACCAAACAGTGAGTTTTTGTGGATGTTAAGATGACTCGAGAATTTCATGTGGATTTTTTTTTCACTCCAAATACCACAATTTGGCTTATTGACATGCCCATTGAGGCAAAACTGCGCTTCATCGTTGAACCGAATTTGGCGGTAAAACAGTGGGTTGACTTGCAGTTGATTTTCAGATCACTGACCGTGATTCGGCTTTGATTTTTGCACCAGCTAGATGTTAGAAGGTCGTAGGCCAATATCGTTACGTGAAGTTCTCCATATAGTGGCGGATCGGCTCATTTGGGTCATACTCAATACTACTACGCTCTAAAGAAGTAATTGTTTCTTCGTCTTTGCGGATGCGTATTATCATTAAGAGTATATGTGGTGCGAATTAGTCATTTTGATGGACTCCATAGTAACATTCTCGAACTGAACCACGATTTTCGAAATAAATTTGCATGCGTTGTTCTGGAGTTAGTCTATTCAAATGATTATTCTATTCAAATGATGTTGCCAGATCAGACCAATTTATAACAGTTGAATCTATGTCGAAAAATGCAACCTCTAATAAAAAACACCCTGTATATGTATATGTACATAGGTACAAATCATACATTTTCAATGTCTAGAAGAAACATAGCAACAGAGCGCTAATCTTTAGATAAGAATGTAACCAGTTGAAGACAAAATGTTGCGGCTTCAAAGGAGTAAAATAAAAGCACGACAAACATTCCTGTCAAGCATTTGTGCGCAAGGCTTTACAACTTCAAAGGCGATGATGATGACGGCGACAGTTTGGTGAAGAAAGTGAAGGCAGGCGTTCTATGGTACTATATATACAATGCCATATGTAGCTACATACCGACAATGAATGTGTCACGCCCACTACAACAGGGTGGTATGCATGCATCCATGTATGGGTACATAACACGTGTGCTCTTTGCGCTCGAAAATATTTGCGGCATGAAAATTCCTCGAAAAAGAAAATCGAAGCGTTGGAAAAGCAAGCAAGCAAGCGACGGCGGCGGTAGCTGCTCGGCAACGTAACACAATGTCTATGTGTGGCATTCAATTACAAAGTACTGCCACATGTTGCACCCTTTTCGTTCGCCTTGCAGACGAAGAAGAAGAAGAAGAAGAAGAAGCCGCGAGAAGCCGAGCCAATTTGTACAACGAGCGTTCTATACGTACTACTTACGTAAGGTGAATGTAAACTAATATGGTATTGTACGCTTAAGACAGCTGCCAGGCTAAGCTTCAAATCCAAGGTAACAACAAGCGGTCGCTTGGTCTACTGAAAAGGGAACGAGAAGTAGCACATCAAAGCACAGAACACTTCCTTGGCGCTATAGAAAACTTCAAGCACATACTTTTAGATATTTTTGCTGGCTTTACGCAGCATTTTGTGCCTTTTGGCAGTTTGATAACCACAGCACAGAAGAAGGAGCTACACCAACAACAACTAAAATGGTTGGGTTTCAGTTTTTTTTTTTTTTGTTTTTTTTTTTGGAGTGGGGTCGGGTTTTAGTGAACAACTTGGCTACAGACAAAGTATCAAATATGTATCCAGCGACAAGCGAGCGAACTTCCCGAGTGCATTCAAGTTATAACTACAAAAACAACAAAAAAAAAAAGGATGATGGTCGGTCGGGAGTCAGCAAATGTAGTGTATGTAAGTATAAGACGTGCAGTTGAACGCAACAAATTTTCATTGTAGCAAATGAAAATTTGCGCCACAAATTATGCCAAGAAACTTGTTAAACTTATTAAAGCGAAACCTCAGCGCTAAGTTGCCAACAAATGAACGTACACCAGCAAACAACAAACAACAACAACAACAACAACAACTCCAACTTCAACTCGTATACCTACCTACATATGTATATAAACAAAGTCAGTCCAAGAAATATAAGATGATACCTACATAACAATCTACTTACATATAGTCTCATTTATATGTATGCACATTGACTCATTAGAAGAGTTTTTTCGTAGAAATGTACGAATAGATACTTATATTATATAGTAATTTTTAAACAAACTAATCGACATTAATACATGTATAGATCCCTAATAAATTATATACGGTTCATAATGTCTTGTAATAGAGCAAAAGTGCACAAATGGCGTCGTGAGTACACTTGTGCAAAGTAAAGTGTTGCAACTCTGCACTGTCAGCTGTTTGAGACTTTGGTTTGTTTATTGATTAGAAGTGTCTCGAATTATCAGCTCAGTTCAGGCTCAGTGTTACCACAATTCACGCTGCCACTTGCCATATTTTCGTAATTTCTTGCAGCACTCTCTTTGCACCGATGCAAAGAATTGGTTTGGTCAATGGTTTGGGTCGAACAAAGTACTACAAGACTTTTTACGAAAATTGTTTTTCGTTGCACTTTGCATTTTTCTTGCACTTTTGCACTTTTTCACTTTTGCACTGTTGCAAGACCTTGTGAATGCCTACATAAATAAAGTGAATAAAGTGAAAAATATCGTTTTGATACCAAATTCATTCGATATAAATAGTTATTTGTATTGTTGTATTGTAATATTATTTATATACAGTATCAGCAAAAGTAGACATAATTTACATGGCTCTTTAGATGGAATACGGCTAACGCAGAAGATGCCGGAAACTTAATGTTAAATACATAATTATTTTGTATACTCATAATTTCGATTGTGACGTGTTTGTAGAACCTCTCTTGCAGAGCCGTCGACTTATAACAAGGTCGATTCTCTAAATAAAAACATGAGGAATATTGAAGCGTCAGCTGAGTTTTCAAGATTGTTGGCGAATACAGTATTTTAAGCAAAATATGGTAAGACGTTTGAAATCTCAGCGTTCTTTGTCATATTTTCGAACTAACTCTGTCTGCACAATCCTTACAATCGGATACAAAATTCGTCGTCAGAGTAGCAAGTAAGCTTTCCGAGCCATTTGAGATCAAGTGAGATTTCAGGCAGCGTGATGCTTTGTCGGAGGGTTTTTATGATCTACTGATGTAGTTTCCGTTGCCCATACGTACAACGGTGGAAGTACGAAGTAAAAATTTATAAAAATCTATAATCTCTATTTTGCTATATGGTTCAGATGCGTGGACCGTGACAAAATCAGATACAATGTCTTTGAGAATGTTCGACCGCGAGATTCTGCTACGTGTGATGCGGTTAACATAGTTCACAGCATAACATTTCAGCGGCTGCACTGAGCTGGTCGTTTTATACGGATGGTCAATGGAGCTCCAGAACAGAGGGTTTACGTAGGCCGTTCAAGTATTAGCTAACGCAACTTGTAACCCCTTGTAACACTTTGTCACAAATTTGCATTACGTAATAAGCAGAATCACATCCCTCGCCCTTTGTAACCCTTTGTAACAAATCTAGAAACCATTGGCGCCCTCTTCGCATTCCGTTATACTTGAAGGACACCTTACATGTGAAAGTCTAAGTTAATTGTAAAGACCAAGACTGGAAAGCTCTTCGCAAACTTGGTATGAACAACAACTGGTACCTGTGCGCACTAGAATATAGTGGCTGATGCACCTTCCTACGTCCTACGGCCATGACCAATAAACAGTTGCAGCACCATATACATAAGTAAGTATATTTAAGCGCAGTACTACGCTGCTGAGAACTAAGTGTTTTGGTTTTCGTGTTAGTCGAAACGACTAACAATATACAAGTATGTATGAGTAGAATTTGTTAAAAAAATTCCTTTTTATAAATCCGTCAGCAATTTTATTTAATTTAACATGAATTTTTGCAAAATTAACTGTTTTTAACTGACTTAAAAAAGGAGAATGTTCTTAATTCCTCTGAATCTGTTTTTATTTATGTTCATCGCGTGTACCGATTTCTATCTACAATAATGGAGCTGCTGAATGAATGCGGACTCCAAATTTTTGCTAAGATTAGATGAGAGCTTAACTATAGGTTTCTGTATTCACAGACAGACAAACTGACAGACGATTCATCTTGTTGAGCTTCCATTATCCAACACTTTTCCAAGTGTTTCGGGCTGTATAGGCCATTTTGGGCATTTTGCATCGGATCCAGTCAAAATCACCATTTTTCAAAATTAGTCGTCCGGTGAACAATGGTCACAATAATGCAATAATGGTTCGGGCTGTGGATCCAGAAGTTCTTCATGCCATTATCACCATTGAAGGTTATCTTCGCTCCAGCGTCAACTTTGGATAAGAACTGTCCGGTGAGTGTTTTTACAAAAATTATGTCCAAACTGGATTTTTTGCACATTTTTAGTGGCATAAATTTAACAATTTTGTTTAATTTCGTCACCTTTGAGGTAGGAAAGTACAATAATACTCTATGATCAATTGGAAAAAGCTCTTCGGGCCGATGAACTGATCTCTGACAACAGTTGTCCAAATTATAATATTGTCGGATGAAGAAGGTTTAAACGGCTCACCTTGTGTTTAAATTAATACTCAGGATACTTTTTATCTTAATGACTTAATGACTTAATTACTTAATATCTTAATTTCTTAATGACTTATTAAGACACAACCCATGGGAAATCTAAACAAAGTATATTTTTTTTGCAACTACTCGGAGCTACCTGGCATCTTATTTCTGAAAATCTTGCCTGCTCTAACTCACACAAGTTACCTACAGCTAGTTAGCAACCGAACATTCAGTTGCGGAAAGTCTACGTGTGAATGCTACCAGTGACGGATAATGTGAATGTATACGAATGATTCAAACATTCGAATGATTTGGCGTATGCTTTAAATGTGTTTGCAATGAATTTCATGAATTGCTGCATAATGTATGCTAGTAAAGTGTCATTTATTCTGCGTGTATGTAGTGAATGTGCACCATTTAGAATATGTTACATACATGAATTGAATGTGAATGGTTTAATATACACAACGCAGTTGAGAATAAATGCATTCGAATTAGGTCTGAATATCATTGAAGAAACTAAGTATTTCGCTTTTATACATAATTTTGAGCATATTAAAGCACTGTGCAACGTTGCAGTCAGTCGCAGTCGGTTGCAAACGTTCGTTTATTCATTGTCACAGCTGCGAAGTGAAATAATTCTGCCATGGGCGGCGACGGCGGGGCTGAGAAAAATAGTATTATAGCAACGGTGACAAGGAAGGCGTGTGGAAGGCGTTGCTATAATAAACATGTGTAGCTTCAACGTGCGTGTGTGTGTTGGGTGTGTGTGTGTGGTGTGTGTGTGTGTGTGTTGGGTGTGTGTGTGTGGTGTGTGTGTGTGTGTGTGTGGTGTACGTGTGTGGTGTGTTTGGCTTGCAATTAAAAGACAAGCAAAAGCGCGCAAGATGTTGGCGTTACTTGTGTATAATACGCATACGCAACGTTGCAGTGCGCTATCACTCACCTGCTGCTGTCTCGCTTGCTCACTTTGGTTCACCCTCGCTGCTTGCTTTCTTCTTCTCTTTTCCACTCAGCACTCTGTTAAACTTCCTGTTTTGCCACAACTTAGGTAACTACTGCGGCTGCGGTTGCAACAATCTGCCTTCAGAGATTTGTGCCTGATTTGTTGGTTATATACGAGTATGTGTGCGGATTTGTTGAGTGTGTATTGTGACACTATTTAAATTAAATAAATACACACACACAGACACACACACACACACACACACACACAGACGCACAAATTAATGCGCATTGTGAAAATATTTTGCTAACGCGGCGTATGTGTAATTAATGTCATAATTAGTTAATAACATCACTCATACGCCACATTGCACACTAAATATCAGCAGCAGACACAACAAAAACAACAAAAGCCACGGCCGGCAAGGACAACAATAGGGATATGAAATGCTGACTCAGCATATTCAGTTTGTTGTTGTAGTTTTATTTTACACCGAAAATACTTTTGGCCTGGTCAGCACATTAAATAGCCATCTTGCTCGCTCTTAACTCTTTTGTAGTAATTTCATTTTTGTTGACACACTAATTTCCACTTGAGTTCAATTAAACTCTGACAGCCACTAACAGAAGCGATAGTTACAAAAAATGAACGAATGATAAAAGGCTGCTGTCGACAATACCCTATGCTCACGGTAAGTGTTTCTCTTTGCAGCTAATTGTGTATCCTTTTTCAAATTTACCTCTAGTAACGTCCTAATAAGTAATGATTTCTCCGACTGCCTGCCTGTCTGTCTGTCTGTCTGTCAGTCTGTCTATGCGTTACTGTGCACCCTGCTTCCTGAATCTTTGAAATATTCATTCCAAAGTTGTTATAGAGACTTTTCACATTATCAGAAGCAACGCAAAAGTATTATCTGACTGGATGAATGGTGAAGTTATCACTTCATATACCACATACAATAAAATATAATGTGCACTAAGGCAGGCTGTGCGCATGCGTAGTAATAAAATATATAGATAAGATATAAGTTATCTTTGTATTACATTCGGTCATTTCCGAACGTGTTTAATATGTGTTGATAAACTGCGCACAGGCAGATAAAGTAAGAACTGCCGATAATGTATTTAATATCTAAGAATAGTAAATCTTAAAAGTAGTTTTAAGTTTTTTTCCTTTAAATAAAGATGTCGAACATTCGACGAAATGATTCAGTCAAACGAATTCATCGAGTACGGTTCTTTCTCTTCTTGCCTGCTTATTCAGCTATCATACAAAAAATATTTATTTTGTTGCATCGAACATGTTTGAGTTAAAACAATTATACCTAAATGATAAAATCACAATTGCTTTGAAATTCCAAAAGTTGGTACCAATTAATAATACTGATACTGTATAAATTGTACATTTGTATCAGTAAATATTTGAGGAGTTGATAGATCAACTGTCTAGCATGCTGCATAACATTTCAGACGAGCTGGCTTGAATCCTCACGCGAACCAAAACTTCTATGAATTTAAATTTAATTCTTTCCAATAATTTCATGCGCAACAAAATTTATGCATGACTCTTTAGCCTATCTATAACCATCAAACTGCCGAAATTCAAACCACTAACACTAATTTGAATTATTTAGTATGAATAATTATATTCAAAATCGAAGTATGCATTGAAAAATAAAAAAAAAATAAAAAAAAAATAGTAAAACACCAGCGTTGCCAAGCAAATAGAGCAAGTGGGAAGAGTATTAAAGCTTCGGTTCCATTGAATTTAACGTTTTCTCTTTTCTTTTTTCTTCATAGAAAACATGTATGGGAGCTACTCGAAGTAGTCGTCCATAAAAAGCCACCAGTCCGAATTTCAAGCTGATTTTGACTTCAATAAAGAAGATTGTCGTACAAACACACAAAATTGGGCAGCGGGTTTGTATTAGACCACACACTCGTTTGACAAATATCTCAAATAAATTCTATTCTTCTTTTTAATTGGTTCTTTAAAAAATGTTGCAAACGAACAAGTTCCAAGAAGTTGTAACTTGTGTAGTGACTTGGTTCAATACGACCAAATCAAATGAAAATACAATGCGAGAGAACAAAGTAAGCGGGGCAGTCTTTCGCTTTACATACTATTCAAGATTACTTGTCTCGTCTGTTACTCTTTCACTTTATCTTTGAAACACAGGTGTATCATGCATATATGCGTATGAGCCGGAAACAAAACAGCAATCGACCGTGTGGGTATTCCAAGACGAGCCAAATCCAACAAAATTTGTTCGTGGAAGAAGCACAGCGAAGCAAATGATCGCCTGTTTCTTCAGCCGAATAGGTCATGTGGCCACTGTTCCGCTTGAGCAACGTAAGACGGTCAATTCTGAGTGGTACACGACCATTTGTTTGCCGGAAGTCTTGGGAGAAACAATAAAGCCAAGTTCATTTAAAAATTTTTGTTCTTATTTGCTATTCCCGCAATATAAATAGTACCCCTCGTACATTGGGTACATCGAATAAATAAATAAAAACATTTTAGTGGCAACGCTGCATTTATGAAGCGCTAACAAAGTCAGATGTCTGGTCAGCTGCTTGTCTGTCAAAATTGGCGGGAAGCTTTTACTCAACTTTGCGCTTCTGTTGTAGCAACACCAGGTATCCAAATCTTTCTTGACAAAATGGAAAATAAAGGTCAAGGTATGCCAAATATAATTATTATTAAATGATTACGAATTATATGCGTTCAATTCTGTAGTTGTGGATTGTCTTTGTTATGTAGTAAAAAATTATGGAGTAAAAAACTAATTTCTACCAATTTGTGCCAAAAAGTAATTATGCAAATGTTTACTCTAAACTGCGATTTTAAACTTGTTGTTACAACTTTTGGCCCATTTTTGCCCATTCCATTCCATACATATTTTGCATTTTAAGCCAAGTTTGAGGTAAGCCATTCTGTCCAACTGGATGTGTGAATAAATGGAAATCGAAATGAAAAAGAGTTGTTTGACTAGATTGTTGGCGAATTACATTTAAATGATAAATCAATTGACTTAGAAGGCGAAAACTCTAAGAAAATAAGGAGTTTTCACCTTTATATTATAAAAAATCTACCTAAATGTAATCGTACAATTGTGACATTTAAGAGGAAGCATTCCAGTTGGCTTTTGGCAAGCATGATTGTTGCTGCGGAGAGAATCATGTGGATTACATGTGGATAAGCCAAAACAAAACGGAAGTGGAAATACGAAAGACGGAAATACCGCAAGAAGATTATGATATTGTACACCGGTTTTCTATTATTTTTATAATTATATACTGTGAATTCGCCGTAAATATTACTAAATTCGGCCAATTCTGCCAAGGAACTGCGTCGAATTATATGGAAAAGTATTGGTTTCCAATGTCAGCAACTGTCCACAAAGTTTTAGTTCATGGTTCGCAGATAATAGCATCATCGGTATTACCTATCGGTTGCTTTGGGGAAAACGCATCTGAAGCGCGAAATAAACTTTATAAGCGCTATAGACGATCATATGCGTGACGAAATTCTTGTATCAACAATTTAACGAATGTGTTCCACCGATTAATTGATTCATCGGACCCGTTACTTTCAAGCCTTAATATAGATAAAAGATTGGCTCAAAATAAAAAAAAGGAAGTTACTAAACTTTTAGAAGCACCAAATGTAGAATATGATAATAAGGAACATTTCTTAGGCAGCGATTATACATACATTAACCCATTTTCGCTGGATTTGGAAGTAATCAAGGAAGATTAATGTAATAGTATTAATTTAATACCTATAATAAATCAGTATTTAAGTTCGTTAATATTCGTATATCAAATAATAATAACAAATCAACTCCTCAACGGTATAGGTGGGCGTGGTCGGATTGACTTGAAATTTTTCTCACTTACTTTAAGTGCTATTAGTATGATCAATTCCACCAAAATTCAGCTCTCTAGCTATATTATTCGACTTAATGCCAAAAAAACAAAAAAGGGAGTCTGGCCCAATGTGAAATGCTTAGGTTTGGAGGCTTCTCCTGCAAGTGAGTGTGGCGCATTGTTTTGGATGGTACATCTGGAAAACGGAACTCAGCAAAATATATTCAAAATTGGTGGCAATACATACTATAAACAGACAGACGGACATAGAGTAGGACATGTCGGAGTCACATTTTTTCAGAATTTCTTTTTAACGAATATCTCAATTATTTTTTTGCACGAAAGCCTATGCTGCCCATGATATCCTTTGTCAAATGTCGCGCATCAAAGTTTACTGATCTTTATAACTGAAAAATTCTTCACTCTGCTTTTGTATGATCTAAATTGGAGTACGCCACATTTATATGGAATGCCTTAGTTGCAGTTCACATTAACAGATTTGAACGCATTCTCTACTATCACAATTTTTGTGATCCATTTTGTCTTCACACAAAGGTAGAGTTGGCGTTTATTAAATACGTTAATTATTTATTTAGTGACTAAATTTTTCGCTTGTTTCTCATTTATTTTAACTGAATTTACTTCAACTCCAGCAAAAGTGGAAGTCTGCCATGCTCTGGCCTTATAAAGGAAATATTACATAAAGGACATTTTTATAATACGTCTGAGCTGTTGGTTTCTGCACATATGAAACAACCATACGTACTTCCAAGATTCTGTGCGAAATCGTTTATTCTAGAACTTTTTCTGTCTAGAATCGAACATCAATTGTTTCTTAATCGTTCACCGTTCTGGTATATAATAACAACTCTTATTTTCTATGACGACGTTGCCTTCACTTTTGCATTTCAAATGTCAGTTGGCTATCTGAACCTTAGTGTAATCTAACATTAAAATAGCCTATAAAATACATTTCTACTAGGGTCGCTACAAGAAGCTTGATTAGTTACAACAGCGGATTAATACGTTTATCAATATGTAAGTTTTATTCATCAATCTATGTAGTTGACAAGTGTCTTCGCTTAGCTCCAAATACTGACTGTCTTCTTCCTCTTAGCCTATGCATGGCAAAATGTCAATCACCTAAATGATAACAACACCTACCCACATTACACGCTTCTTTCTTTTGTAATTATTTAAACTTATTAACTAATACTATGTACAAATGTACAAATTTAAATTGAGTATCGTAACAATTATTACATGGCACAAACTACCATTCACACCTTTCAGCAGGTTTTATGCTCCGACCGCTTCGTGTTACTTATCTTCTCGAAGTCGGCCTTACAATTGCTTCAGTGTCATCTCAGTTTGTTTTTTGAACCATTTCTACCAGCGGTTTCATATTCTTATTCCGAAACATTGGTTACGTTTCCGACTGGGAACTCGGTTTCATGCACCACAATATTTTCCATAGGATTTCCATTATTTGGAATTACATTTTCCTTGAATGGGTTAACAATATGTATCTCTGGCATTGCTGCAGAGTAGCTTGATATTACATTTTCTTCAAACAATAAATCACTTGCATTAAAATCCTGATTTTCAGTTTTAGCAATAAATCGGCGATTAATGATTTGAAATGATTTTCAAATGCGTCTTTAACAATGTATGAAAGCTCATTCACAATTCCAACAAATTTTCCGTAATGCCATTGCTTACTATTATTTTTAAATATAAGCAAATCTTCCACCTTCAAGGCTGGTAGCGACTAGCAAAATAAAACTTTTGCTTTTTCTTTTTATTTTTATTTTTACTTTTAATTTTAACCTGAATAACTTCTTCTGATATACTATTTCTGTACATCAATTTTTTCGATACTGGCAACCTTGATTTCACCAACCGACCAAAGAATAGATCTGATGGTGAATAATTGAGACTTGAAATTGCCGTTGTACTCGTATTATACTCTAGATTCATGTACTGATATTTATCCACCTCAGTAGTAGCTTAACATCGTTTTAATATAATTTTTGGAAAGGCTACTCCCTTTTCCGCCAGACCAATACTTTGTGAATAACTCGAACTTGTGTATTAAATCATGACCTGCATATTCAAATAAATCCATGGAAATAAATTGATATGGATATTTTGAATTTTGTTCCTGAATCAATGTTTCTTTTTGATTATTCCGCTTAAACTTTTCCCAAACGCTGCATGCTGCAATCGTTTCTTGATGAAACCCAGGCCAACCATAGACCACATAGTGACAAAGTCGTTTATAATCCTCATCCGATTCTAAAATTTTCTTATAATAATTGTAATTGTCTTCAGATAGACAAACAGATTTTGTATTACAACATGTATTACTTCACTTTATCCCTCTAGTTCGAATATATTTGGTAACTGCGCACAAGCAAGGCAATCAGCAACTAATATGTTTTTTCTTGATCTATAAATTAGTTCCAACTGTGCGTATTTAAGTAAATTCATGAAATTACACTGTAAGCGTGAAGTTACAATATTAAGCTATACAAGCGCTTCGAGTGGTTTGTGATCACTTGCAACAGTGAAATCTCTACCATGGCTGAAATAATGAAAACGCTCACACGCAAATACAACTGCTAAAAGTTCCTTCTCCATTTGCGCCCACTTTTGTTGACTTTTACTAAGAGTCCGGAGAAGCAAAGGCAATTGGATGTCCATCTTGTACTAACACTGATTCTAGTCCATCTTTTGTTACATCGGTTTGCATAATAAATAACTTTTTTGGATCATGTGCCATTTCAATAGGTTGCGAAATATTTGAAAAGTCGCAATAAACGCATAACTCCGTGTTTATCTATCGGCCTCTTTATTTCCAAGATAGCATCCTTGTATTTCAACGCAAGCATAATAGTAACACTAGAAAGAAGACGTCCCATGAACTTAACTTCAGATTTACGATACAGAATTCTCACTTTTAATACAAGCATTAAGCGCTTTTGGATCTAAACAAACTTGGAAATCACCGTCCGGTTTTTCAACTATTTGTAAGTTATGTACACCGAGTCAGTTGGATGAGACACGGGCGAAATAGTTCCATCTTGCTTCATTGTTCTATTTTTGGTTTAAATTTTCTCACTATTGTAATTGGAAAACGTTTTCTATAATGCACAATTGACTTTGTATCATCCTTTAAATGAATTGTAAGTTTTCCAAGAATTTTTCCAAGTTTATTAAAGCGTCACTGTTTGCCCTAAGAAATTCTTCTGTAAAATCCGGTAACTTAACTTATTGTGGGAGATTGTCCGGGAGCTGTTCGTTGTGGTGTACCATGGTAAAAGCGCAAACATCTTTTATTTACGAAAGAAAACGCAATTTTAAGCAAAACTGTTGCTAACTAAATTTTTACATCCTGTACGTCCACTTTCAACTTTTTTGTATGAAAACCATCTTTATTTAAGTCAATATCTGCTTGAAATTTGATATGGTGGTTTCTAACGGACGGCCGCATCACATAAATATACTAATGGGCGATTGGAAATTTAGTGTGAGTGATATTAGAGCTTCGGTTCAACCGAAGTAAACGTTTTTTCTTGTTTCCTTTCGTTTTTCTTTTTAATTTATTAATATATTCTTTTATTTTTATATTATTTTTTAATTTTTTGGTTTTTAAAATTTTAAGTGTTGATGTATGCTTTTGTTTATGCTCTGCGAAACTCGATAAGTGCAGTGTTGTAAAACACTGTTTATACTGCCACGGCAAATACTGTACAGATTGAGTGAATATATATAGAAGAGCACTTGTCTTCTTCTTCCTTATACTTCTAGTTGAAACACTCTTCTATCTTGCTCGCACTCACATGTTTTCAGAACGGTATGAATACTTTTGTACCAACTCAACTCACGCACACACACGCACACGCACACACAAGCTGCTTAAGTTGCAGCCACAAAGCCATCAGCTCAGCGTCAAACTGAAAAGTGAAAAATTTTCGTATTTGCAAGAACGCAATGGAAAAAACAGCGAATAAACTTGATCTCGAAGAAGGAGAGGTAATTAACATATTATTCTATATTTGTATATAAATGCTTACCAATAAGGACTTTAGATATTCTCGAGTGATGAGGAGATGGTCGACGAGCCACTGCAGCGCTCGGCTTTGTCAAATATTGAGAATGCATCGCCAGCTGGTCGCCATTTGCAGAGTGTACTGGCCGATGACGAGTCGCAAGATGGGGGAAGCTCTGCGCCAAGCGGCATTCAAAATCTATTCGCCAATGGACAGAATACAGAGAGGCGCCGTGAGCGAATTAATAACTTGAGAGCAGCATTGCAAGGCGATGTACTGACTGAGAATATGCATGCTTCCGAGGTCACGCGCACCGCTGGATTAGATCGTAATATGGAAAACTGTAACTCCTCTATGCCTGATAGTGTGAATGATGACTGCCGCAAACGTCGCCATTGCAATTCAATGGGTGATGAGCCAAGTGCACGCTGTAGACGCGTTCGGCCGTCCAGCCCAGGCTCATTCCGTCCAGGGCCATCGAGCGCGGTAGCATCGAGTCATTTGGATCAACGTAGTGGAAACCAGTATGGGTTTCCAAATTCACGTGGTGATGTACACGGTATACATTCTGGTAATGGTGGCGGTGGTAATCGTTTACGTTTTCGTGGTGTCTGGGCACGTCGAACACGTGGTGGTGTACGCAGAGGCCACATGGGATTTGGTACCAATCCGTTTTTTATTAGGAATATGACAGACGTCACTGGAAGAGATGTGGGTGACGTGGCACGTGAGATGGCGTACAAGCTCTATGAGCGCAATAGTGATTTATTTGGTGAGTCAGCTGTATTATGTAGGCTATTTGGTGTTGTTTTTATTGTTAACACATACGAGTACATTTACGATATATATTTTATATATGATATATTATTGCAGTACGTGTGCTTGATGTGCTGGGTATGGAAACAGCGCAAGAAATATTCCAAGTAACACAGCGTATTGAAGCTGCCGGAGGCATGATGTTACAAGTGAGTTAAAATTCGATATTTGAACATAAAATTGTAGACTCATAATATTCTGAATTCAAAAGGACGGTACTAGGCGCAGAACTCACGGCGGTGTATTTTTTTATGTAATCAAAAAGGAAAGCGCAATCTCACCACGTCAAAAAAGAGATCTTTTGAAAAATCTAGGAAGAGAACGCATGCAACAAACAGAGAATGTTGAGCTTGACTCCGATGTTAGCGTAGTACAGCCAAACGTGAATGGTAAACATTTTAAACAATAACTTACGATGTTTATATAACGCTCTTTTAATTCATTTTTCAGTGCAAAATCCACCGCCGTTAACTGCTGCTGCAGATCTAAGCAATCCCGAAAACGTGAATGGTAAATATTTCAATAAAAAGCTTACGAAGTTGGTTTAACGTTCTTATTTTCTCAGTGCCAAACCCATCGCCATCAACTGCTGTTCCAGAGAACCCTGTGCCTACCGAACAACCATCAACATCGGCGGCGTCTGCTGCTGCAGTATTGAATTCGGCAATTGATCCAGAAACTCTGTACGATATACTGGAAATAAATTTTGACGAAGACGAAGATGATTTCTTCTAAGTATACGTAATTCAAATTGGAGAGTTTAGTCTGATCAAGGTACATCTTAGGTCACTTGAGCCTACTGCTCAATTTAATTTTGAAATTTCTATACTAGTGGCATCTAGTTGTCATTTAATTGTAATCAAATAGGTTAAGTAATTTCCGCTTCTTGTACGAAATTACGATCTCAGCGACGTTGTTTATTTTGGATTAGCGAGTTTACATCGTTTTATAACATCAGTTAAACGAATTACTTTATTTTATTAAATTACTTTACTTTATTAAAATGCCTCTGTAACTTAATAAAATAAATCAAACTCAAATATTAAAATATATAAAAATATTTTTTGCTATATGTCTTTATAAACACAGGTGTATATATACACTCCGCGCCACTTGAATAAGATACCCTCTTCAGTCTGTTTTCTATCGCCTACTGCTCCCATTGTTGTCATTTTACCAGTAGGGAGATGTAATGCTAAAGCATTAAGTATTAACAAAAAATTATTAACTAAAAACAGATTCAAATGGAGAGGAGTGTATATACCTGCCTACATTACTTTATATGCTGAAAGAATTAAATATATTATTGTAGAACAAAAATATAATAAAAGTGCATAAAATTTGTTTAAAACAAAAGTTGCTTAAAAACTAGTAAACATTTACTTGTTCACTATATCCAGGTGTGACTGTATTTGTTTAATACACAAAGTAGAGAGAAACATGTTGCCACAATTCTACAAATTTTGCTAAACTTTCTTGTATGCTGCTTATTCTAAAACTCTTATACTCTTAAGAGAATGTTGCTGTTCATCGCTGAGAGCACTCTTCGTTGGTTCCCCGGCACATACGCAAAATAAATTTGTTCCTAAACATATTTTGGTTATAGTTCTTGGGAAGAGTAAAAGTGTGCTTATATAAGAGAATGTTCTTTATAATCAATACTCTCGACCGCTCTCATCTTCGGCTTTGATCAATTTGGTATTTTTTTTTTCGCTCAGCGTTATGCACTAATACCGTTACGAGTAGCTCTCTATCTCGCTTTGGCTTGCATTGCTGCATATAAGCAAGCGTTTTTCTATTTTCAGTTAAATTTTGATCATATGTTAGAATACCCTACCCTATCGAATGTTTGGGTACATAGATTTTTCGATCGCATCTAATTTTGCATATTAAATTATTTTCTTTTTCGGTTTTAAATTTTTTTTTTTATTTAATAGGCTAAATCGTGGATAATTCCAATGTACTATTTTATTTTAAATTACTAAGATAATAAAGATAATTAAAGGTACTGAATTTGTTTTTTTTTTTTATATTAATATTTTAATATACTACATTGTTGGCCAACAACTCCTTGGTTGTTGTTTACTTTTTTACTGTTTTCATTGTTGGTAAACAAATTAAATTATAACTAGTTTGAGTATTAAATTATTGAGGGAGATGTAGAAGATTAGATAAAGAATTTATCTTTAAAACAGTTCGATGCGACGATTCAGCCGAGTTCGTCCATGTTGAACGGCAGATTGCAAATTACTCATAAGAAAAAGCAGAGATTGCACTATAACTTCATTATTTTGAAGACATTCCCATCAGATCTTAACTTTAAGTTGCAGAGAATAGGCATAGCCACTATATAGCTGCTCCACCAACAAATATATATGTATATATTATCCGATAGTTTAATGCGTTCAAGTTTTCTCCAAACTAAGTTGATAAATGAAAATATTTTTGTCAGCTAAAAACTTTTGTAGCTTTTAGAAATGAGCAACATCGAATACCGTGCAATGTTTAGATACTTTTATTTAAAGAAAACGAACGTTGATATCAATACTAAACTGCACAAAGTTTATGGGGTTTTATAGCTTCTAGATGAACAATAAAGTGTTGATGATCTGTATATGCAATCGTTTCTGATGTGGAAATAGTAGTGCGTCTAAAAGAGAACAGCACACTAGATATGATCAATTTAAACCAGCACTCCATAATAGAGATTAGGTCACATTCGTAGTACTGCACTGTACAGCGTACAGTTTCCGATATCCGAGGGTTTCTGTGATTGTTTCGTGTAGTAGAGATCTGGCGATTTGCGGAAACATCGCAGAAAGTTCATCCACAGTCAATCTGCGATCGTCACGGAGCACATTTTCATATTCATACGTTCATCGCCATATGCAGTTTTCACCTCATTATAAATGTCAAACGGAGGTTTTCCCTTCCAAACGAGATAACGTATGACGCCGCGTATTTCGCACTTGGCGGAGGACTGGATTGACATTGTTCACGAAAAGTGTTGTCGCGTCGACAGTTCTCAACGTACTGACCGTCAAACCGATCTCGTTGCAAAGGGGAGAAGTCAGGCTACACTGTCGTGTTGCCAACATGACGAAAATAAAATCCCTCCGGCCGTGAGAGCCTCAGTACACTTACTTTCTGGATATGCCACGTAGATAGAAAGACAGACAGACAGACAGACAGACAGACAGAGGGACGAATAGAAAGACAGAGAAACTGACAGACTGTATAGGGCAAGTACGACTAACATTGTTGCTGAGCTGATCAAGAATTTATGTATATGTATGTAGGTATGTCCAATTGGACATACCTACAAGTACTTTCTGGTGTCTGCGATCTTCTCTCCAAGGCATTGCAAAGAACATGATAAAATTATAATACTATTCATACAATAATGTGAAGTGAAATAAAATAAAATAAATTATATAAGAAAAAAAGGAAAACAAAGTCGTATGGCAAAGAAAAAGGATTAATTTGATGACGTTTCCGAGTAAAACAAGGATGACATAGACGATGAGTGACATTATTAAGTATCTATAAAAAACTATTGAGAGAAATGTGTGTGCTTTTGAGTATGGCAGTGGATGCAAGGTGTGCGAGTGTGTGTGTGTGTGTGTGTGTGTGTGTGTGTGCTGAGACATTATATAAACCGCACATAAATCGATAGCAGCACATTCATTAATCAACTTCAGCGAAAACCGCCAACACAAACACAAATGTAAAGCATACTCACACACACACACACACACACACAGATACACACACATGAGTATAGACAGTAAAAGAACAGCGGCAAGTACGAGGACATGGTCACAGAGCCAAAAGGCACTATTGTGCTGCCAGCGACACACATACACGCATAAATTTGTTGTATTTTGTTTAATTTTTTTCGTTACATATTTTTTTGTTGAGGTTGTAAAAGGATATGACAACAGGACAACAGATATACGCATAAACGTGTGCCATAGAGTGATGAAACTTTAAGAGTATCAGTGAATGAATGATATGGGTTATAGTCATGCAGCCTGAGATATAGTCAAACTCGACACCGATGGGATTATAATTATAGCTAAAATATGACTTTGAGTTAGTATGTAAACGTTAACGTAAGAGTTCAAACAATAAACCGAATCTTTTATACACTACACACATGTTAAAATTTACAAAATGGAACTAAAAATGAGCGCAGAAGAAACATTTTGCAACAAAAAAAAAAAAAAAAATTCGGAAAAGTACAGCAATTTGCAGGATCCATAACTCTTGGCATAAATTAAGAATATAATTTTTAGAATATTCCTGAAAACCATAATCGTTTTCTTTATCTGAACTACACCAGGCTTACGTAAAGTAGCTTGTAGCTTGGTTTATCATGCTTCAGACAGATTCACGACTAGAACAATTATTCCATTTGGCTAATGGTCGGCACCTTTTAGGGAATCTCTCGTCCAAACTTGTAAAATGTCTGTAAGATTATCTAAGAAGAAACTCCCGAGGAGAGCTAGTTTCTACGTACTATGAGATGCCGCAAATGATTAGTCGTTTGCTTCTCTTCGTCAAGCCCATAGAATGAGTTTCTTTCGATGAGTTAGCTATAGTTCGCCCGGTTGCGTTTAGAGGTTGTTCAAGTGTTTAAGTCACCCTATCTGTTGTTTGGAACTGACCGGATTGAACTTAATGTCATCCGTAGCTTATAAGTAGTCATAGGTAGCTCTACCGCAGCATTTCTGGTAAGAATTCAGGCAGTGGTACTTCCTCTGGACAGCTTATTTGCTTCAGAATGTAACTCTATAATCCGGAGTCTAGTCTCCCAGATGAGATGGATTACGTAGCCATCACTTTTTGTGTGTAGCCTGAGAAAGTGTGTAGGCTCCTGGATCGCTAACATTTCTGCTTGGTAAACGCTACAATGGTCAGATAGTCGGAAGAATCCTTTATTGCCCAGAACCGGAAAATATATATCTTCTCCGACTCGTCCGTCAAGCTGTCAGTGTAAATATTGATGGCATTCGCTTTAAAATATAATTGAGATCTAGTATCGATTGATACATTATATTCGGAATACAGTAATTTGTACTTGATGGGAGAACTCTTCTAGTTGGACTATCTTTGAGTGCCCGAAGGCGACACAGCGCCAAGATGAGGTTTCCTTAGCTTTAAAGCTACATTTACACACTCTTCCCCTATGGGTCGTACCTAACTATATTATATTATATTATTATTGTAACTATTATTATAACACACATCCATGGTAGAATATTGTATTATTTTCACTCTACGACAAATTCTGGAGAAGACCAGTGACGTATTCTTCCACCATAACTTGGCATTCGACAAGTCAATAAAAATGAAGTTTTTCAACGCATTGTCAAAACTTTGTATCCGAAGCAAGCTAATTAGAAGTAGAGCTCTCTTTCGAAGTTTTTTCTTTTTCTTTTATTAGTTAGAAGGCGAATCTTCAACTTCACGAGTGAAGCCTTTAGTATGGAGTCAGGTGGGCTAGGAGAGCTAGCACATTTGCTGTAGGTCAGTCGACACACTAACCCTCACTACATCTCAGGATACACTCGGAATAATTTTTTTTTCTCAATTTCAGAGGTTCTAGATTCGATAACTTCTTATAATTGGATTTCAGTTTGGTTTCTGTGGTTAAGATGAGCAATTCTCTGAGGGTAGTTAGAAGTTCCCGGCAGGCACATTTCATCACTACAATTTTACCATAAGGAACATTGTCTGCATTAACTAGGTCCTCTTACATGTGATGCATTGTGCCTATTCAATAACATATGGCAGTTCCATAAGGTTAATCTCGCGTTTATTTTATGCATTTTGAATTAATGAAACCTCTCTCGAACTATGATGGTAAAAATCTATAAGACGTTGATAATCCGGGTCAAGCTGTATGGCACAGAAGCGTTAACTCTGACAACATCGGATACAGCATCTTTAGGAGTGTTCGAGAGAAAGATTCTTCGTAGGATTTTTTAACCTGTTAGAGATGGTGACGAGTTTAGGATCCATACACGAGCTGTCTGATGAGCGGCAGGGGCTGCACTGGGCTACTCATCTTATTCAAACAGACTGCGAAGCTCCAGCAGAGAGTGTTTATATGGAGTATCTAAACTTAATTGGTGCACAATGTCCGAGAGGGTTATCAAGCACGCCTTTTATTGCTGGCGCCGGCTCTCAGAAGACTACAGCGTCTGGTTTATCTTCCTAGGTGCGGCCATGTCCGAAATATGGTTTAACTTTATAGTATGACAATTGAATTTGTTGTACAGTTTCTGAGATCTAGTCACGCAGACAGACTCATTCACACATCGACTAGAATACAAAAAACATATGGAATCTTCAACGTATCCTTCAGCATGTTCGGACTGTTAGTTAGTAGCATAACTAATATACTCCGTCACATATGTATGTATATATGTATACATAAGAATGTAGGGTGTAATAACGCAACAGTAGCAGAAGTGTCAAAAAGCATAAAAGCGCTAGCGAGAGACGGAGAGAAAGACGGACAGACAGACAGAATAAGCGATTGAGTGAATATAGTAGTGTCCTTGCATGCTTTGAAGCGGCATGACGGCGGTAAGGACTTTGGCTATAGCGTTGACAGGGACATCGTCGTCGTCACTAAAGTAAGGCGCTCAAGCTCAAGCTCAAGCTCAACTGCAGCCAGAGTCGCTGTCAGTCGAAGTGAAGCCGTTGATGTGTTGTTGATATTTGCTGCTTATCTAAATATCATCACATAAATGTCCCTCCATCTTGCATGTATGTGTGTCTGTCTGTGTCTGAGTGTATGTTCTGCCAAATGTTGACGCTAATGAGCATTTGAGTGACAACAACACAAAATGGTTTTCGTACAAATGGCATCCATCCACCAAAGCGTCATCGAAGTCAACATCCGCTGACCCTTTTGATTGTGTTGGTCATCTCGGTGTGTATTGAGAGACGCCCACCGAGCACCGAGCACCGAGCACCGAGCACCGAGCACAAAACACTGAGCACTGAGATGAATTATGATTTATTTCAAGTAGAGTAGCAGCAAATTCTGTAAAACTACAGAAACTTATTGCCATTGCAATTCTAATTGGCATTTGTTCCATTATTTGATTGTTCATCGGACTGTGTATCTTGGAGCATCTATTGGCAAATGCCATTTGATTGGTGTGCATTGGTGAGCATGCTTCGCCACTGCATAAAAAATGTGCGCGCCGTGCCGCGCGCGGAGCAGATTTGTGTGTGATAAGTAGTTGAGTTTTAATTAATTAAAGAAAAGTGCGCCATCATTAAAATGAAGAGAAGGCGAAGCAGAATCATGCAGTCAAAAAGAAGAGCCCAGGCAAAACAAACACAAAGCTGCAAAGTAAAAGCGTGCGCGAGCGCCTGAAAGTATGCAACTTTTTGGCAGACGAAACTCTTTTTTCGAGCTAGAGCAGCCTTTTTTTTCTCTAGGTCTCTTTTTTTTGCTTTTGTTTTTTTAATGATGACGAGTGTAGTTCAATAAATTCTAAGAACGCTCTGACAAATATACAACATTTTTCTTTTACAGTGTTAAATAAAACAAGAAACAAAGGAAAACGTTCATTTTGATAAAACCGATGATTCTACTTTCTAGTCGTTTAATGTTATAGTGGTAATTTGATGCATTCATTGCAATTTTAAAGTAGTTAGCTCAATAAATAAGAAGAAGCAGGCAGTTGATCTTTAACGGGGACTAACTATAAAAGTGGTTGGGATTGTATGTGAAGCTTCTTTTAGCAAGAATTCATCATATTCAATTTAAAGTAGAGATTGATAAAATAGATATTGATATCCATAAAAGTGGGCGTGGCATGGTCATGACTTACGAACATCAGAAGTCTATATACCCTATATCAGATCGGTAACTTCAAAACTGATGGACTGTTTTTTATTCACACAGACAAGGGATAGTTAGACAGACAGACAGATATTGCTAGTTCGAATTGTCTCGTCGAGCTGATCAAGAATATATATACTTTATGGGATCTCCGATGCGTCCTTTAAACAAAGTCAGAAACTCCTCCTATCTTTGAAGATTATAAAAACATTAACTTTTCATACTTACCTTTTTTTAGCATGGCAATGCTAGTGTTTTACTTCAGTTGAAAATTTTTGATGCTACTATGCTACTATGCTTCGATTCTTCGATTTTTTACATATGTCCTTAGCATGAATTTCACATTTTTGGCGTTTGCCGGTAGGCGATAGTGCTGTGCATAATTTTGTCGCGCATGAAATAACTAAAAAAAAAATTAAATTAACAATTTAAGAAATTTGTCTGGAATGTTAGGCTGCAAACTAGACAGTTGAACTATCGCATATATTCACTGATATAAGTATTTATACAATATCTGGTAGTATTAATTGGATACACCGTTTGTTTGTAGTTAACCAATTTAAATGTAGTTTATCAATTAACATTATTAATTGCTTTAATTCAAACATGTTCGATACAACAAAATAAATACAGAGTGTTTTTGTATGGGAGATATACCATCATTTTGTTTAATTACTGTCGTATAGGTCACACTTGACTTTTGTTTATGTTTCTATTAAAATATACAGAATCAATAAAGGAAAGCATTTTAAAAATACATGCCTTGAGTATATTCACCATTTGCGCATGACATGCCAAAGAAATTGTCTTTGCATCATTCACTATTTGTACTTTTTCTTGTTTCATTGTGCACTAGTACACTTTTTGTTTAAAGAGTGGCTGAATGAAGAAATAATCCAAAATACCATAAAAATATACGACGTCTTTATTTAAAGGAAAAAATCTTAAAACTACTTTAAATCTATTATTAGATACTAAATATGTGCATTACACAGGTCAATATGGTTTTGTTATTGGAAAGCTAAGGGTCATTTCCGAAGTAATTTGCTGCGTAGAATTCGAATTTGGGATCATAATTGGCCCATCACGTCAGGATTTTGAGATATTTGAGGTTATGCACACGAAAATCGGCGTTATTCGGCAAATTACTCCGGCAATGATCCTAAGATTTCCAACAACTGACATGACCCCGGTATTTGTAGACCTGTGTTATCGACAGTTTTTACTTTATCTGCCTGTACACAGTTTGTCAACACATATTAAACACATTCGGAAAAGACCGAATGTGCTACAGAGATAACTTATATCTTATCTATATATTTTATTACAACGCATGCGCGCAGACTGCGTTCACTAGCCAGCGATGCTCACACAAAAGTTCTACCTATGATTGACATTAATCCAGCAACTCACAACTGTGTATTTACCATATGGAAGTTTATATATACGGAAGTGGATTTTTCTATAATTTTAGTATGTCAAAAAGAGAACAACAATGAAGTAAAAAATACAAACACCATCTTTGTTGTGGGAATTATTTGCATCCGTCATCTATTTGTTGCATATATCTCCTTTACAATTAAATTATAAAAAAATAATATATTCGAAATCAGCGACCCTAAAGTAACTCATATAAAAATGTTTATTAAGATGCAAAACATTTTTGAATTATGGCCATGTTTTGGTGATTTGGAACCACTGTGCAGCGTGACGAAAGTGAAGCGTGTCTTTGTTGTACTTAATGGTCCTTTCTAGAATTTTTCTTAGAGTGAAAGTTTGCTTACTGTGGTTTACATATCTGGTCTAAAGCTGCACTGTTACTCTTCTAAGAGTGCATCCGAATTTTATAGTCAATTGACAGAAGACTTACTACACGGTAGTTGGCACAGACAGCGGAATATGCTTAGTATTCACAATTTGAGTGGTTGTAAGAAGTAATTTCCAAAATTACATCTTACAACTAATCGTAACAATACAAATGTAAAATACAAATCTTTTGTTAGAAAATTGAAAACAGAAGTTTTTGTGAGTTGCAAGTAAAAAAAAAAATTGGTTTCTACATTGTCACACAGGAGATTTTTCAATTACTTCAGTTGATGAAACTTATTTAGCTACCCGCACCCTTTCTTTGTTTTAACTGGTTTTTTTTTTTAGCAAGCGCTTCTACGTTTTAAACTTTTTCATTATTTTTTTTTTGTTGCATTTTTTCTTTTTATTATTTTGCGGCTTAGACACGCGCGAGTAATTAATACATGCCAAGGAAGTAGTCGTCGGAAAAGCAGGCTACAAATAAAACAAAAAAAAAACACAAAGAAGCAAAAAAAAAAAATGAAACGAAATTAAAAATTCAAATAAAATGACGGGAACCGATACAGCAACGAGGGCGGCAACAAAAGGTTTGAGCAAGCAGCAGCCAATGGAAGTACAATTTTAAGGACATAAAACGCTGCAGAGTGAAATAGCAAGTGTGTGTGTGTGTGTGTGTGTGTGTGTGTGTGTGTGTGTGTGTGTGTGTGTGTGTGTGTGTGTGTGTGTGTGTGTGAATGTGTGTGTGTAAGTAAAAGGGAAAGGTTAAGCTTTAGGCAAAATATGCGCTGCATATTTTAAATACAAGTATCACTCATACGCCATTTAGTGCCACATGAGTAGTCGCAGAGCCGTGCGCAGAATTTCTTTCTGGGGGGGGGGGGGGGGGTGATGGGTTTACTATGTTTCTGAGTTCGCTGATTAAGAACCTGATGTCAAAGTTTCCGAAAAGAAAATAGCAGAGCCAAAATGGTGCATACATTTTGGAAACAAGTTTCTCCATTTCTTTGAAACACGGGTTTTAATAGTTTTTGGTACGCTTTAAAACGTCAAAATGACGCATCTAATATGTTATAAAATTTATGAAAGTTAAATCCATGTTTTCAATACTCAGAATAAATATGATAATATTTAAACTACTTAAGAATCGTTAAATATGAATACAGTAACGTAAAAAGCGAACTTAAAAAGTCATATATACTGTTTTTACAGCTGAAAAGGCAAATGGAGAGTCAAAATAGCCAAAATTTGAAAGTATATACCTTATAGTCTCCGGAATCTGTTCGTTCAATCAAGCGGTCGGTCCGACATACGGACAGACGGACAAACCTATATCAATTTGTCTTCCGATGTTGATCAAGAATATATGAGTATATACTTTATAGAGTCTACGACGTGTCCTTTTGTCTGTTATTACATACATTTGCATAAACTTAATATGCCTTTTTACCATATGGGTATAGGATATAAAAATTTCCATTGACCAACTTCTCGTTTTCGAATGACGTCCAGATCTTTTTTTTTTTTTTGAGCTGGGACCACTGTGCGAAGTAACATTGTAAAGGACATTGTTGATTACGTTATTTTCATATCAAGAGCTTCGAGAACATTTCAACTTGACTAATTCATACTTTAGGAAACTCATCCTGTAATATAACATTTGGTTTAACAAATGTTTCGCAAACTTCTTCAGCCAGTGTTGAATATTTACGCGCAAATAAAAATCTGAAGTTTCAAAAAAAATATTACTGTTTTTGCGAAAAATGTCTTGGAGTTGAGTGACATAAGCTATATGGCATAGAATATAAGTTGAAATTCGTTAACAACCTGCAACAGCAGTGGCCAACACATAACAACGTCACAGTTTCTTCATTCCGATATTGTGTTTCTCGTCAACCTGGCTAGCAGTTTGTAAAACTGCACAAAAGTTTTTGTTTGCATTTTATCTTCTATTCACTACTTCGTCATATCTTACAGCTGTCAACTCAATGATTACCAAACTATATTTTTATACTAAGTTTGAAGCACTCGACTAAAGGACTAATTGAATACCCTGCCACGTTTCATATTCTATAGCAAACAATTCATTTACATGAATTTTAAGTATATTTAGCAGTATTGTAGGTATTAGGGGCATGACACTCAAAACGTTTTTTATATATTTGATATGAAAGTTGAAGTTCGAAGGCTCTAGCTTGTATAGTCTCCGATATCTTGTTGTTGAAACATACAGACATACGGACGGACAAACACACGAACATACGGACATGGCTAGATCGACTAAGCTTTCGATCCTAGCATACCTAGTATATACACTAAGTGTTGCCAGGTGCAACTGACGTTTCCATTGGATAGTTTGACTTTTTATTTTTTTTTGCGTAAACGTGCTTTTCGTGCGTTCATTTTTCATAATTTTCGACGTGGAGTATCCGACAGGCAGGACTGTTTCGATGAACTAAAATATTTTTACGGCGATCAAGCGTCATCTTAAAGCACTGTAAAAAATTGTTACAACGAGTTCAGTCATGTTCGGCGCTCTCTTCAAGGCGAACTCCGTTAAGGTAGTCTAAAATCGGTTATTGTGAAAGAGAACATCGATGCTGTAAGCAAAGTGTTAAAACAAAACCATCATGTGACATATACTAGTGAGATAAAGGCGTCCTTGAGCATTAGGATATAATATATAGAAAAATAATAAAACCATTTTCATAATTTGTTTTTAGTTTTTCATTGTTGGGCAAGAAATACGTATAGCAACCCACTTACTTTATGGGATGTGCCATGCCTTCTCCTATCTGTTACATACATTTGCAAATTTAGTACAACGTTGGCCTCCGGGGCAGATTATATAAAAAAAAAACAATGAAAATTTGCTTAGGGCTCTGAAAGTTATTCCAAAAATCAGCCAAAAAGAGTGTTACGAATATTGGAAGCAACGTTGGAATATTTGTATTTTATCTAATGAGAATTACCAATTGCCAATTTGCTGAAACCTTTTTGATCAGAAGGAATTCGCTGCACTTCTGAAATTGTCGGAATTCTTAGCGTAATTTAATTGCGCTTGTATGAAGCCATAGACTGAAATTTGGTAATTTAAAAGGAATTTTGACCCACAAAACAGCCAACCCCCACCACTCTCGCCCTCCCCCCCCCATACGCACGGCACTGAGTAGTCGAATAATGGGCGAGCATATTTTTACATATAGTTTTAAATTTTTTTCTTTTTTTTTTTTAGTTTAGTTTTTTTTTTTATAGGTAGTCAGAAATGGCGCGTGCATAAAATAAACGGAAGTTTCAATCATTCAAGGAAAGTGTTGCCGTTTTATATGCTGCCGGTTGATGCTTTTTTTCTTCGTTGCCTCTAAATTCGAGGCTTGCGGTGAGAGGCTCGCGATTTGCTTGAGACTCTCTATATATACAATGTATTGTAGTGCAAAGCACATTTTGATCATCAACATCACATCCATAACAAACTGATTATTCATGCAGTCGGTTGCATTTACAAAACCTCCGAAAATAACTTTGCGTGCCACACGAAATTTATAAAATGTTTCGTCGTTGACTGGGTAAAAAATTTGTGTTTCTTTCTATTTTTACCAAAAGAAACTAAAAACTAAATTGAAAGCAGCAACATCAAAAAATAACAAATAACAAATACAAAACTGCAGGCGCATATTTTAGGCGTAGCAAATTTCAAATGCAATGCCACTGAGGGAAGGAGCGATGTGTGGAAAATTGTGGTAACGAAACTCCAGAACTCAAATTGCAGCAGCGGCAAAGTTTTACTATGCAACTTTCTTGCACTTTTACATGTGTATGCCTCTGTGTGTGTGTGTGTGTCTATTTGTATAAAAGTTGCATGCTACAGGACTAAAGGCAATGCGACTACAACAACAACAACAACAAACAGAAGTGAAAATCAACAACAGCATTTACCACTACAAGGACAACAACAAGCAACTAAATATCCGCTTCTTTAGCAGCAAACAAGTGAGTAAGCAGCCTAAAAATCCTTAGACTCCCCTTGCTTTCGTAAGCTACCTACGACTATAGGCAATATGCACTGATTGCAGCTAGTACAGCGTTGCCAGATTCCTGGACATTGGCAACAAATGCTTATGCTGCAAACTGATTCGAAATAGATTGGAAAAATTTTTATTTTTAGCATTCTGCGTCATTGAGTTTGTGTTTGATGGCTACATTGCACACTGCTCATACACATATGAATAATAACTGGTCAAAATTTCACACCAATCAGACAACGCACACTCCTACCGCACATATAAACTGTTCAAAAATCAACTCATATGTTGAGAACCATCAACCCTAGCTTATACAGGCGTTAAGAGTGGACGTTGTCATCAAACAGAAACTCAATGACGCAGCATGCTCAAAATAAAAATGTTGATCATCACTACCTAGCATCCACTTCCAATGTCTAGAGAGCCATCATTCTAAAATAAATTGCTTATAAAATCAGTTATAATTCGATCTAGCGAGAGTAATATGCCATAGTTTAATATGCCATGCCACGCCACGCCTACTTTTTGGGATAGCCCTATACAAACTACCCTTCCACTTTTGACTTTTTGTAGCGCAAATTTCTTTTATTCCTGCCGATATTCAACATGGTGGCTTCTTACATAAGGACTCTTAACATACGTATTAATGGCTGTGATCCTCCATACTTTATTGTATGGCAAACGTTTTTATTGTAGTAAACGGCTTCTTATGGACGCATGCTTCACGTAAATATCAAGGGTTAGCCCCCATTCAAACGTTCCACTTACTTTTTAGATTTTTTTATGAAAAAAATTACTTTTTGCAGTCAATATCAGCTTAAATATTAAAAAGGTGGCATCTAACGTACGCCTCTCATATAGAGAAATAGATGCAATTTCTTCATTTTGGAGACAACCCCATACAAACCTACCACCCACTTTTAGAAATTTTCATGAAAAACTTTATCATTTTAGGCAAAAGCAAATTGAAATTTTGACATGGTGGCTTCATATGGACGTTTCATATGGTGACTTATTTCAGACTAAAAGGGAAACTAATTCACAAAGAAGAAAAAGTAATAGCGGTTTGAAAGAAACCAAAGTCTAAAACAGCTGACTGTGCAGAATTGCACCATTTTACTTCGCACAAGTGTGCTCGCAAAGCTGTTTGTGCACTTTTGCAGTATTGCAAGGACTTGTGAACACGCTAATTAATTTCGAGGAGAAGCAACTTAAACAACTTTCGCCAATCTGGTAACATCAACTGATGGGCACACTAACGTCGCTGCCGACTACTTAACTGACAAGCGGGAAGCAGGCATTTTATAAATTAAAAAAAAAAAAAATAACAAACAAAAAATACTACCTACTTTTGTAAGAACATATGTATGCAATGATCAAGTATTCATCTTGTAGCATTTTGTTGCTCAAATACATAAGTATAGACGAATGCTATTGGTTATGTCAGTTATTCATTGCATTTCCTACGTAGTAACTTTAAATGCAACATTAAAAGACTTTGGTAAAATTTGAAGTAATCTGCAACATTAAGTAAGTGTTTGACAGCCATTGAAAGCAGATATGAAAGGCAGACAGACGTACAGAAATCAGTAGGTTACCGTTTCGTTCCGACCAAAGACAACCACTGCTTGAACGCTGCTGTGCTGCAAATTCCTGTTTTATTCACATTCATGAAATTGTGCAAAAACTTGACGATATTGCGGTTAACTAACATCAAGCACTACTTCGAAGTTATTACACGCTGTCTGTCTGCCTTTCATGTCTGCTTTCAATGGCTGTCAAACTCAAACCTAATAATGCAGATTGGATACTTCAGGAACTACTCTCAAATCAATATGAAACCGAAAATTCATGGACCTCCCTACACAGATATATAAAAATGGACAAAACAAATGCTGGCGCAAAACATAGAAATTCAAAAGTTTTTGTCATAAAATATCTAAAATAAAATATATGAGTGAATTAACAATGCAACAAGTAAGTTAGGAGGCATCGTAGACCCCATAAAGTATATACATATATTCTTGATCAGCTCGACGAGACAAATCGAACTAGCTATGTCCGTCTGTCTGTTCGTTTGGATGTTGTTGCGCATTTATTGAACACCTCAATTTTTATCCTAATCAATTGTAAATTAACACATAGACTTCTATTTATTGCAGTCAAATAGAGTATCATAATTGACCCGGCACGCCCACTTTTTTGGGGTAGCCCCCCATTCACTATTGAGTTTTTGTATGAAAAACTGTTTTATTGTAGTCAACATCAACTTAATAATTAATATAGTTACTTCAAATGGACGTACGCTTAACATAAACATCAATGGGCATGTGCCGCCAACTTTTTGGAGTAGCGCCCATACAAACCCATGGCCCGTTTTATGCTTGTGTATAAAGAACTTCTTTAGTTAAGTCAAAATTAGCTTGAAATTCGTTGTGGTGGTTTCTTATGAACACCTGCTTCACATGCATATACAAATGGGCGTGACACGCCCAATTTTTGAGGTAGTCCAAACAAACTTAAAATTTATTATTTTGAATGAATGGTATTAGAGCTTCGAATCAACCGAAGTAAACGTTTTTTCTCGTTCTTTTCATTAGTAGTAATTTGACTTTGACATATATCGGTGATAAAATTGGAATGTAAAAAAAAAAAGAAAATATTTTGAGTTTAAAATTGGCTTGCGCTGTAGAAACGCACGCCGCTGTGTAGCTGAATCCGCTGAGTAAAATAACAAACTCTACGCTATGCCGGTGCAAATCAGAGAAGGCACAATACTGACGGACTCGTCTAAAGAAAAATGGTGTGTTGGTTCTTCCATAGGCGCTGGAGGGTTTGGTGAAGTATACTCGGCGTGCAGAGTCGATAAAAACAATTATGATTGTGTTGTGAAATGCGTAAGTGCAGCATTAGAGAAACCCTTTTTTGTTTTTTTCATTAAATTACAATTTTCGTTGGCTTTTTGTTTTGTTATCAGGAGTCGCATAGCAATGCGCAGCTAACTGTAGAGAAGCACTTCTATAAGCATATTGCCAAGCGCGAGAATATCGAGAAATTTAAACGTGAACACAATCTAAAGTCACTCGGCATGCCGTATATGCTGGGCCATGGTTCGATGGTTGTAGATGGACACAAACATCGTTTTATTGTCATGCCACGCTATGGCAGCAATGTGGATACGCATTACAGAGCGAATGGCAACTGTTTGCCCGCGGCTGCTGTATATCGTCTGGCAATTCAGATGTTAGATATATACGAATTTATACATACTTCCGGCTATGTGCATGCCGATCTGAAAGCTGGCAACATAGTGATGGGTTTGGCCGAAACTGATGCGGCACAGGCTTACCTGGTAGACTATGGTCTAGCGTTGCGTTACGCAACAAACGAAGAATATCATCCGGATTCAAAGAAAATGCACGGTGGCACCATTGAATACACATCACGCGATGCACATCACGGTGTTGCGACAATGCGTGCCGATTTAGAAATATTGGGATATAATATCATAGACTGGCTTGGTGTAGAGTTGCCGTGGATACGTGACAAGGAACTGGAACCACCGACAAGAGCACAAACGGCAAAGGAGACATTTATGGCCAATGTAGAGTCTGAGCTGATGAAACTCTTTGCAAACGCTGTGCCAGGTAAGTGTCTAGTTTTAATGGTTCACAAATTATAGATTAATATTCAATTTCATAAAATATATTATTTTTCAGTGCCCATTTCCAACTTCATGAACTACGTTGCAAAAATGGCATACAACGAGACACCCAAGTATGACAAATGCCGTAAAATATTTCTAGTGCACTAAAACAGCTGAAGATACCAAATACTGGCAATATAGACTTTAAATTAAAATCAGTTGGCAACAAATCAGCTGCGACTGTTGACGCACGCGCAAAACACATTTCACCGAAACCTGCGCATTACGATTTGTGGGCTGACATTATAAAAAAATTACAAACCGGACAACTGAGCAGCATGGCTGCCAAATCTAAACTGGCGCCGCAGTCAAAAGTTTCACCGAAAGTAAATTCACCGCCAAGAATAAACGCCGGGAATCCGGCTGTAACTGCTGGCGTTTCGGCATCAACACGTAAGAGAAACCCGACTACTCGTAAATTGGCGTGCCCGGATTACAAAAAAGGCCAACAATAAGTGCCGTTACGTAGACAGTCGCCTAGCGTTTTAAGTGAGGACATTGATACACCAGTCGACTGATTGCTTAAAAATAAATAGAGACGCTAAAAAGCAGTACGGTTGATGAGAGCAGTGGAGGCAATCGATATATTATGAATTATAAAGCGTCAAAATATTGTTATTTAAAAGATCACATTTTTATATTTTATATAAACATGGATGAGCATGTGCCTTGTCTTAAGCTACAAGTCAGCTGGGCAGATTTTTTTTTGTTTTTGTTTCCTTTCGGACAAGCCATGTGAGTAATTCGATTCTTTCGTGTTTTAAAGTCACTATAATCTGCGCTATATTAACTTAACTTCTATTTTATTAAAGCCTCTAATACAAACTCACAGAATATCTCCCCAAATAACAAAATGTCTCTAACACCACATGGGCTTAGAACGTGAAGAGCACTTAAGCATCGGCAGCACCTAAAGTTGAAGTTTTTTATCTTAATTAAACATTAAAATAACAGTAGAGAACCCAGTCTGTTTCGCGCGTCTAGGATATGCGAGCATATATAGGATAAATTGGAGCACATCTAAAGAGTGTAATAAAAAGTTGCAGTTTTAGCGAAGAAAATGTTTTTAATATATATTTCTTTTTGTATAAATACTATTGTAATAAATTCCGTTTAGATAATTGAAGTACTTATTGGACGCAGTTGTAAATTGCAATTAAAATCTACGCAGAATTTCCCGTCGAAGAATGGTCTTCGTCCGCCTTTGAACAATTTGATTGTGATTTGATTGAAAGTGAAATAAGATGTATATAGATTCGACTCAACTCTTCAATTTGTGTGTCTTCTACTTCGATTATACGCATTGAATGACGTATACTTAGAAGAAATCATCTTCGTCTTCGTCAAAATATATTTCCAGTATATCGTACAGAGTTTCTGGATCAATTGCCGAAACGAAATTTAGTAAGATTTTGTAAGTTGGCACAAACAGCTGACAATAATAAAAAGAAGAATTAAAAAAATTGAAGTGATACAAATTTAAAATGTGGAAAATAATTTTGTTGAAAAGATAAGAAGTAAGTTGCTGTAGCAACAAATGAAACAGGTAATGTGTTGATGAAGGATATTTTGAAGGATAAATTTGGTTTTGGTAGTGTATGTCACTTGTACCGTTATAGTGTTGTTTATTTTAATTTTCCATTTATTAAACCAATCTAGCGTAGAGTTTAAATTTGGAAGACTGTATCATCAGCGAAAGTTACTAGCATTGAAGAGTTTTCAGATGGGGTCGGTATATCTGCTGTGAAAATGGTGTATAAAAGCGGACCTAGTACGCCTCCTTGAGGTACGCGTGTATTTATTTGCCTGAGAGTGGAATATTCGTCTTTGTACCTCACAAAGAATACTCTGTCTATGATATAGCTTGTAATAATTTGAGCCATGTTTTCTGGAAACCACTTGAAGAGCTTTAAAATTAGGCTTTCATGCCAGACCTTATCGAATGCCTTTTCTACGTCTAGGAACACTCGTATGCACAACCTCTTGTCGTCGAAGACGTTTAGGATTTTATTTGTAACTCTATGGACGAGTGATTCCGGCGGAAGCCAAATTGATGGTCTGGTATGGTACTCCTACTTTCCAATATGGGAATTAGTCTGGATCGAAAATTTTTTTCAAATACTTTGGACAGTATCGGAAGCAAGCTAATTGGTCTATATGAGGATGCAAATGATGCATCTTTACCTGGTTTTGGGATAGCAATTACTTCCGCAACTTTACAAGCCTTTGGGAAGTAATTAAGTAATTAAATGAAAATTGCATTAAATAAATTTCGAATATATTTTATTACTAAGTCTGGAGCCTCTTTCAGCAGTCGTCCATTAATTTTTGTCATACCCTGGAGCTTTTTTTGGCCTCTAAGTGGACTGGCTTGTATACCTCCTGAGTTGAAGGTAGACCCAGTGAATACATTTTCATTTTCATAATGATGATAAAAAAATCGCAAAGACATCATTTCAACAGCTGAAAACGATTCAGACGTTCTTGATTTGATCATAGCTGGTAAGAAACATGGTGTTTTAAATATGATCCTAAAACTAAGCGACAGTCTGCTTAATGCTTAATGGAAGTCAAAAGACGTGCCAAAACCTAAAAAATTGCGTTTTCAGAAGTCAAGAATCAAGACAATGTTGATAACTTTCTATGATTGCAAGGGTATTGTTCACAAGGAATTTGTTCCAGAAGGTCAAACTGTCAATGGAGACTATTATTTACAAGTTTTACATCGTTTGTGGTCGAGAGTTCCATGTGTTAGGCCCGAATATTCCAAAGAAAAGCAGCTGTTTGTATTGCATGTGGACCAAAAAATTCAATGAATTTTTGATGAAAAAACCGATTTGTCTCATCGATCACCCTCCGCACTCATCAGATTATTTTCTCTTCCCAAAAATGAAAACTGCAATGAAAGGAGCTATTTACGATGACATTACAGCCATAGAAGCAGCCGTGACACAGGCGCTTAAGAACATACCAAAAAGCGAGTTTAAAAATTAAAAAGTCTATTTATAAATTGGTGGAGCGTTGTGGAGCAAACGTTGTATTGAGTTAAATGGATCACAGTTTGTGAATAAATATTAACCTTGAGACATAATAGCATGCTTGTTTTATCTTATAACCAAAAAGTTTGGCTATTTTTAGATCTTACCGTGTACCTTTCAGTTACGCAACAACCAAAGTAGGTTTACGGGCGAAAACACTTTGGAAAGTAGTATATTGGAAATGCGACATCTATTAAGACCCGTTACGAACTAATTCAAACATATGTACAATATTAGTTATGCAGAGTTATGCCGCAGAGTTAGCACAAAAAAATACCAAATGTACCATAAAATACCAAATATGGCGCTGTCACTTGTTTAATTTGCATGATGTTTTGCAGCACGGTCTTGGCACTGCTGTAAATTAATTATTTGACAAATTAATGTTCTGGCTCGAGCAAACTAGTGCAAGTTGTTTCAGTCGAAAGTATTGTTTGTTGTGCAGTATTTTCCTTGCACCTTTTGGCAAGACCTTGTGAATACGCTAATTAGCTAATTTCGTGACTAACTCCGTCTCCGTCTCCGTCTCTGTCACAGTTTCTCTCTACTACGCTCTTCCATATCTATATTTACATATATGTGTGTGTATACTATATCTTTAACAAAATGGCGCTATCATTTTCGCTAAGCGGCTGTTTCATGCAACGCAACATTTCGCACCTCAATAAAAATGTCAACGTTTCGGATGTGGCGCCACTTAAGAATATAATGAATAATAGAAAGAATGAAACAAAAAAAACAAAAACAAAAATAGGCGAAAAAATTAAGAAAAACAACCTTACTAAAATGTAACCCAACCCTAAATAAAATAGCAACAACAACATCAGAAATTAATATATTATATGTCGGATAGTATTATGAAAGGCTTAAGTTATATATTCTACCCATTTTCCCTATGGTTTTTCTTTTATTTTATTTTTTTTTTTTTTTTTGCTGTCGAACAGGAAAAAAATATTTAGCATGACGCATGGCTGACATTGTTGATATTTTATTTTTGAAAGAGAGAGAAAAAAAGGCAAAAAGAAGAAACAAAAAATGCTGTTAAATGTCAGCAAATGAGGGTCAAGCGACACGAATTAGAGGTTCAGGAGGGCAGCTTGATTCTGTGCGGTGTGCGTTAGGATTAAAACACGCACGCATACAAAATTTTTCCTCAATTTAGCACAGAAAAAGAGCAAATAAAATAATCAAAAAAAAAAAAAAAAAAAAACTGGCAAAAAACTTTTCGTTTTTTATTTATTTTATTTTATTTTTTTTCATATTTTTTTTTGTTTTTAATGAATTGACCGTGAAATGAACTTGTTGATGAGGTTTATGAGCTGTGAGTATAAAAGAGATGCAATAATTCATGGTTCAAAAGTGCGTTATAAATAATGAGAGCGAGAGAGGGAGCGATAGCGTATGAGAAATGGGCTTGCGTTTGTATATTTCGGAGAGTCAAAACTTAATACGAAACTGTGCGATGAGTTAGCGTGGTCATTTACAATAAAAATAAAGGATTATGAACTGAAGGACAGCTGACGAGCGTACGAATAAATGTATGGTTGAAACACATTCATACACGCATACATACATGCATACATACATACATACATACATGCATACATACATACATACATACATACATACATACATACATATGTATGTAGATGTGGGTGAGTGGGTGTTGGTGCGGCAAAGTGGTTTAGTGCGGGTGAATGTCAGTGTCATTCAACAGCTCACCGCAAAGTCCAAAAACCGTATCCGAACCCAAAACTGGAAAACAAAATAGAAGAAGAACAAACAAAAGAAGAAAACAAATATGAAAAACTAATGCGGCATTAGGTGCGTATGAGTGTTAGAGAGCACTCTGCAGCAGGACATTGTTGACCACATCCGATTCCACGCTTTTCTATACAAATTCTATGCTGCTGTCTGCCTTTTTATGTGTGCCGCCCTTGACACGTTTTCTGTTGTTGTTGTTGTTGTTGTTGTTGCTGAGCCCTTTTTTATACATTTTATTGTTGGTACTTTTTATGCTAGTCGGTTAGCATCCCATAACTAGACTCAAAGAACTCGCCCTTTCGCTAGTGTTTTTTCGCCAGTGTAGTGCCTAGTCTTTTGGAAGTGGTGCGTGACTGACAAAAGATGTTATGTTTCAATGTTTCACCGGTCTGTTGCTTTTAACGACATCGCCGTGTTAAATTCAAAAGAAGTCAAATGCCTACAGGGTAGCTATATTTTGACTTACAAGTTTATAATAACATCAGCTCAGCTGCAGAAAGTCTTCGTTTGGATGTCGAAAGCGAACAACAACTGAATTTATTTGAACATTCCAAATATACAAATGAATGCATGAATATTTCGAATGTACTCATACGAAAAGTAATTTACATTTTGTTGATCTACTTAAAGTGAATACTAGTGAAGTATAATTCAATGAAACTAATGTGCATATTTCAGAATGTGGTTTATTCATGAATTGAAAGTGAATGAATGAATATTCATAGACCAACTGAAATGAATTAATTCAAACAAGAGTTTAGTCTTGATATTGTTGTGATGTGCATATTATTATGTACTTAGTTTTATAGATTTCGAGCTGAAAATATATTGGCTTATGCAGAACTTTTTTATTTCTAAAGTTTTTGAATACACATCAGAAAAGCTATAAACCATTATCAAATTGTACACACACACACGAAAGGAACTATATATTAAAGAACTTTATTTAGCATATTTGATATGAATGTTACTAATTTCAAATTCAGTTCGAGCGATATCTTAGTTCGTGCTCTTATAGAATACAAACAGATGATTAAATTTATAAGCAGAAAATATTTTTATTTTTGTATGAAGTGTTTTAAAAGGTCGCCTTTACCGAACAACATTTTTATATGCATATATTTTTGTTTTGTTCTGGTTTTTTTTTTTGCATGTTCGCCAAGTTTGAAGTTTTTTTTTTTAGTTTTTTTTTTCATCACTTTCTAGTTTACTCTATGAACTCTGACCCCTGACAAGCAACTATTTATAAGCGTTCATAAAACATATGAACTACAAATATTTGCCTTTGTTGCTCATTTGCATAGAAAATTGTGCTGTTTGTTTTATTTGGTGGAGTTTTTGTTTTCGTTTTACAACATAAGTATATATATTATACATTTTTTTTTTCTTGTTTGGGCGGAACATGTCAGCATGCCTGAGCAACGGCGGGCAATCAATTTGTTACTGTTCCGTAGGCTGCTTATAAAATGCGCCATAATTGGATAGCATAAAACAGAATGAGCATAAAAATATTCACGCATACAACTCGGATATAACAAAATTTGTATAGGACTATTTAGTTTTTTAATTGCTGCACCACGCTGTGTATGCGTTGTATTTATTAGATTGCTGCTTTTTGCGTATGTCAATCATTTAATTAATTAGACTAGCTGCCTGGAGTTATAGTAAGCAGTTAAGAAGTTGATTTTTGCAGTTGTATTTTATGTATTGTTTGTATTTACTTATATTAGTGTTCTAGTACTTAAATAGTACAATATGTGCTCTAGTATAAGAGAGTAGAAAAAATGAAGAATTTTTAACTAAACTTTTGCATTAAGCACATCATTGGAGTCGGATTCTATGCAAAGTTATTTGATTGCCATTCACTTGGAAATGAGCAGAAAGTGACTATTTAGCAAATGGGCCAAGCAGCACACAAACTTCCGTTCGGACACACATCCATTGGGTAGCCGCTATACGTTCCGGGGTGAGCAATTTGTAAGCATTGCAAAACAACAATTATCAATGAAGACACTGAAGACACGGAAGACACTGAAGAAGCCTCGGATACGAACCCACTTGAATGACGAACTCCGCAAACGCTATATGGCACACGATGTACGGATATGCATCTATAGCGAAAGTGCAACTAGCCAGCTGACAACACTGTTATACAGAAAACACGATAGACAGGAAATGTTTATACGAAGAAAGAATACTTCTAAGACATCTACTACAGCTGCCATATGAGGATGTTATACAAAAAAATCACCTCAAAATTGCTCTATTATGAGATATTCGAACAAAAATTTATGATAAAGTATGTGTGTGCTAACGTCCGACTGTTCATAAAATATATAAAGAAGTGCTTTACTATCACATTCTCGTTCCGTTTTCAAAACGTATCAAAATCGAATGATTTGCATTAAGTGGTTCTGGTTTTCCAATGATTTGCTTTCGTTTTGAAACCGAAAGTTTCATTTCCAAAATGGAATGTTACTAAAATATTTGCCAATCAGCAAGTATTCGCGCATATTTATGAGTAAGTATAAAGTAATTTACTTTTGAAACCACATGGCCATTCAAGCCAAGTGAATTGAAACCGAAAAATGTATTCGTTTTGTAAGCGTCGGAAAAGCTTATCAAACCGAATACGTATAATTCTTTCAGTTTCGGAAACTAGAGCAGGGAGGATAAACTAAGTAATTACAGCGAAGGCACAAGGTATGTTGAGAGACTACATGATCATTTAAATGTTTTGGCAATTGGCCTACCAGATAATAGCGATACAACTCGAAGACTTAAAAGAAATCATGTGTTAGATTTACCTTTTATAGATTAAATTTTATAAATAAACTCTTAATTATAGAATTTGGAATATAATAGATGAGTACAGCTATTACTGTTATATTATGAAACTTTCAATCCACCCTTTGGAACTACTGCTTGGTCTCTGCTGCATTCCAATAGATTTATGTTTCACCCACGGCCATGAAACGGCGCAAAAACGTGCCAGGTTTGTATTTAACCAAAACCAAATAATACTTCAAAGTTGTTCTACTTACGCTACCCAACTGACTGCAATCCATCTGCTTATCTTTTATGTCCGCGCGCAATGACTGTCAAACACATATACTTAATGATGCAGATTGCTCAAAATTTGACAGTGGTCCACAGACTGGCAGTGTATTATCAAGACAAAAGTGCATTGATAAACTTACTTACACTTTGGGCGATAAAGCTCCATTCTTTGTCTCTATGAAACACTAAAATAACGAATTCAATCGCTAACGTACAATGACGCTCAAAAACGAATTTAAATAACGAATTTGTCCAAAAACGGTTGTTGTGCCAGAATGTATCGAAGCGATGATCGTGAATTGATTTTTCAAGATCGACATGCGACATATCGCGCGATTGGAACGTCCTTTGGCATTAGTGGAACCAGCATACATTCGATATTTGACCGTCAAGATTATTTATTCACGCAATTTAACAATCGACAAAAAAAAAATAAAAAAATTAAAAAAAATAAGATGGTTTGCATCGATGGGTCGTGTTTCAAAACACGTCTATGGTATCGTAACAGCTAAAGAAACATGGATCTATGCATATGAGCACAAAATAAACTGCAATCGACGGTACTATTAGTGTTCCGAGAAGAGCCAAAATTAACAAAAACTGTTCGCGAGTAAAAAACTTAGAAACAAATACTTGACTGTTTTGTTTTTGTTTTTTTTTCTCGGTAAAACTGAGCAACATAAGTTGGTTAATTTCGAATGGTACTCTGCCATTAGTTGGCCAGCAGTTGAAATGTGGATTATGCTTCTCGCACTCTCAAACATCGGTTTACACAAGACAGCTTTTGGGTACTCAAGACAGCGAATTGTTGGGTTATCCGCTTTACAGCGCTGACTTGACACCCCCGACTTTTTTTGTTGTCACACATAATAAAATAATTTCCGGAGTCTTCGTCGACGCCTGAAGAAGCTGTTTCAGCCTTTAAACAGCTCGTTTTGGAGATAATAACTTCTCAGTTGCAAGTGCTACGCAAATTGGTTTAAATCAGGAAATAAAAATTTCGATTTTGCTTCTGGAGTTTGTAATGCATTAAACGAAGCGCAGAGATCCCATAATGTATGTATATAGGTATTCTTGATCATCTCGACGAGACGAATAGAACTAGCCATGTCTGTCCGTCTGTCCGTCTGTCTCCTGTCTATATGTATCAAAACTAGTCCCTCAGTTTTTAAGATAACGATCTGAATTAGGATACCTTCTATGTATGTTCCTAGGCTGAACATACATGTATGTCACAATTAGCATGCCCCGCCACCATACAAATCAACCGTCCACTTTTCGAATTTTGTATGAAATGTTTTGGCATCTAGCCGATTCCTAAGCGGATTCCTAAAAAATTTGGTGCCTGACCAACCAACGCTCTACGCTCACTTGCGTAGCTGGAACTGCGTGAGTAACTTTTGACAATTCAAATAGTTTTGGGAAATTTGTGGAATATTCTAACCATATACTGTGTATGGTATCAGCTGTTTTTCATTTTGTTTTGAACATTATGCATAAGTAAATATTTTACTTTGAAGAAAATAACGGTACATACATATGTTTTGGTTCCGGTACGGTTCTTATATTTTGGCAAAAGGTTTCTGCTTTTAAAAAATTATAACATCGGTGCTAGTGCTGGTTCGAGTTCGGGTTCGGGTTTCGGTTCTCAATTTGAATCGGTTAATTTCGGTTCCGGTTTTATACCCTGCTTTAAACGCATGCAAACTGAAACTTTTATGAAATGTAATGACTGCAGTAAAACGTTAGCGAACTATAAAATTTTAACATGCACTTGTAACAGTGAGAGTCGATATCGTAAGTTTAGTATCTCTAAATGTTCTCAAATCAGATAACTTTTTGCTCCGAGCACTTTTCTCTCGGCGGACATGGCTAGATCGATGCATATTGTCACGGTTATCACGTATACATTTATCGTACTTTATACTTTCTCCGATGCTTTCTTTCCTTATGTTATATGCGTACATTGTATATATATATATATACATCTATGCTCTCTACTTTCTGAACAAGCTGCAACTATGTTGTACTATTGTGTTGCATAATGTTGGAAGTATTTTGTAAAAAATATACTAAAGAAATCTTTACATGAGATGTGAAAACAATGAAAAAGTAATCGCTTTACTAAAAATTACTTTTTATCTACTTTTAGATTTTTTTCAGGTAAACTTTTTCTTTACTTGAGAAGTGAACTATAACATTTACTACATATGTATAGGGTGTTTTTTTTTTGTTTTGTTTGTTTGAGGTTATATTTTTCAACAGAGACTAAACTGTTATGAATTGTTCAGGTCTGGCAATGCTATTTTGACATTTGTGCACAGTTTGGTTTGCCATTTTATTCTGAATAGACTAACGCCAGCACAAGGCTTGCAAATTATGTAAATTTATTTCAAATATTGTGGCGCAGGAATCGTTTTCGCAGCAAATCAACTCTTAATAAAAAGTGATCGAATATTGAATATCCAGAATACTTCAGCTCCGACCCACATGCCCGAAATCATATTTGAACACTAATGACATTGAATTTAAATGTGTTCGAATTTCATTCTGTTGTGTTTCTTTCCTTCTTCTTTGGAAATGTGCATTTACAGTCAGCCAGCCACTGTACGAAAAATAGCATCTCGTTGTCATTTGTAATTTTAATTTGCCTACTATAAGATGGTTCACTATAATGAACTCATCGATACTAATTAAGGCTGTATACAGCTCTAATTGTGTAAGTGTAATAATGTTCGCAATATCTCTGACAGACTTATCTCTGACAGGCTCTCTTTGATTTTGCTACCAATAGGATTCTTCCTTTATCACTGCCTGAAATTCCATCCAACTCTGGAAGTCTCTTTTCAGCTGTCTGCAATTTCTTTCAGGGAAATCCAAAATCTTTTTTTTTTTTTTTTTTAAATCATTAATACAAAACGTTGCACATCAGGGTATTCTACTCAATTGACATCTTCTAATTCACTTATACCGGGCTTGTTTGCGTACTTATAGTAGTAGTTCTGTTATAGTACCATAACCTCATAAGCATAACCTCATAACATCTCATCTTTTGACTTTATATCTGGCCCTGTTATTTATTTTTAAGCTATTTTGTCATGTGTTCTATCTAATAAATTCTTTCTCATTCCTGGGCCCGATTATTTTCGTGGTTGTATACTAAAACAGTGTTCTAGCTCTATTCGTTTTGCTTTATTTTTCCTTTTTAATATCTAATATATCAAATAATATTGCTTAATTGCGTGGGACTTCTAAACTCTTTGAGAAAATTATTTCTGATCAATTGCAACAGTCGTTAAAATCAGTTATTTCCGCATTCCAACATTGTTTTGTTAGGGGCAAATCCATCCATCCGTATCAAGCTCATTGAATTTTATAGTACTGTAAATAAAGGATTTTATTCTGGATGCCAAACTGATGTCATGTACACTAACTTCAGTAAGGCATTTGATAGTACACTATCCCATGATCAGCTTTGATTTAAATTAAAATTTATGGGTTTTCCAGCTTCTCCTTTAATTTGGATCAGGTCTTACTTAACAGTTGGAACACAATAGCTATAATTTAATAACTGCTTATCAAGAACTGTTCGTGTTTCCTCTTTTGTTCCTCAAGACAGCCATCTAGGTCTAATATTGTTTGACAATTTTATGAAATAATCTTCCTTTGGCCATAAATTATGTTCATACATTAATGTAATGTAATGTATATTAAATTATGAAGCTTCGCAATGTACTTCATAAGCTTTAAGCAGACTGATTTATACTCTCTACATACATGGTGTCGCTTGAACTATCTTAAGCTAATCATTTCCATTCATCGTAGGAAACCGTTTATAGTATTATACACTTTAGATAAAACTCCGCTCTGCAGAGAGTATCTTTTTAATGATCTTGGTATTCCCATGGACCCAAGATTTGCTTTTAATAACCATATTAGTGTAAATTGTAAATAAAGTTAAATGTGTTCTTGGTTCCGCTCTGTTAAGCGTTGGTCTAGGGTATTTATTGATCCTAATATAACTAAGGTACTCTATACATGCATTGTTCGTTCTTTATTAGAATTTGGCTCCTGTCTTTGGATTTCATCGGTTCAGATTACTTCGTTCGGTTACTTACTCACTTACTTACTTAGGTGGCTCTACAACTGTCTACCGGTTAAGGTCAGTGGAGCTTCTTCAGATTATCATAGATTTGATCTTGCCATCTTAAGCTCGGACGTCTTCTCTGATGCCGTCCACTAATCAAGTTCAGGTTTCCGTCGTAAACTTTTAGTGCTGAAGCTTCGAGATTCATCCGAATGAGGTAGGTGACCAGCCCAGTGCAGCCGCTGGAATTTAATGCGCTGTAGTATGTCAACCTCTTGATACAGCTCGTGGTTCGACGCCAACTCTAATCCTACGAAGAATCTTTCTCTGAAACACTCCTAAAGACGCTGTATCCGTTGATGTCATTGTCCAGGCTTCTGCGCCATACAGCAGGACCAGGATTATCAGTGTCTTATAGATTTTTATCTTCGTACTTCGAGAGAAGGAAGGCTCTATTTCTAATTTTCCTGCTGAGCCCAAAGTAGCAGCGATTAGCAAGCGTCATTCTTCGTCTGATCTCTGTCTCTGCTGACGTTGTTGTCGCTGGTAATTTCTGTGCAGAGATAGACGAAGTTTTCTACAACATTGAACATCGTCTTGTCCTCGTTGAGAACTTCGTTCTTATCGGCGTGTCGAAAGCGGCCTTTTAATCGACAAAAAGGTGGAGTGTGTCTTTGTTGTACTAACGGTACTCTATTTGCTCTTAGAGATTTCCATTGGAATTCTAATGTGAATCTATCTCCTTATCAGATTAAGTTAAAATTAATTGATCTTCCAGGCCTCGCTTCAGAACGATTTATGCTTTCTGTTGCTTTTCTACTAAAAATTATTATTGGTGAAATTGTTGCTCCTTACTTACTTCAATCTACATTACTAAATATTCCATCTCGGCCAACTCTTCACTTTTTACCATATTTTATGATGAATTATGTTCTTAAAAACTCTTTTCGAGCTCTTTGCTCCATCGACAATAAGTTTTATACTTTATTCTCTTTTAATTCTTACTTAAACACACATAAAAATCGTTGTACTTTCGAATCACCACCTCAATTATAAAATTTCTTTTTCTTTATTATAATTCCATTTTGATTGTAATTAAGCATAATTCTTCATTTAATTATAATGTTAGTTAACAATTTTCAGTTTGAAATTATTTAATCTAAGTATTTTAATTCAATTCAAACCTGTAAAAAACATCACCCTATACATCTAACCAACAAAATGCTCTCGTGCATGAACAGAACCCAACTTTACCAACGCTCAAAGGCCCTGACGCTGCTTGCAACAAAGGCATCTAAAGTGTAGACAATAGTTTAACCAGTGAAACCAAAATAATTTGTTGTGGGTGTTGGAAGAAGTTTGCTCAACTGTTTTATCTAATATCTCATTAATGCTCATATGAACTAAACAAACCAGTATGCTCGTATATATTTAAATTGCACAGTTTATGCGCTCAATCAGCTAACAATCGTAGTTTATAAAATCCTAAATAAAATATTAAGCCAGTGATGTGTAAGGGATAAATGGAGGTGGGCTTTATGAGAGTAGTTGTAGAATGTAAAAACTACATAAATGCGTGCGGAAATGTATTTAGTATTAAAAAGAAATTTTACACATTAATGCGCTCATCCGGTCTATATTACTTTTGTCGTCCGTTCGTCCGTCCGCCCGTCCGTTCATATCAAAGTCGTCGTCGTCGTCGTCGTCGTCCTCATAGTCGTCCTCATAGTCGTCCTCATAGTCGTCCTCATAGTCGTCCTTGTTGTATGGCTTCATTATGCTCCTTTTTGTTATAAATAATTTGATGCCTTTTTATTGCCAAAAAAACGACATGAGCAGCATGAACAACAGCATGATGAGCAAAGCAACAGCAGTGTATGTCGAGAACGAAAAGGAGCAGCGCAGTTGGCGTTGGGGATGTAGATGTAGATGTAGATGTAGATGTGGTGGTGTGGTGATGATGATGGAGTACAATATAATGTTTGTAGATGTTTGTAGAGTTAGAGCTCAAGGTATTAGCTTTTAGTGTATGATGATGTGCTGTTACTGTACTGCTCAACGTTCGTTGGGTATGAATCAAAAATTTTTATGCTAATTTTCTAGCGCATGAATGAATGAAGCAAAATATCCTTATACTGGCATGAAGAGGCACAAAGGTGGCACATTGTGTTGTGGGGTGCTTTATTATTGTTATGTAAATTTTTATAGTTTCCCCATCATTTACTCCTTTTTCTTTCATTTTTTTTTCTAGTGTTTTTTCTTCTTCTTCTTCTTCTTTCTTTTGCAAGTAGGAGGTGCTGTTGTGCGCCTCCTGTTTTCATTCATTCATTTTGTTAAACGATTTTTCAATGCACGCTCATTCATTCAGTCATTCATTTGCTTAGTCGCTCGGCTTTTGTTGTTGCTGATGTAGAAAATTTAATTTCCATATATTCAAAAATCAAACACACACACACACAGACGCAGACACACATGCACAGCAAATCACATCAATGCAGTAAAAAGCAGCATAGATGACTTTTAGGCGCTGACGCCAGCCAGGCGTCTAACGTGACTTCCTGCGCCTCGTGGTATGCTACAAAAGCCAACGGACAGCAGCAGTGGAACAAAATGGCAAAAGAAAAGGTTCGAATTCCCACACTCTATCTCTCTCTCTCTCTATTTCTATTTCTATCTTCCTGTATTGTTTGTTGTGTGTGCGCTTTGCTATTTTTTGTGTTTTTTTTTTCGTGTGTTACGTGAACCTTTTGTCTGTCATTTGTTCTAAAAATTGTATGCAATAAATAAAAATTACACGTTCAACATTTTTATCTCGCTTTTGTGATCATCAGCTTGAACAGCGGCACTAGACAATGAAAGCAAGCGCACCGTGCACAATACACAACGAAATGGAAAGGACTAACCGGTCTAGCCTCAATTTGAAACCGCTGCCGCTGTCATTCAACGTTTGTACCCGTCCTGCCCGCGGCATTTGTTCGAGCGGGTTGAATTCGAGATTTGGACATTTCTAAAAAGCGAAAACACACAAAAAAACAAAACAAAAAAAAACAATAACAAAAAATAAAACGTAAAACGTAAAATAATATAGCGCAACCGAATTGTATTAGACATTCTCTTCACTGTCTTTTGGTTATCCTTTATTTCTTTTATTCTTCATTTGTTTACTCTGGCTATTTGTACGAGAGTAGTTCGATAAGTTGTTAAAAGACAAATTAATTGAATATTTAAAACAAACAATCGAAAGAGTGGATATACAAAACTGCACACTTCAAATATTTTGCTCACTTATTGCTGCACTCATTCTATGCGACCCTGATTTAGAGCAGGGCTGTCCAAAAGTAAAGCACCAAAAGTGTGATTTTACATGTCTGCTTTACACTGTGCGATATTTTATGCGAATTTTGCTGAGTCTTCTGAATGTAGTCTCAGTAGGATCTCTATATTTTATGCATTAACTTCGTCCAAATACAAAATGTATTGGGTTTCAATATCAGATCCATTCCTATCAGAATCATCCGTATCGTCATCATTGAAAAACATATTTCGTTCTCAATTATGTTCTTCGGGATAGGGTTCCTATTATTTTGAGTCATATAGACGTTCTAATGGTGCTTTTAAGATATTACTATATATGATATCAGAACCTATTTGTTGTTTGTTGACCGCCGTTAACATTCGAACAACACATGGTGTCGTTCAGATTCAAAAATTGCTGAAGTTTTTGCAGGCGTAATGCAGAACCGGTTCATGTATTTTAAGCTAGCAATCCCAAGTGATGTGCAGGATACGGAGTTCTTATTGGATGCTGAACTATATGAGCCTATCTCTTCTGTTAAGCCAGATAAGGTTCGCTTTGGAATCAAAAAGCACAAAGTCAACAAAACCACTGGCTACGTCAGGGTAAATGGTAACGTTGCTAAAATTCTTCCGGAAATGGTAGTGATGTTCTTAGAGCCACTTTTCAATGGCATACATCACTTTCTCTATCAATGGAAATGCACTGTGATTGTGATGGTTCTAAAATCTGGTAAACCGAAGGATCTTGTTGAGTCTTCTAGCTTGAAATTTTGTTGTTAGATGTTACAGGTTACAGTTACATGTATGCACAGTGCCGTGCCTGGCCCTCAGTTTGGCTTCAGGTAACACCTTGGTACTCGAGAACAAGTCCATTGCGTCGTTTAGGTAGTTCGCCGAGGCTTTGAAACTACACATTATAGCTCTGCTGCCTTTTCTAGGATGTTCGGCAATCATTTGATTAGATCTGGCATTAAGCATTAATTTACTACAAGCCTAAGTCACTTCACCCAGCAGCACATTATATTCTGCTTAGGACGTACTTGCTTCGACGCCAGTTTATGGTCGAAGTTCGTCTTATTGGTTGTCGACACAGTATGACCCCAGATTGACATCGATCTTCGTCCAGCGTGTCTCCTCACTTTCCAAAATGAGCTTCTCGCTTGACATTTAAAAGTCTTTGGTGACTGACAGGTTTTGTCTTGTTGGATCAGAATAATTATTTTTATTTTTAATGCTTTGCTTAAACCATTTAAGTGTGGACTGCAAATTCGTTAAACGATGAAATGAGCGTAATTTCTGAGTTAATCTATGCATAACTTCAACTACCCTCGTATTTATAATGCTCGACTTTCTTATTTGGCCTGTTTCTTTACTCTGTTTTTTTTTGTTTTTTTTGTTTTTTGTGCTCCTTTCTAATTGGATATGTTAAGCAGACTCGGAATGGCATGGCACGAAATGGTTCGACTCAATTCAACACATCCCGATGTTTTAAGCGACAAAGCCAGTCGGATTGGAAAAACATCAAGTAGCCACTAAAATAAACATAGATGGGGGAGAAGCAAAAACCGTAGGCTGCTAGTGAAACCCTTTCATGAAACACAACTTAGTCAAGAATATATAGTATTGCATGTATGGGGAAATACATAATCGGCCAGCCACCCAGTCGGCGACTGACAATCAGAACTTATGTTTACCCCAATTAAGGTGAACACGACCGTTTTTGCGATCCAATGAGTTAGAAACAAGATAAAGGACTAAAGCCACACAACAACAACAACAACTACAACAAGAAGAAGAAGAACAACAACAACAACAACAAAAACAATAATAATGACGAGGACGAGGACGAGGACGTCGACGAAGAATCGCATCGAAATAAAACCATACCATAAGCTGAACAATGTTATATGAATCAATGGTCGATACATTGGGCTACCAAACAGAAATGAAACGAAACAATACAAGTACTATATCGTCTACTTTTGTACTACGATATATAGATACATAGATACATGGAACTTTAGCTAAAGCAACACAAAAACCACAACCAAGAGAATGAGGAAGGTTGCTATAGAGGTTTAAGAGGTTTTTAGAACAGGCAATGGCTATGGGAGAACGACCATATCAAACCACAGAACGAACGAACGAACGAACGAATAAATGAATGAACAAATGATTAAATGTGGTATATGAATGAATGGAAAATCTAACAAAGAAAAAGACATTGCCATTGAACAAACATAACGACGCATTTTGACAGCGGATATGCGGTACATATTTTAAAATCAGTAAGCATAAAGGCGACATCACAACAAAATTGGCATTCTGCCGATGTTTATGAACGTGGCATGCACCAAATCCATGCGAACGTACAGGAGATATATGAGATACAGTGCAATTAAAGTGAACAACGCAAAGATACATTTTGAAATACATGATTTCTGTTCAAGCTGCATAAGTTTTAGCTCTGAGACATTAATAAAGCATAAAGTACTCTGTAACAATTTGAAGTCTCTTCTCTTTGGCTGCATATCACGGCTGGTAGTTTCTTATGTGATCGCTCAAAAGCTGTCAAAGTGAATATGAAACGGAAAGCGAGTGCAAGCGGTAAAGCAAAAGCGAAGCGACGAAGCAATTTCGAAACTGTTTTGTCGCGTTTTACTTTTAATGTTTATATAGAAACTATACTACATAGATACAATAGAATTTACATACCAATATCAGAATACCAGAATACGAATTATCTTTTTTACCACAAAGTTTGTCAAAAAGTTTGTAACACATAAAACGAGACATCGTAAAGTAGATAGGTATATTCTTTATCAGCTCGATGAGAAAAGTTGATCTAGATATGTCTGTCTGTCTGTCTGTCTGTTTGTGTGTTGCTGAGCATAGTAAGTTTGTGAGTTTGTGCACATTTATGTAACAGACAGAAGAAGGCGTAGCCAATCCCATCAGAAGCTATGTAAGAGCAAGAGAATTAAAACTTGGATATTTGAATTCTCCTTGACCAAATGCAGCTTGAGTTTATTAAATTTGAATTACGATCATTTAATCTATATATGCATACTTTTCAAGGACGCATATCCGCAAAAAAGTTAGTTTTCTTTGTATACCATTCGCATATTGTGAAACGGTATTATCAGTCTGTCAAAAAGTTTGTAACGCAATCGTAATTTGTAAAGGTACATCATACTTCCCATAAAGTATATCTTGATCAGCTCGGCGAGACGTGTCGATCGAGCCATGTCAGCTTGTTTGTAATTCTGGTAGTTTTTTTTTGATTATTTTGGAGATCGATTTATATGATATCGAGCTGTAAGCATTTCATTGCACGTTTTCAGGTCTCACTTTCACCCATGGCTAAAAAATATACACCTTCGTTGTTGTTAAGAAGACGGAATTTTCTTATCCAATTTTCATCAATTTATCATTATACTTAATCTTGATATCTTCCGGAGAGCTTTCAGTGCATATGATCTTATTCAACTCCATAGTAAAACACTGTAAGTAAGGATCATAAGGATCACTTCAATATAGACACAATCATTAAATTATATTCAATATAAAATTAATACGAGTAAGTAGACAAAAGTTTATCAATGTCTTCCATTTACGGCTCTACATTTTTCATCTCCAATCACAATTTGGTGTAAAACACCCTTTGAGTCAGCTGCTCGCATGTGAAAATCCGCCTCTCAATGTCTCTCAATTTCAGTTCATAAGGCACCCAATTGCCTTGGTTTCGCATCATTCCCATTGATTTCAATCGTACAAAAACTATCTGTTGAGTCACTCCCAATGATTATGCAAGCTCCAATGCAAGCGATTGACTGAAATCTTCATCGAGTTACGATTTCAATTCTTTGTCTTCGAATTTATTTACCTTGTTTTCTACGCTAAAATGACCATTCTTGAAACGTCAAAACCATTTTAGCAGTTATCACCATAAACTTCTACAAGCATTCAATGTGTTTTAGTTGCACTTTTCTGCCAATTAAATCCGAAAACTAAAACCTACCTATTCAACACAATAAAAAATAAGGATTCTCTTTTCTAAAACTCAATGAGCTATAAACTGAATATTATTGCCACATGTCTAACCTCTCTGACACTACCGAAATCAGCTGTTACTCTATAAAACATTCACAACAGCCAGAGTTAGCTTTGAACCGTACTAATTTTTACACTACCCTCCACTTGAATAGTACACCCCTTAAGACTGTTTCATATCGCCCGATTTTCCTCGACCCATTTTACGTGTTTTTATTTTTAAATTAAATATCGAAATGAACGAAAAAGTTCTATCAACGAAAAACATGCGTCCACGGGCCAAACATAACGATGAAACTAAATGCATGTTCTATTCAAGTGACGCAAAATTAGGACCCCGCATTTTCTCGGTTTTTGGTTAATAATTTTTTGTTAATGCTTAAAATTTTATCATTATATCTTCTGGTCAAATTACAACAATTGCACAACCGAGCTTGGTTTGTCAGCAGTTAGCGATAGAAACCAGTCTTAAGGGATGCTCTATTCAAGTGGCGAGTAGTATATACCTATGAAGTGCACTCCAACTTAGATCGTACAAAAGTAGAGCAAAGAAGTACTCGGGTATTGGGATCAGTAAACTGCGATGCATGACGTTTGATAAAGGCCATCATAGATTAGGGTTTTTGGTAATGTTATTAAAATATTCGTTGAAAAGAATTCCTGAAGAAAACATGATCTGTTATGAGATCTGTTATTTTAGTTTTAGACTACTGAGTTTAATTGCCAATAACAATGATTTCAATCCGTAGAGTTCATAAATCATTTCTCTCTTCAAGGCTGCAAAGTTTATATTAATTCAATATTTATTTGACGACTTAAATGTATGCAGCACACCACTGTGCACACACACACACACACACACATGCATAGCTGAATGCATTTTTATGATGGCACGTCGGACAAGTACAAATTCGCTTATCTCCTACGATCTCTGTGTTTGGTTGTCGTCCATTTGATGTGATGCTAGTCGTAGAGCGGCATGCTGTCATTCTTATTGTCTAAGCCATTGTCTTGTCCACCACCATGGCAGCACCTGACATGGCGTTGTCTCGCGCGTTCTCTGGCCAGACGTGGCCTATCTATGTTCCTGACTATTTGCACAGTGTTATTTTATCTACTTCGATTGGCAATTTATCTCTGAAATGCTTGCGTTCGGCTGCTTGGCTTGCTTTGTTACATTACGCCATGGGTTCAGTACAGTTCAGTGCAGTTTAGTTCGGTTTCTTGCTCAAAGCAATTTCCCAGAAAATAATGAAAATAATGTACAAGCCAGTATAGAAAAAAATCCAAGCAAGTCAACCAAGCCGACCGACCGACCACGCTCAAGAGCTCAAGAGGAATGAGTATCTTTTATAATTGGGCGAGTGAGCAGCGAGTATCGGGTTTTGAATCTTAATTTCCTCAGTAAAATCAAAGACAACAATTTTCTTAGCTCACTTGTTCTTATTGGCTACTATTTCTTCGTCCTGAGCCCAGTCCTTCTTGTTGTCTTTGTATGTTGCCTTTACCTTTGCTATGTGCAGTGCTGTGCTGTGATGTGCTGTGCTGTGCTGTGCTCAATCAGATGTGTGTGCTTGTGTGAAGCACTTTTGTATAGGGTGTACGGTGTTCTTGGAAGCATTCACTGCTGATTGAAGTAACTAAAAAGTTGAAAGAGTATACACACAATAGCGACAATACACAACACACAACACACAACACAAAACACAATTTAAGGCAGGCAAGCAGGCAGCAGCAAATCGCAACAAATGGAAATTTAGTCAAGCTTGAAATCCTTTTATAATGACAAAAGGTTTCGCCTCTAAGCCGATTACAGGCAGCGGTGGAAGAAGTAGCAGTAGGCGCTTCTCCAGCAAAACACTTCAATATAACCCAAACGAAACAATGTCGCACAAAAACTTTACAAAAACCCCTCAAGCAGTTGAACTTCGGTGCTTCAATCTCTTTCTACTGTCCTATCGCTATATCAACTAATACACATGCACACACACACACACAGACACACAGAAATTCACCTGGAAATAGCATTTATACAACAACAACAATGCATGCACCTACTTTTGTAATTAGTTTGGGGAAAAATGTTTACAAAAACGTTAAACGAATGATTTTCAAAGTGGTTGGTTTGATTACTTACTTACTTATTATTTATTGTTTTTGGTTCCTAGAATCGTTTCATGACCGCACGTAGTTTTAATACCAAGTATTCGGAGGTTATCCCAGAGTTGGACGCTCTTGGACGTTGTCCTAGGGGTCGTCATTAAAGAAGTATCGCATCCGGGGCTTTCTATGTCTCTTTGCTAGTAAACTCACAACGTATATTCAGTGGGTTACCAGGAGATGCGTGTCTTAACGGACGTTTGCGAACTGCTTGAATTTTATCTGATCTTGATCTAATTGGCCTTAGCATTTTTGGCATTGATTAAACTATCGATTGGAAATATAAAACTTGGAATATTAAAAAATTTTTCCTACGAAAAAAGATACTCAAATGAAAAAAAATGTGTGCAATTTGTTAAAAATATCATGAAATTTGAAGCAGCCAATTTTATCTGCTTTCTAGTGAAGTATCATTAATTTTTATCGTGTTTGCCATTCACACTGGACGCTGGTATAAGTAAAGTCATACATCGAAAATACAGATTGGGTGCTTTTGAAATAGGACAATTTCTGGGATGTCGTTCAAAATGTCAAAATGTCGAAACTTGCCTTTCGGATGGCTTCTATCTCCACAAAACGCTTTACATTTAACGGCAAATGAATTTTGCCAAAAAAGAAAAGGTGTCCAATTCGCCCGATTTGGATGGTGGTTGCTGGATAGTGGTTACAAGTGTGAATCTTTCTGCATGCACACTCCTTTCGGTTGCTCAAATGTTCGGTCAATGTGCGAAAAATTCCTGTTTTGGAAATGCTGAACTCGAATTCCATGCATTTCAATGAAGATTTTGGCTTATATTTGATGAATACACACACAGTTTTTTATTGGCCCTGATCAGAAATCTTCACCAGATTAAGAAAATGATACTCTACGACATTCAAGTTGTATGAAGTCTGCAAAATTTCGAATATAAGCTATCGTATAAAAAATCCTTTTTGTTCGGCTTTCAATGATTTGGTTTGGTTGCTTATTTTGAAGTTCAATTTAGTATATAAAGTATGCTAAATAAAAAAGAATGTGTAAATAAAATCATTTAAACCTAATATAAATATGCAGATACAAAAAAATTATACATATATTTTTCATCAAATGCAAATTCATCGAGCTACCCATGCACTCGAAATCAAAAGCAGCTGCCAAGGCATACAAGTTGAGTAAATCGAAACGAAAGATACTAAGTAACAAGAACAACAACAAAAGTATCTGCAACAAAACAAAGGTAATATGATGGTAGTATGTACTACAATCAGCTTCATAAAGATACACTCGCACTCGCACTCGCACACACATACGCTTACACCGAACAAATGGTGACAAACAGCAAATGTTCTTATTCAAACTATTGTATAAAGTTCTTTTACGATACACAGTACAAGCATAAAGAAGCAAAAAGTTAAGGAAATTACATCACACAATGAGTGAAAAATGAGATACAGCGATACATACCCATACACATATACAATATCAAGGGTCGAGTTTATTTCCGAAAAAGGTGTCCAGTCAAATGTGAAAAAAAAAATTAGCCAGTTCAATTTCGAACATTTGTGAAAGTAACTGATTAGCAAATCAAAATTAAGTATATTTCATAAACAAAAGTTGTTAAAGATGGAATTATTTCAACATCAAGTACAAATAGACTTAATGATTTAAAATTTAGAACGCTGCAATCGTATTTTACAATTACTGTGCATAGTGTTCTACCCTGCGTAGTGTAGCAACAAGAAAAAACGTTAACCTCGGTTGAACTGAAGCTCTAATACCATTTGCACGAAATTTTATATCGTATTGGAAAACATAAACGTGGGGCGTTTAAATAGGTGCTACCCCAAAAAGTGGCCTGTACACGCCCACTAGTAGATGTGTATGAAGCGACCAGCTATAAGATGCCAACATATACAATTTCAAGTTGATATTGACGTTTTTCATACAAATGCATAAAAGTGCGCTGTGGATTTGTATGGGAGTACCTAGAAAAACTGGGCGGGAAACGCCCATTTGACTATGTATGACTATGTTTTTTTTCAACCTAATATTAACTTTTATAAAGAAGTTTTTCTTACAAAAAACACAAAAGTGGCAGTAGTTTTGTATGGGGGCTACCCCAAAAAGTTGGCCGGTCCCACCCATTAATGTACATGTGAAGTATACGTCCATTAGAAGCTACCATATCAATTATTAAGTTTATATTCACTACAGTAAAAAAGTTTTTCGTACAAAAAGTCAAAAGTGGGCGGTGGGTTTGTTTGGGAGGTACACCAAAAAAATGGGCGTAGCGGGTCAATTTTGATACTCAATTAAACTTCAATAAAAAAGAAGTGTATGTGCCAATTTTCAAATGGATAGCTTAAAATTCGTTCCCAAAAAATGTGCAACCACATACAGACGGACAGACGGACATAGCTAGATCTACTCGTCTCGTCAAGCTGATCAAGAATATATATACTTTATGGAGTCTATGATGCCTCCTATAATGCGTTACAGACTTTCAGACAAACTGATAATACTCTTTCCACAGTATGTCTGAATTGTATAAAAAACTATTTTAATCTCCTTTATTTTTGAGAAGGGACGTTGATCAAAAAAACGTTTAGGTGCAAATGAGAGCTTAAAAGCGGTTTAAGTCGTTAAACCATATCTACAATATTATGGAGTGTTTAGACCAGTGATTCCCAAAGTGGTCCCCTAGGGGTCTATGGGGCAGTGGACGGGGGTCTACGTTGGCGTGAAAAAATGGGGGTCCACAAGTCGTAAGCGGGGAATTTCACTTTTTTTTTGGCTCCCTGGTTTTGGAAAATTGGAATGTCATACTTATTTTTTTTTTGCTCCTCGCATTGCTGTGTAGGGGGTCCACCGGAACAGTGGAAAAATGGTCTATGAGAAAAAAAAGTTTGGGAATTCCTGGTTTAGACCAATAATCTATCTGGTAACATTGGTTGCGACGAAACAATTCTGTGATTTACTTGTAGTAATACGGTTAATATCTAGTTTTAATAGATTCATAAGAGATGGCATAAGTAGCACTAAATCCCATCGGGTAAACCTGTGACTATATTCATTTTGAAAGCCTACTTCATAAGCTTAAATTTCACTGAAGTGTAAATAACATTTGTTCAGAGGCTGTATTAGTCAGCTCCGAGATAGCATCTATTGTTGATTTCGTTCTTGTGAAGCCAAATTGAGGCTTAGATAAGCCACCAGCCTCGTGAGAAAGTGTGGGTTGAGCCGGTGTTGGCCAGTGCGATTTCCAGGGTAGCTAGTCCTTTGAGCAGCGTTCGACCTCTTGCGTTAGTAAACGGACAGCCCCAATCCACTGCCCACGCGTTGAAATCACCAGCAATGATCACTGGGTGATGCTGTCTTGCGTCTTCTATAGGATTATCAATTATGGACCCAAAATTATCAATACTGGGGTTCAGCTAACAACTGTAAATCCATATGTTACCTATCTTTACGCGGAGAAAACCATTCGCAACGTACTGAGATTCAATGCGCATTGAAGGTGTGCCGTATGTGTTGATTGACGCCTTTCCTGTCGAGTCTTTGCACCAATATGCACTTGGTTCAATTCTGTAGGGTTCGCTTATAATATCCACGTCTACCTTGTGCTCGTAAACCGATTGAGCCAGCAGACCTTGTGCGGCCAGGCAGTGGTTCAAGTTTAACTGGAGGAATCTAATTTTGATTCCTCTGAACACCCTTCATTGTTGCCATCCGGCATTTTCGAGTTCCTGCTTGATGTCCGATATCCTCTCTGTTATTTGATTGACAGATGAAGCATTTCGGGTCGTTCGTGGACCCATTCGCTTTGTGGACTGCCTCTCCGCATTTTAGATAGCAATTGCTTCGGTCCACTTTGCTGTTACATGACCGCGCCGCATGACCAAGTTCCAGGCATTTATAGCAGCGAGTAGGCATTATTCTTTCTCGCACTCTGCAGTTTGACCATCCAATCTTAATTCTACCGACCTCCGCCAAAGATTTCGCATCAGTCACTGACAGGGAATTCAGGGCGGTTTGTGTCCCTGCATAAGCGGGCCGTATGTATCGGATACAGCACTCATCAGTGTGTGTGTGTGTGTGTGTGTGTGATTGCGATTTTATATAAAGACTAACGATCATTACTGGAATACCAAATTCAATTAGGGCGTTATTATATGATTTTCAACTACGCGTATATTTTTTTAACACAGAAATAGAAGTTATTGTAACATGATACTATGTTGTTTTTAAAGAAATATAACTAATATTAAAGTTGCCAACTGGTACGTCGCATTCAGGAGTACACATGTTGCAACCATTTTGAATGAGCTAGCGCCCGAATTTTTGATATTCCCACTCACAATTGTCGAGCGGGCACACCTGGCGCGTCCTCAACCAGCGTGAAATGCAATGGAAATGAAAGGCATGGTTGCACGTTCCCCAGGCAACGGTGCACTCCTCGATGATACCAATTGCCTGGTTCGCCTGGCACTCAATACACAGATCCATAATATTGTTGCGACATATGGCGCAATTATCAACGGCGATGTCTGCAAAATGATAAGGATATATGAGGATACATACTTATGAGTAAGGTCTCAATGCCGCATATCTGAGTAACGTACCATAGGCCCACATGGCACATGCGTTCCACCTTTTAACTTCAAAGCGCCTTCCATTGTTAAACGACGTTGTGCCGATTGTGGCGCCTGCAGCACTTGCGGAGCCTGCGGCGTTTGCGGAGCCAGCAGCGCTTCCGAAGCCTGCAGCACTTGCGGAGCCTGCAGCGTTTGCGGAGCCAGCAGCGCTTCCGGAGCCTGCAGCGCTTACGGAGCCAGCAGCGCTTACAGATCCTGCAGCGTTTATGGAGCCTGCACCCCATACGGCGGCGGCCTGGCTTGTCGACGGTTGGTCGCCCTCGCTAATGCTCATCATTTCATCGCTAGACATTTTTTATACAAATTTTTTTTAACACGCACGACTTCGAATTTTCTTTAGCAAAAAATATATTATTTGTACAAATTTCGAGGAAAAAAAATCAGACTCAAAACGCGGAAGACGAATGTAATTGCTTTTATATAAAATATATATACAAATTCAATACATTTATTGAACGAGAGCTGACAATGATGTGTCAGAACAGCTAATACTTATTTCAAGGCCTACTTGCGAACAGAAATCATTTTGAAACAAAAGTGACATCAGAGAGACAGACAATGCATCTGGGTTCTTGGGTTTTCTAGTTTTTTGATAATATTTAGGCGTGTATGTTACTGTATACGGAATGAGTCATTTTTTTGTTTTGTTTTGTTTTGTTTTTGATGATCTGATAAGGTGCCTTAATTTTCTACTTACTAAATACTTTAATACAGAGTAGTGGACTTTTCATCGCAGTATAAAAAACCATTTGACCATTCATATCTCAAACTTTTGGACACCATTTTAGAGGAGCGTGTGCACCTCTATTTAAGACTAAAAATTGAATTTTCAAAGAACAAATTCAAAAAAAAATTTTATATAAAACCGTTGTTATTAGCAAAACCTAGAGTTGAAACATGATTTGAAAGTTTATAATTGCATCTTGGTAAAACATATTTGGTTGGGATGTTTTAGTTCCGGTACGCTTCTTTCATTTTATTTTATTTGAAAGGTTTTATTTTTATTATAAAAGATTCCGGTTTAAAAAAAAAATTAAAATATCGGTTCTGGTTCTAGTTTCGTTTCTTAAATTTAATCGGTTTATTTTGGTTAACGGTTCCGGTTCGGTTTCTGGTTTTGTACTCTGATATTAGTTGGACGCAGCGAAGCGCAATTTGGACGATAGGCTTTTTTCTAAGGTGCGTTTCATATTCATAAGACACTTGAAAATTTCAAATTTAAACTTCAACAACATTTAAAGAACGCATTTAAATAAGCGGTTTCTTAGAAAAATATGTATGATCTCTTATTACGAGTAATTGTCTACTATGAAGAACCATTATTGGCGTCAGCTGTCATGCATTCCAAAGAGCCGTTATCTTTTTGCATGGCATGCTCTGTTTTCTTCAATTTGCGCCGTTTCATAATAATAAGACAGTTGTCAAAAATTTGCCTTTAGCGAACTTAAATGTAATGATGAATGCGATTCTCTTTGATATTTTGCCACACCCACTACGAAACACTCCCCCACTTTCGACTGTTTGTATAAGATACGTTTCATTATCACCTTACAAATTTACATATTGGCTTCTTATGAAAGGACTATTCATATATAAATCAATGGGTGTGATCCCACTACTTTTTGAGGTAGCGCATATACAAACCACACGCCCACTTTTGCCTTTTTGTATGGAAAACATTTTTATTCCAGTCAATGTCTACGTTAAATTTGACATGACGGCTTCTTATGGAGCTATGTTTTACATAAACATTAAGGGACGTATCACGCTCACTTTTAGGGATAGACTCCGTAGAAATTTACCGCCCAATTTTTTAATTTTGTGTGGAAACTTTCTTATTACACTAAATATCAACATAAAACTTAATATAGTGGATGTGATTATTTCATTTTAGGGGCAGTCCCCATACAAACCCACCATCTACTTTTTGGGGTTTTTTAACAAAAACTTTATCATTTCAGTGAAAATCAACTTGACATTTGACATGATGGCTTCATAATGACGGACACATCGCATAGTTATCAAGGGGCGCTTCACGCACACTTTGGTCTGCTAAATTTTACCTAAATTCACAGCTTGAAAATTCATGTGAATGTTATTAAAACTGCACTACCACCGAAGTTAACGTTTTTTTTTCTTGTTTTTAATTAGTACTGCTCTGACTTTGAACACTGCGTGGGAGCGACTCATACACCCCACGCATGTTGCACGCACGGCATACATATGTACTAATTTATGTAGTGCAGTGTAACATTATGCAAATTATTTTGACATAACACGATAAGGATTCATTGCGAAAAATCAATTAGGCAATTTACATACATGAGCGAATTTCTAACATGAATGTAAATTATTGTAGACGAGCGATTCTCAATGAAAGTATGTAGATATTTGTATTTGTGGCTAAGCTATTTTTTTTTTTTTTGCTTACTTTTCATACAAAACTTCAGTTCAGACTAAGCTCTTGGCGCTAATTATTATAACTTGCCATTTTGCATATAGAGTCAGTCATCTGGCAGTCAAAAAACATGAAAAGTTCCACCAAAATTGATAGAAATTTCAATGCAAATGCAGCGCACGATAAACTTGCACTGAGCAACCAAGAATGACTTTGATGAATGCTTAACACGAAGGCACCCATTGAACCGAGTATTCAAAGAAATATTAAAATATCTTTGCTGCAGCAGAACCCCCCCTTAACAAAAAAAAAAAATATGATATTTTACAAATCGAGCCAAAGGACTTTCAACGTGCTCGCATTGAATCTTCAGCAGTTAAATTTTTTTGGCGTAGTTATATTTAAGCTAGAACTTGACAACCACCCAGCGCACTCGAATTTTGTCTTATGCAAATTTTGTGGCCTGTTGCCTTGTACGAGGGCTTCGGTTTGAGTTTAGGTGGCTATTAAGTTTTCGAAAAGTTGCAGTCGACTCGATTCGACTCGACTCGACTCGACTCGATTCAACTCAAGTTAAGGCGCAAAGTTTTTGCATGCCTAGACTGCAGGCGGCAACTGGCAGCCACCTTTCAATTCTGCACCTGTGTTCGATAGAACACATACTCCTAGGAGAAAGATGCCACCAAGCCCAACCGAAGTTTTGATTGGATATACCTATATACGAGTATGTGCATTGGTGGCGGTGGCGGTGGCGATGGCGATGGCGGTGGCTTCAATTGAGTCGCGTTGCTCGCTGTAATTGATAAAATAAATTGGCAGCACATTGGAGGCACGTGAAAGTGGAACGGACTGAGCGGGGAGCTACATGTAGGTACATAAAAGTTCGTTGTACCTGTCTCAATAAACGGCAATGGCGTTGTTTTGTGGCATGCAGCTGCTGCCAATGAGTGACTGCATTAGCAATGAAGTTTTAGCTAAGGATCTACTCGATGGCTACTACTGGAGTTTTTCGAGAAGTGATTTACAAAGAATTTATTACCTCAAACAAATTGAGCTTTTGACATTTTAGAACATTTTTTTAAATTAAAAAAAAAACGAGACTGTGTTAGGCTGCCAGTAATGGAGAAGCGTTCTATGTACATGCATGACAAAATTAGTATTTCAATCGAGTACGTTGGCATTGCGAAGTATTTTTTCTTCTGGGGCTTATCGTAGAATATCCATTTCTCAACTCCAGTCAAAATTTGTTGTCTTTGAATGAGCTGCTCCCAAGTAACAAATCACTTTCAACGTCTCTTGATTTCAGTTCACGAATTATTCCCATTATTTCGCATTGCTTTTGAATTATTCCCATGCATTTCAATCGGTCACAAACTGCCTGTTGAGTCACTCCCAATGATTCTGCAAGCTTCTCTTGCGTTTGACACGCATCTTCATCGAATCGAAGAAGCTTCGATTGAAATCGTTGTATTATTTCTATGGTTGTTGTTGTAGCAGCTCCTTCTTCTTGTGAGCTATATCAGAAAAAATCATATGTATACAATTCATTATATATAGAACAAATATAGTGCAAGCAATGTTTGTGAAGGAGGAAGAAAAACCGAAATGCAAACCTCAAGTGTCAAGGTCTAGGAAACAGGCAACATCCACTGGTCGTAACCAGAGGTCTAAAGGGCTCAATTGTGTAGGATGGGACGGGCAACTGAACAGGTGAAAAGTGTCATGCGGTGATTCACCGCAATCAGGGCAGCAATTTGTATTACTTATCCCAATTCTTTCCCTGTAGCACTCGAGCATAACGCTCCATCCGGATCTTAACTGTGCAAGTTTAGTCCTGGTGCTACGAGGGAGATGTTTTTCGCTCTCATGAATAGGTGGAGGTCTTCCACCTAATATTATGTTGTCCCTAAACGAGCGAATTGCATGCTCAGTTGCATCCTTATGTAATTGGGCCCTTCCGGAAGTATATTCATACTCCCCAATGTTGCTATCAGTGATAAAGCGATTTATGTTCGACTTATATATCCTGATATCTGATCTTATTCGGGTAGGCGCTGATGTAGTGAGGGTGCCATGGTTTGGATGATCAACTCTGTACGCACCTAACAAGAACACTGCTTCGAAAGCAGCTCATTATGCTGATGAACAGGAAGTATCATCGTTTCACTGTGCAAATGATCCTCATGGGTCATTTGCAAACAACCAGTGGCAGTCCTCAGCGCACTGTTCTGACTTCTTTGCAGGCTTTGCCATTGAGTCTTACTTAGGAAAGGAGTCCATACAGGAGCAGCATAATTTAGGACAGAACGTCCAATAGCTTTATAAGTTGTTAATATAGTCTCCTTGTCCTTACCCCAAGAAGATCCGGCAAGCGCTTTCAGCACTTTGTTTCTCGACTTAAGACGATTATTTGTCTTGGTGGCATGAGCCGAGAATCTAAGCAATGGGTCAAATGTAGTTCCTAATATTATCGGGTACTGAACAGTAGTAATCCTTAGACCTCCAACAAAGACATCTAGTTCCATTCTCACCTCCTTAGTCCAGGAAGTGAAAATGGAAGCAGATGACTTATGAGTTGAAAGTCCAAGGTTGCGAGCATTGAAAAAATTTAATAAATCATCCAAATAAGTGTTAATTCTCGCACATATGTCATCTACATTCACACCCGACGATAAAACAGAACAATCATCTGCATAGGTCACTAGTTTTATATGGGGAGGGGGAAGGGGCATCTTAGCCAAATAAAGGTTGAACAGAAGAGGAGAGAGAACTCCACCCTGCGGAACACCCATCTTTAACTTACGATAACCCGACCTCACGCCCCTGAACTCAACATATGCCCTTCTACCATTAAGATAGTTCAATAGCCAGCGTTTCGTTTTATCGGGTAGTGAAGTGGAGTCCAGGTTCTATGGTGGTTCTTGCTGCTGAGCCCCATAGTTGGATTCCGTACGTCCGTATTGGTTTTATTATAGCTTTTTATATACAAATTTTATTCTCTAGTGTTAGAGTTGACTTAGGACCCCAAAAGTCAATAAAGTGTCCTAAGACGCAAACCAAGTTACTTTCTTTTTGTAAATATGTGACTACGCCAAGTCAAGCGCCTATCTAGATACATATATGCCAAGATACTTTTGCTTCATCTCTCTGTGACAGCTGGCAGTGGTTTAGATAAATAGGAGGACATGTACCTTATCTAAGGGTGAACGTTACATGTATCGATTTCAGTTCATTTACTTTAATCCGTCATTCATCAAGAGTAACGTTTATATTATTTATGTTCTCTTGAAGGTTGCGTGCTGCTACTGTAGGAACACTATTTTTCGCCATGATGACAGTGTCATCGGCTGACAGGTTGCAGTATACATATGCGGCTACAGCGGTAAATCGGATGTAAATAGTTTATACAATATTGGTTCTAGCACGCTAACTTGTGGAACGCCAGAATTTATTTCAAATAAAACAGTGAACTCATCTTTAATTTTGAACATAAAGAATATATTTTTCATGTAGGAGTTCAAGATTTTGAATGCATGATAAGGCAGAAGTATTTTAAATTTGTACATTAGTACAGGGTGCCATACTTTATCAAGGGCTTTTGAGACATCTAGAAACGAAGCGGTGCAGTATGGTGCTTTGTTTTCGAGAGCAGTTCTTGCAAATTTGTATACCCTGTTAACTTGTTCCATCGTGGAGTGGTACTTTCTGAACACGAATTGTTGAGTAGGGATAAGATTGTTCTGTTCGATAATAGGACTAAGTCTGGACAAAAATACACTTTCGAATATTTCGGACAATATTCGAAGGAGACTTATCGGCATATATGAGTTTACGTCTTCTTGTGGTTTTCCCGGTTTTGGTATGGCTATAATTATATGTGCAACTTTCAATTGACTAGGAAAATGATTACATCGCAGGATTGCATTAAATATTTCTGCCATACTGTAAAAGCCTCTCGCCGGGAGTTCTTTAAGTGTTTTACCAGTAATTAGGCCACAACCAGGCGTTTTTAGATCTTTCTCCTATTTCTTAGTAGCATTTCTTTTTTGAACCAACTGAAAAACATTTAAGTAATTGAAGGCTATTCCAGTAGGCGCGTTTCAACACTGTTATGAGAATTGGGAGAATCGTTGGTTTTTTGGTTTTTTGTAATTTGAAGCTTTACAAACGAAGTTCCTAATAAATTTACATACACCATCTGTTCAATGAAGTCTAAGATGTTTAGGATTTTCATTGGATCTACCTATTGACCATTATCGGGAACTATATGGTGACACGTAATCAAGTTGATTTTGGCTGCATATAAGGTTATTTCTTTTGCAGCTCATTCATGCTAGTGCAAAAATAGACAACTTAAATCTGCGTCAACTCTCAAATGTACTTACAATAGAGAAAGAAAACAATACAATACAATTACAGGAATATTAAATATACAACGAAATTACTAGTTGCAGTTACATCAGTTGCTGCGCAGTATCTCGCGGGCATCGAATAGTGCTTGACGCAGATATAAGTAGTGTATTTTTCTACTAGCATGCATGAATTGTAAAGGAAACAACCGTCCTTTATAAACCTTTCACGTCGCATTTAATGTTTTTAAAAGGCTTCAAGATATTTCTTAAAAAAAAAATGCATCCTAACTGCTTCTAGGCACGTTTGGAGCGGCATTTCCAACACTAAAAGAAAATTAAACTGCTAGCCAATCGTGCTAGTGCCAGCGTAAGTAAGGCAAACAGACCATGGGTAAAAGCAGTAGTACTCTATAAGTCTATAAAAGCTCGCAATGTCTAATGACCAACATATCAAATGTCTGTCTGTCTGTCTGTTTGTCTGTCTGTCTGTCTGTCTGTCTGCCTGTTTACAAACGATATGTGTATTTACATATACATAGGTATGCATGTAGGTACATAGATATATGTATATATATGCGCGTACCTATGCATGCAGGTTTATTTGTCGTTTATAGCCGTTTTACCGTGCGTAAAATTAACATTGCAATGACTGCGAAGCTATCCAACATACTTCCAAAGTCGACTTGAGGCAGAAATAAACGAAGGGAACATAACTTCAACTATACTCGTTGCAAAAGGGAGCGTGTGCGACAAAAGCGTACGTGGCGCTATGTCGATTTCGAGCCAAAGCTTGGCTCCCCTGTGCACTGCTCACAACGTTCCGCGTCACTATGGTCCTTTTTCATTCCGTTCCGGCCGCATTACCATTCGCCATTACCCAGTAATGTGTTGAGTGTCAAACGTGCTTTTGGCATAATTACGATTGCGACTTGAAAACTACTTAAGACTTGAAGTTTTTCTTGCGCTTCTCTGTCTTCTCTTTACTTCTCACTCTGTCACACTTTCTTATGCAAACGGCGGCACGGGAAGGATCTGCTGCTGCTGCTGCTGCTTCAGCTACTCTGGATTGTTGCCTGCCATGTCATAGTCATAGTCATCGTCCTCGTACTCGTTCTCGTTCTCGTTCTCGTCCTCATCCTTGTCGTTGTCGTTTGTGTTGTTTGCCTGACTGCCTGCAAAGGAATGCAAAAGTTTTGTGCGCCACTTGCGGAAATGTGTTGTAAAATGCGAAAAAAAAAAATTGCGCCATGAGGCAGGCATGAGTTCCAAGACATCTTTAGTATAAAAAAAAACATTTTTTTTGCTGGAAACGAAGCTTTAATACCCTACGCAAAAATTTTAATACTGTCTAAGTTTCTGGCTTCCTTTAGACAAAAATGAGCACTGCAATTTGCAACTATTTGACGCAGATGAATGAGATGTGGCGCACATGTAAAGCGCAACGAGAATAATAAGATACCCGGGAATTATGTGCAGTCCCATGATGCTCCCATTTAAGAACAAAATTAGCAAAAAATTGTCATAAAATTCGTGGCACGTTTACAATGCGAAATAACAGCATTGCCACGCTACCATAATAAAGAAAGCAATAGTTGCAACGCCGGCAATGCTAGTTGAATGACATTTTGTACATCTCTAACTTATACTATAAAAAAAAGGCTGTGCCACGCCACCATATGTGAGATAAGTAGGAGGGGTGTATCAACGCACGCCGGGATCGTAAGATAGTAGTATAAATCATAAATTTGATATTTTAGCTCAATATCTCAGAAATAAGAAAGCTTCTATGGAAAGCACACATGGAAGAAACCATAAGGCAATGCACAAAGGCAATATTTGTGTGTAGGCAACTGGCCGGAAAATCTTGGAGGTGCAACCCATTTGCTGAAACACATTCTTGCTGAATGTGAAGCTGTAGCTAGAGGCAGACTGCGGATGCTAGGTAATCACTTTATTAGCAAGGTGCAACTGAGAAGTTTGGATACTAGGAAAGTACTAAGATTCATTCAACATATAGGCTTATGGCAGGTCATCTAACTCAGTAGGACAAATAATAGACTTTTTAGGTTGAAGTTCTTATATGTCCCCATCATAAATAACTAAACAATATGCATGGAATCACACAGACAGAACGGCAGGGCAAGATCGATTCGTCCTTTCAAATTGAACAAGAACAAATGCTTGTATATGAGTATACTAACGTTGAGCTATATTTAAATTACTGTAAATTTTTCAGAGCGACAAACAAAAAAAATGACTAGTAGCAGTTGCTACTTGATATTTTAAATATCGATGATTGAGTAGCAGTTGCTTCTTAACACTGTAACTATCATTCATTAGTAATATAACAAAAAATGACGGTCGGCAATAGATTTGCATGTTGCCACTGTTTGCAGTTTGCTACCACTACTGTATTTCGATATTCTAGCAGTGTCACAATCTGAACTCCAACTTACATCGATGTCAAATGAGTAGTTATTATATGGAATCTACTTCTTGAGCGATCAGATGCAATAATGCAGTAATTACTAAACGAAGTGTGAAATATTTTTACTTAAACATTAAAAATTCAAGATAAATATTTGTATTTTAGTTATATAATCCTCACAGAATTCCAAACGTATCATGAATTTGCAATTTATTTTTATTTATATTCGGGAATTGCGTCAAAATGCACGTTGCCATATTTGTTGGCTTGCATGTTGCCACCTCTCTCTCTCTCTCTTTCTCTCTCTTTTGCTTGTTTACACTTTAGGCGTTTCAGCGTTTACACTTGTCCGAATTGTGATTTCGATGACGATTTGCTAGATCTTGTCTAAGTTGACACGCAAATGGTAAAAGCGAAACAACTGCGTGGCTTTTTACTAATCTGTGTTACACTTTTCCACTTTGCGTGTCAATTTTGATTGCGATGACGATATGGAATGATTCCATAGCATTAGGCAAATTTAAATTTTCATGAATCAGGTGTTTTCATTTGAGTTTTTCTTCATTTTCAGCAATTTAACGAGGAGTGGGAATCTGCAAGCCAATATATCAATGTAAAATTTTTATTCTTTGATAAATCAAATGATTTCTGCTTAGGATAGCGGTTTTTTACTTGCTTTTCCCAACGTATGTTATATATCAACATATATATATATATATATATATATATATATATATATATATATATATATATATATATATATATATCAACAATATACGATGACTTATGCTCAAAATAGATATGCAAGTCTATCCGCGAGAAGTGATATATCAAATATTTGTGATATATAAAAACAAATTTAGTAACATCTTTATGGAAAACTAATGCTTTAAATAAGTCAATTTTTTAAGAATTGTACAAATTATTTGAAGTAATAATTAGATAAAGGAGTGATGTGCTTTTTTATTTTAAAAGTTCCGTTCCTTTTTTCTGCCTTTTTGGTTGTGATCACAGTAACAGTTTCAAATCGCTGTGATTTCATAGTAGCAGTCACGATAAACGCTGCTACTCAAAAATCACTGACTAGCTCATCTCTAGTATTTATCTTTTCGCAAATGTAACACCGCATTCTTGGTGTTACAAACATTCAGACAAACTACTAATATCCACCACACTGAAGGGTATAAAAGAGTGGCACGGGTTGCAGCCATCAACAATGGCGTCTGCAGCGGACGGGAACAAAATAAGAAAAAAACAAAATATATATATATATAAAAAGAAGAAAAAAAAAAATACGAGCACTTGAAATAATTTTCACATTTCCGTTACAAATAAAAACTATTCACTTACTAATATGGCCGCACACCGGATCATCCGGTTGTGCTTTTCACTTTGTGTACGCGGCCTGGCCAGGACTCTGCAGAATTTTGCTATTCGATCACCCTGCTCGGCCCTCAACCGTCAAAGTGTGCGACTAATGTTGTTCATTAGGGTAACTCGTTAGTTTGTTTGTGTGTTTGTTTATTTATTTATTTGTCGTAGTTTCATTTATAGCCGACTTTCAGCTTTCGAGTTCCATACGCACGCAATGCAATAATTTGTTGAAAAATAAAGAAGCCAAGTTAACTAAGGACAATGAGGACAACGCGCACATTTCAGGACATACGCTGCATTTAGCAGAGTTGTGTGTGCTGCTTGTGTCTCCGCTTCGTTGTGTCGTGCATAACCAACTCATACTTAATACTTACTACCATACTCAGACAAACACTCAAGCAAACCTCTTACTTTCTCTATTTATTAGTTAAACGCTCACTCCATTGCAGCGCATTTACAAGTCGTTAAATGCCGATTAGTTGATTTTGGGGGACCGATTCAAACTTGACCTGCTGTGACTTGGTACTATAAATTTTTTATTCATTTAAAAACAATATTTAATAAACTAAACTCAATTTCGTGTAATCATTGGTGTGGTGAGATGTTAATGGTGACCGACTGTATTTTCAGTTCAAATGTGAGCCGCACTAAAACAACAACTTTCAGTTTGAGCTTCAAATTATTTTCATTTTTGATTCTTCATGAAGAAGGATAGGGAGCAACTTTCATTCAATCACAGCGACGCTATCTACACTATCAAAACTTTGATGCGTGATGTGTGATTTGTGATTTCGCTCAAACTGCGGCATTTCCATACCAAAACAAAAGAAAAAACGTTAAATTCGGTTGTATCGAAGCTCTAATACCATTCACAAACGGTGAGACATAAACTTTAAATGGCTTTAAATGGGGCATACTCCAAAAAGTGTACGGCACACGCCTACTAGTAGATGTGTATGAAGCGACCATCTGTAATATGCCACCATATGTATTGAATTTCAAGTTGATATTGACGTTTTCCATATAAATGCATTAAAGTGTACTGGACTACCTGAAAAAGTGGGCGGGCCATTCCCATTTGAATATGTATATGAAGCGCCTGTTCACTAAGGTCCACCGAATCGAATTTCAAGCTAATATTAATTTAAAAAAAATAAGTTTTTCATACAAAAACACAAAAGTGGGCGGTGGGTTTGTGTAGGGGCTACCCCAAAAGGTAGACGAAACACGCCTATTCGTTTATGTAAGTTAAGCGGCTCTGTAATACGTTTTTGGCGTTGCTTACTAAAGTGCGGCTCCGTTAATTCGTATAGCAGTAAGCAGTTTTCTATGTTGTGAGTTCAAACCTCGGACGAACTCAGAAAAAAGATTTTATTGAAACAAACTTATTATACGCTTACAATGTTATTTTCATATATTCTACCATGTGCACCGCTCGCTAGATAACGCTAATACGCCAACACACACACACACACACACACACATAACTATAGCTTTCACAAGCCAATGCAAGCCGAACGATTAGGGCGGTCGTGCCTGTATATCGCTTGTTCAGGCGGAACGTTTGAAATGGGCATGATCTTTTCGCGTGAATCGATTTAAAAGACGTTATCACGTCAAAATTTTTTTTAAATCTAAAATACTCCTTAAATTTAAGTCATTTCAGAATTGTCTGAAATAATTTTTTCGTTAAAGTGTCCTATTCAAATGACGCAAAATAAGAACACCGCATTTGCCGGTTTTTTTGGTAAAATTTTTTTTTTTAATACTTAATGCTTTGACATCAAATTTTGCTTCTAATCAAATTATGTGAGTGTGCTACGCCTTCTTTTGGCGATTACATAAACAAACTTAATGCATCCTTTTGCTCTATGGGTACGAAGTATATAAATAATTTTGATTAAACACCATTTGATAATTGCTTTAATAACAGAGCTTGCAAAATATGCTCAACCAAATTATTCTATACCGAAAAGACAGAATAAAATGAAGAATACTCGCTTACTCTCTCAACAGAATACTTCTTTTTGGATTCTTTCGTGTTTTCTCTTTCATGCTTCTCGATGAGCAAAACACACGAAGCTGTCTTACGATAATAGCTTGATGGTGACACTTTGGTTCGACACTCAGCAATTGCGCATCAGCAACTGAGCAAGACGTGATAAGCGGAAGCGAAAAGTGTCTTTTTTGTTGTTGTGACGTTAGGTTGTTGTAGCTTTAAATATTTCATCACAGGCAAAGCGTGGAAGAGGGAGGCAGAAAGAGATAGGGCGCTAAATTGTGTGCATATGTTCAAATATAGGTAACACACATACATGCGCAAAAGACACTTTCAACAAATTTTGCGCAGAAAAGTGTCTTTTGAAAAAAGACCACAATGAGAATAAACAGAGTTGAAATGTCTTTTCGCTTCTATTTTAAATCGTGTCCGCTCGCAACAGTTTTTTTTCGTATTGCCTGTAAAAAAAGATCACTTGTTGCGAGCTCTGTTTAATAGACATGTAATGTCTAGTTGGATTTTTGTATTGCTTGACTTCTGCCCTTATTAAACTTAAACTGTATAGGGTCTTCACCATGCAAGTAGGTTGAACAAGTTGCTTCAACATTTTACACCAATGCTTATACAAATATTTCTATATATTTTAAGTCTAACAGGCTTGTTCCGGTTCTCACTTTCGGCAAATTATGCGAAAGTTGTTTTAATTGTATGGTAATTTTACATATGAAATTATTTCGCGATTTGAATTCACTTGGCATTGATCATGTGAAATTCATATTATTCAAAGCAAATTAATTTCAAATGCAAAATTATTGCATACGTGAAAAATTGACCATTTTTGCGAATTTTTAGTTTCGCAAAACTTTCCCGAAAGTGAGAACCGGAGATAAAGTTTTTCTGATTGCTGATTTGTAATCAGCAAACAAATTTACGAAAATTACGCATCAGTAATCGCTTAATAAAATATCATTTTACAGTGCTGATTGGTTCCGCTTCCAATAGTCCAAATGCCAACTGGAAGTTGTAAAGGCGTGTACCTTTCCAATGCACTAAGTCACACATAGATGGCGAAATAAAGAAATAAACTATTCCAAAAGATCTGTTAGCCTTGGAACACACCTTTACGTTTGTTTAACTGAAGCTTTTATAGCATAAAATTTCGATTGAATTTTTATCATTTTTCGACAGTCTTTCCACAACTTCAACCTGAAATGTATTCGCGACTTTTCTCATAATCAGTTTCTAATCTACTACGAAATCTTCGCATAAAATAACAAACTAAACAAAATTCTTCACACATCTTCAAGAATCTGTCATATGAAATCTCTGACTCCAGTTTTTCATATGTAGACATATATGTAAAATCTTTTATCGATTCAACAAACTTCTTCTATTCAATTGTCAATCCATTAAAAAAAACTTTACGCTTCTATCAAATTCAGATCTATTCAAGAATCTACTCTCTCTCTCTCTCTCTCTCTCTCTCTCTATAATCTATATTGTAACAAACAAACCGTCCTATTTTATGAAATATCTTACTATTCGCGCTTTTTATGAAAGGTATTCATATGAACTAAATAGCATTCAACATATTTAATGAATATTATTTTATTAAGTGATTCGCTGTGTTAAAATTTTAATAAATTTCAGCATACAAATTTAGTTGGAAGTTTTCAGTATGCTTTCTTTCGCACCCCTTAAATGGATTAATGATGGAAATACTCGTAAATTGCAAATATGTTCATTAAAACTCAAAAAATAAAAAGTTCAAATTAAAATTGAATGGAAAAAAAAAACAACACCAAACTATTTCATAATAAAATTATTTAATGGAATAAAATGCGCGGAAAAATGTTTACGCTGTTCAAGTGACACTCTATCTGAAATATTTTCCAACAAAATTTCAATAGAAATATATGCGAGATAATATTTTACAAGTGCAAGTGGGCATATGGGGCGTGGCTTACATTTAATGCAGCTGTTCGGAGACCGGCGGCTATGAAAGTGAGTGCCCTCTGGCGATTGATGATGGATGTATGAGTGCATTGATTGAAAAATATACCATGGTTTTTCTATACAGCAATATTATAATTACAGAAATTATAAATCACTAACTACTTTTTCACGTACATACGATTATTTAGCTAAATATTAAATTAATAAATATCAAATATTTCCATTTATCAATCAGAAGAGCGAAACGATATTTATGCAAATGCATAGATACAAAATTTATTTTTCATTAAATATTAGTTACAAAATTACCTCGACAATCAATCAGTTCAGAAATTATTTATTATTAAGAGTAGATGTTATGGCAAACTAGTAAATTTAGAACTTCAAAGTTGCTGAATTCAGAGCTGGGTGCAAACAAACCAGAATTTCAAGCTTAGCTGTATGCGTTGAGCTTAGTAAATTTAGAACTTCAAAGTTGCTGAATTCACAGCTGGGTGCAAACAAACCAGAATTTCAAGCTTAGCTGTATGCGTTGACAGTGTGAATATGTTTTTTTTTTTGTGTCCTGAGTCACCAATCCGTAATTAAGGAGGGTTGCCGGAACTGATGTCCAGCGCAAATGTGTCTAACGGATGTTTCTGAGCTATTTGAGCTGTTTGTAAAATAATCGTTTCTGTGCGATCTCGAGTGAATGGCAATCAATAACTTTCGCTAGTAATATGGACTTCTGCAAAGAACTTCATACCCAATGTATATAACAGCCCAACATAAGAGTTTCTGATGCCATAAAATATATTGAATATATATTTTATAATATATATTTTATATATAAAGAATGTTGTACATGCGTATATTGAGCTGCACATGCAGGCTGCGTACTTAAGTATAACAAGAAAAAACGTTAACTTCGGTTGAACCGAAGCTCTAATACCATTCACACGAAATTTTAAATATTATTGTAAAACATAAATAGGATTTAAATAGGGGCTATCCCAAAAAGTGGGTGGTACACGCCCACTAGTAGATGTGAATGAAGCGATGTAGTAGATGTGTAACATGCCGCCATATCGAATTTCAAGTTGATATTGACGTTTTCCATACAAATGCATAAAAGTGAACTGTGGGTTTATATGGGACTACCTCAAAAAGTGGGCGGGACACGCCCCTTTGTATATGCATATGAAGCGGTTGTCCATTAAAATCCACAAAATCAAATTTCAAGCTAATATTTATCTAAATGATGGATTTTTTCATAAAAAAACACAAAATTGCACGGTGGGTTTGTATGGGGGCTACTTCAAAAAGTGCACGGGCCACGCCCATTTTTCTATGTATGTTTAGCGGCTGTCTCTTAAAAGGCATCATATCGCATTTCAACCTAATATTGACTTTAATAAAAAAGTTTTTCTTGCAAAAAGTCAAAAGTGGACCATAGGTTTGTATCGGAGCTACCCCAAATAGTAGCGGGCCACGCCCGTTAGTCTCTGTATGTTAAGCGGCTGACCATAAAAAGGCACCACATTGCATTTCAACCTAATATAGACTTTAATAAATAAGTTTTCTTACAAAAAGTCAAAAGTGGGCAGTAGGTTTGTATGGGAGCTACCCCAAATAGTGGGCGTGGCAGGTCAATCTTGATACTCTATTAAACTACAATAAAAAGAAGTATATGTGCAAAATTTCAACTGGATAGCATAAAAATTGGTCCCCAAAAAATGCGCAACAACATACAGACGGACAGACGGGCATGGCTAGATCGATTCGTCTCGTCGAGCTGATCAAGAATATATATACTATATACTATACGTTACAAACTTTCAATACCATACCAAACTGATAATACCATTTCACACTATGTGTGAATGGTATAAAAAGAAACAAAAGAATGTCCGTTACTTCTTGGGACGAACTTATGTATATAAAGATGAGATAGAACGTTGTTTACATTTCACATTTTAACATATATATCTTCTTAAAATCCTTCTTGATCCAAATTCGAATCGATATAGCTTCGTTCTGTCTCTATATTTCTCCATCAGAATGAACGTCGAGATATTGAAAATGAAAAGTGATATGTCCACCGAAATTAAATACTCTTTGACTCTCCTTTTGCTTTTCAGGCAGAGTATTTGTAGTGACTGTGCGAAACATACTATTAAGATAGCTCTAATACTAATCTGACCCCCTACTTGCTCTGACCATTTTAGTTAGTTTTTCTATAAGAACATTTTTTGTTTGTGTTGTTACTTAGCTTGAAGTCTCCAATGTGATATGGTTGCATCCTGGGTCAATCGAAATAGTATCTCGAAGTTGAGCACAGTCGATTATTGGATGAATTATTATTATTATTGCTATAATACGCTATAATTCGCTATACTTTCAAAAATTCGCAGAAAAGTTCGAGTTTCAATTTACAAGTTTATAAAACACAGTTTCAACTATCGTAATTAGAATAGAAAGATAAAAACGTCTGTAGTACATTGTGCGTACACCAAATCTCAGACCATTCTTAAATAATTTCCTCTTTTCTTCAGAATCATATGTAATGACCGGTGGAGCTACAAAGTTTACAAATACTTCTTACAACATTCTTATAAGGTCGCAAAATTTTGTATTACTTTTATCAGATCTAAGGTTTTTATAGTTGGCTTAAGATCTTATTTGAAGTAAAAACAGTAACAACACTTTTTTGAGCACAATGAATGTTAAGAAAGCGAAATTGTCTCCGTAGCTTAACTTTATTTGCCATCAAAGAGTTGTTCTGTTTTCACATTGATTATATTTCTCAATGTTAAAATTGCCATGAGACCGTTAAAAAAGAATATCTAATTTTCTTTGCAGATGATCTACACATCTACAAAGAAAATTATTTGTTTTTTATTTTTTTTTCATGTATAAAAATTCTTTGACTTCGTCCCAGTGAGTCTCTATGTCACTGGGACGAAGTTAGCAGTTCTGCTACTGCTAGACGACGCCAGATGATAGAAGACCTTCTCATTCTGCGGCTGCAATGTGCGTTACAAAATATATATGCCGAGTAGAATGATATCAAACGATACAAGATGACAGGAAGATAAATAGTAATTTGCGCAGGCATTTGTTGTTAAATACCTGCAGCACTCTGGCAGTAGAGTGTTTTAATCAAATTAATCTCGGAATGGTCGCCTACGCTTTGAAGCTTATATTAATGCGATTATTTGTAAGTAGGCACATGCCATATGGTGTAGTCTAGATCGTTGAAGTTACATATAAGAAAATGCCTACACATATGATTCCTTTTCCATTTTTTTTTAACTGACGAAGGTCGTTTTATATGATGGTCCAAGAGCTCACTAGCTGCTATTGTATGAAGTACCAGTTGACCTCATTGAAAGTTCTTTGATTAAGCGTGTTATCTTTTGGAGGAACTCCATTACATGCTATTGCTTTCTATAGTGCACTGTGTGAAGAAGATCGATGAAGCTCAGATATATGGGTGACCGCTACTTCACTGACTGTTCCACGACCTTTCAAAATTAGTTAACATGATCATTGCATCGTCTACGCTGTCAAAATCCAGCTTACTCATTGCATAGATGCGGTTCCATGGAGTCGTTTGCCGATAAACAGATCAATTATCTTGTCTGTAGTGCTTATATGGTTTTAGATGCTCTGCAGCATTTTTGTCCGACCTTTTGATTTAAGCAACAGAAGAAACAGTGCAGTGGAGATACTCTGCCGCACTTGAAGCTGAACATCTTTCGAAATGATTAACTCTTCATTATTGGTACTTCAGTGGCTTCACTGATCGATGGTAGCGATTAGCGAATATTTTAGATGCTTTCTAATAAAGGCAAGCTTATATCGATTGATCATTTTAACTTGTTCTTTATTAATATGCTGTACTAAACTTCAACTCAATGAAAAATATCTAAAATGACAAGTCACTAAAAAGGAAGCATAGCGACTACAAAGGAGAAACCTATGTAGCATTGAGAAATCTTCCGTTTCTTCAAGACTTCATCTTGAACGCTCATATTCCGGAAAGCTCAACCGAGGCGTAGTCAGCAAACAGATCTAAGCAATTCCAACTGACTGATGCCTGTGCTTCTCAAAATCTTCATCAAAAGTATATCCAATCAAACAGTAGTTCGAGCATTATTGAAACTACTACTTATCTTTGTTAATATTCTAAACTACTAAAAGCCTTGACGCAATCTCTACTATTCAACTTTATTTGTGCAATTAAAATATTTATTTCAAGAGTTCCAAATTTATTTTGCAAAAATCATATCAAAAGTTTTGGTCTTGCACCATCAAAATCCAATCAACGCTGCAAACAATCCATGAAATTCAACCACAACAACAGAATATACAAATGTGGACTAGACTAGAATACAAGACTAGCATAACGCATCTTATGAATATCCTTTTTGCTACGGACGATGACTTGCGATGCCAATCTGAATTTCGAGTGCAAATGTTGCGTTTGACTTTAAGCGAACACTCAGTACAACTAAAAAATGAAAAAGAAAAATAAAAAAATAATAATATTTTATGTAGCAGAACGAGTATCTCGATTTATATGCTGATTTATTTATTTGTTGCCGCTGCCGCAAAGCAGCGTGCTTTTCTTTCGAATTTAATTTAATTTATATTTCATTTTCTTTCACTTATTCCGCAGAGTCGTCGTCGTCGTCGTCGTACTGTGCAACTCTTCCACTCAGTCTTACCATCGAATCAACTGGACTCCTCGACTCCAATCGACTCGAATCGTTCAGTTGAATCGAATGCCAGATACTATATACTAATAATGTTTGCGTCCATTTTATTGGGCAAAGCCATTTTGTTGACTCGCCGCCATTGCTCCGCTTTGTACGAAGCAGATACTTCATTCAACCAGTTCGCTGCTAGTCGTTCATATTTGTATCCAGTATACAGTCCAGTCAACTGCATAGCCACATTGCCTCGCAATGCTCATCGCACATTTACTCGTATACATTGCATTGCTCATGGGAAATCAGTTTAATGGAAATTATAACATTCGATTACTTTTCAAACTACAAAAAAAAAAAACAAGAAAAAACGTTAACTTCGGTTGAACCGCAGCTCTAATACCATTCACACGAAATGTTAAATAGTATTGTAAAACATAAAAAGGGTTTAAATAGCGGCTACCCCAAAATTGGGTAGTAGAAGCGATGTAGTAGATGTGTAAGATGCCGCCATATCGAATTTCAAGTTGAAATTGACGTTGTCCATACAAATGCATAAGAGTGAACTGTGGGTTTATATGGGAGTACCTCAAAAAGGGGGCGGGATACGACCATTAGTCTATGTATGTTAAGCTGCTGTCGATAAAAAGGCACCATATAGCATTTCAACCTAATATTGACTTTAATAAAGTAGTTTTTCTTACAAAAAGTCAAAAGTGGACCATAGGTTTGTATGGGGGATTCCCCAAAGAGTGGGTGGTTCCAACCCATTAATTTTTATGTCAAGCATCCGTCCACTAGAAGTTTCCATATCAATTATTAATTTGATATTGACTACAATAAAAATGTTTTTCATACAAAAAGTCCAAGGTGGGCGGTGGGTTTGTATGGGGGCTACCTCAAAAAGAGGGTGTGGCGGATCAATATTGATACTCTATTAAAATGCAATAAAAATAAGTGTATGTGCCAAATTTCAATTGGATAGCATAAAAATTGGTCACCAAAAAATGCGCAACAACATACAGACGGGCAGACAGACAGACGGACAATGGATAGATCGACTCGTCTCATCGAGCTGATCAAGAATATATATAGTTTATGGGGTTACGATGTCTCCTTTAATGCGTTACAAACTTTCAGACAAACTGATAATACCATTTCACAATATGTGTGAATGGTATAAAAAAAGGAAGCAAGGAAAAAAAGGCGAACAAATTTAAGAATGAAAGAAGTACATGCATACAGTACATCATAGAAATATATTACCTATCCGAGATGAAAATAATCTTCACTAATGTTTATAATCTATTATAGTTGATATGGTTAGCTAACCCAAAGAAAGGGCCTTTCAGTGACAATTTTTACACAATTTGATACAGATGAAGAAGATTTGGTACATATGTAAAACGCAACGGGACAAATAAGCTACACTGGAAAAGGGGGGTCCGTACGGCTCCACCTCTTTTATAACAGAAAAACAAAATTGGGTAAAGTTTACAAACTATTGAACGCAACTGAGTGAAATTTAATACATCTGTAAAGGTCAACGGTAGATCTAAGATTCACTGAAATATTGAGATTTGGTACATATGTAAAAGAGATATGGAGAAATAAGTTCCACTTGGAAATTGGATGGTGAATCGCCTCCAAAATATAAGAGAAAACATAAATTCGTTATATATAAACATCCATATTAATGCAGATGAATGAGATGAGAGTAAAAAATAAGATAAACTTAAAAAAACAATTGGTGCTCCTACAATAATAAAAACAAGAGCGAATGTAGCAACGCAAGTGTTCAAGTTAATGGGCTATTCGGGCGGTTTTAAGAAACTGAGAATATTTACAGCAGTGCTGCCTAAAGTTACAAATCGAAGTACATACACCAATACATATAACATTTTTATTGCTCCCACATTCTATATATGTGCAATTTTTGCTGGTTTATTCAAAGAACTGTGTGTGTGTGTGTGTGTGTGTGTGTGTGTGTGTGTACATCGGCAAAAACAAAACAACAAAATCACGTAGCAAGCGATACGGTTGTTGTTGTTGCTGTACGAAGCCAGGTAACGCTGTACGAAGCCAGGTAACGAAGAACGATACATTTGTTTGTGTAATTTATATTATAAATGCAGAGAGCTCTGTGTGTGTACATCATACATGCTCAACGTATGACAAAAATGCATGAGGAGCACACGGCATCCCTGAACTACAGAGATAACATATGTTTTTAGCTATATAGTTAACAGATTCGTATGCAACGCCATCTTATGGAAGATGGAAGTACAAAAAATAACAAAAAAAAAGAAAAATCCTGGATTGGGGGGCGAGCGGCATTCGTTACTATCGCTGGGATCCCATTGCCAGAGCTCGACCAAAATTACGTGGTATAGAATTTTCGTTGAACAAACTTAAGAAAAACAAACAAGAGAAAACGTTAACTTCGGTACAGCCGAGTATTGAACTCTTCACAAGCATCTAACCAAGTAATGTCAAATCTTTTAATGCTCTAGATGTAATTTGTAAAATTCATGCGATTTTAAAAGCCCGAAAAATATTACATTTTTCCCTTTCATAATCACAAAGTGGGAGGTTGGTTTTTATGGAGACTACCTCTAAAAGTGGAAAGGATTCGCCCATTAATAACTAAGTGAAGCTTCCGTCTAGAAGAACTCAGCATATCGAATTTTAACTTTATATTGACTGTAATAAAAAGTTTTTCATACAAAACCCGAAAAGCCCCGGGGTAGCCACCATTAAAACCCACCGCCGACCTATTAAATTTTGCATGGAAAACTTTTTATTAAAGTCAATATAAACTTGAAATTCGATATGTTGGCTTCTATTATAGACAAAGCTTTCCGCCCATTTTTAAGGGTAGTCTTCTTAAACGCCAACCGCGCATTATGTGGTGACCAATTTGTATTGCAACTAATTGTAAATTGGCAGTCAATTAGAGAATCAAAATTGGGATTTCACGCCCACTTTTTGGGGTTGACCTCATACAAACCACCCGCCCACTTTTGACTTTTTGTCAGAAAAACTTTTTTATTAGAGTCAATATCAACTTAGTCAACTTAATGGACGAACACTGTGTGACCCTCCCACTTTTTGAGGTAGCCCCCATGCAAAACCATGACCCATTTTCGTAACTTTGTATGTTAACTTTCAATATCAATTTGACATTCAACATGGCGGTTTCTCCGCAAATACTTGAGAAAAGTACTGTCAAATACTGTGAAATAGGGAAAATGCGCACCATTACTAGACAGCTTCAGGGGTCCTCTATGCAGTGGAGAAAATTAAATTAAGAGCGATATGGTCGTCACATCAGATCTAACGAAAATGAGTATTTCAATATCCGACAGTTCAAAGCGTGCACCAAAAATAAGCTAAAGCTTAATACTGAGATCGATGAAAATTTTTGATACCGAAAAAACCTCATACGAGTATAAAAAAAAGTGCTGTCAAACAATAATCAAAAATTTTCGGCACGAACTGTTTTTCATCGAGTACTCAGCTAACAAAAATATTTGCTACCGAAAATATTTTATATACTCAAAAACAGGTGACAAAAAGAACGTGACCTTTTGCATTGCCGTCCGAAAAAAAAACCAAAGAAAAATCAATATGTGTGGACTTTTCACCTAATAAATATCTAATGTTGATTTAAGAACAATGTTTTTTGTTTGTTTGACGTGGCAGTAATAATATACAATTTCGGTAGCAAAAATTTTCATCGATCTCAGTATTTGGTTTAAATAGAAAAATTTCGTTTGAAATATAAAGAATATATTTCCACATACATTATACCATAGCTGTGTCTAACGCATCGTCCGGAAGCGACAGAAGCGATAGGACAATCATTTCTCAAAGTCCGAAATCTGGGTCCTTCTGTTCATATGCACCATCGTATGGAATGAACTGATGACAGAACTGACAAGTAGCCTTCTGTCGCCAGCAAACACCAATACTTGTACCCGAAACGAATTGGTTTTCCCTTGATGAAGAAAATTCACGAATGCTGGCTATAGTAGTCAATCATTTGTTGATCAATTGTAAGTTTATCAAAAAATATACTGAATTGAAGCATATCGACGGTGTCTGCATGTTAACTAAAGTTCTCTCTTCTCCATCACTAACTGCATAAGACATATTTTCAAGAATAGCTTCCAGCTCTGTGGCAGTAACAACTTTCTGACGAAGAAACATTCTGAATGCAAATGCTCCAGAAACACAAGCGAAATCTTACAATTTGGGAGATATGACAAAGTGAAAGTAAAACTATAACAACATACCGGTCCGGTATTTAAATACCCATGTCATATCTGAGCTATGTGCGTACGTATCAAAAAGATTTTCTTTCAATTTCTATGGTCCCCCAGGCACACATCTCAAAATTTCATCAAAATCGTACGAGCCAATCTATAGACTGGTTTGCATGGGTCAGTATGCCCCTTTTATGCTATGTATACAGGGGTATAACAAGTAGTAATTTAATTTATATCTAAATTTAGTCATCTTTCTAACGTTGTACATATCATGATGAGAGAGTTCGTCATTCAGTCTAATGTATGGCACAAGGCCTAATTAAATAAAAATTTACCCTAAAAACAATTAAGACAAAGTTTGTATCTTTCTAAAATTTATATTTGTAAATTTGTAGTGTTACAGATTAAACATGCAGCGATATATTTACTTGTATTTCTTTTGAAATTATAAAATTGTCAAAGCCAAAGCAAATTTCTTCAAAAAACGTTTAACAGAAGTTTTAGCAGACTATTTTCTAAACAATTTTTCGTTGTAAATTTCTGTGTGCCAGACTCTACACAAACACACAAAACTTTATCCAAAGATAATAAATATTTTATGCACTAAAACAGTTTAACAACTTATTTTCATAATTTATCCAATCTTTCATTGGAGAGCGACGACCCACAGTAGGAAAGTATTTAGCTGTGGCATTGTGGAAATATAATTTTCCAATTTACTGTAAAACGTCAAGCATGAGCGCAGAAAAATGGAAAATCAAGGAAAAATTTGATGTCATCTTCAAGAATCACAGGCAGAAAAAGATAAAGGACCTTCGTCTCCGAAACTATTGCAATATGGACATACGAGGGCTGCTATTTATATTTCGAGAACTGGCAACACTAATGTTAAAAGCAAAAATCTGGCAACACCATAATAAAGTTTGACATTTGTTGGCATAAACGTTCTCACAAAGTTTTGATGTACAATTGCTATTTGTTTTGTTTACAGTGATTTAAGAAAAGCAATTTGGCCAAAAAATGAAAATTTCAAGAGAAGCTTTTCGTTGGAATCTCAACAAGAATGTGACAATGAACTCAGTTCTTTGTATGGCGATAAAACACCATCAAAAACCACAGTATATCGCTGGTATAGTGAATTCAATCGTGGTCGTAGTTCGGTCGCCGACGAATTCCGTGAAGGTCGTCCAAAAGCGGTTGTTGTGCCCAAAAACATCGATGCAGTGCGTGAACTGATAATGGAAGATCGTCATGTTACATATCGTGAGATAGAGGCATCCTTGCACATTAGTTCCACTTCAATACATTCGATTTTGCATGAACACTTAGCTGTAAATTAAATTTGCTCTCGTTGGATTACCCATAATTTATCAATCGCTCAAAAAAAGGCTCGCGTCGATTGGTGTAAGGAAATGATTAAAAAGTTCGACCGCGGTGCTTCAAAAGACGTGTATAAAATCGTGACAGGTGACGAATTATGGATATTTGCGTATGAGCTGGAAACAAAACAGCAATCGACTGTGTGGGTATTCCAAGACGGTCCAAATCCAACAAAAGTTGTTTGTGGAAGTAGCACAGCGAAGCAAATGATCGCCTGTTTCTTGGGCCGAATGGGTCATTTGGCCACTGTTCCGCTTGAGCAACGTAGGACGGTCAATTCTGAGTGGTACACAACCATTTGTTTGCCGGAAGTCTTCGGAGAAATACGTAAAACCAAACGCCAAAGACGAATCATTCTCCATCATGACAATGCGAGCTCTCACACATCTCGTCAAACAAGTGCATTTTTGAGCAGTCAAAACATCGAATTAATGACTCATCCTCCGTACAGTCCTAATTTGGCATCCAATGACTTCTTCTTGTTCCCGAGTATGAAAGGTAAACTGCGTGGTCAACGATTTACGAGCGCCGAATCGAAGAAGCAGTTGAAGCGTTCAAAAACCATGTTTTTGGAGGTGTCTCAAGAGGAATGGAAAAACTGCTATGACAAATGGTTTGAACGAATGCAAAAGTGTTGTTATTGATCATCAAGGGGAATATTTTGAAAAACAATAAAGCCATTTTCATTTAAAAATGTTTGTTATTATTTGCTATTCCCGAAATATAAATAGTACCCCTCGTATGAGCGTACTCAGATACATTTTTATAGTTGGCATGAATAGAAAATTGTAATAAAGTTATATACTATTTTATTTGCTAACCACACATGTTTACAAAGAAATAATATTAAAATACAGAATGCAGATTGCATTGCCTTCGAATCGAATCGAATAGAATAGAATTGAATTCAATTCGATGCGTTTGCATAGTTCATCAGTTGTATTGTCAGTTTAACCCTGCCGTTAGGTTAGAAAAAACTTGCGAATCTTTGGTTAAGGGACCATTTGGTCCATACTGCAATTTTCATAAAATTACCAACAAATTTTTCTACTTTGTAACTATATAAATATAAAGAATTATCATTGAAAATGCAACTACGTACGGCAGGGTCAAGTTTGGCGACAAATGGAGCGATATAGATGAAGACGCATTGCGCGCATATATTGCTGTACTCATTCATGCAGGGGTATATCGGTGTGTATATTATTGTTTATTTTATTTCAGTGAAATAGTTGGCTAATAATAACATTTTCCATGACAGTGCCAAAACTGAAGATGTTCACGGCTTATTTGATGCAAAATTTGGTCGCCCCATTTTCCGATCAATAATGTCTGAAGAAACATTTCATATGATTTCCAGTGCACTCCGATTCGATGATGTTTCGAGTCGACGACAAATGCAGCGTAGCGATAAATTCGCTCATATTCGTGAACTGTGGGACCGTTGCCAAAAACTGCTTCCAATGTTTTACAACTGTCATGAAAATGTCACCATTGATGAGCAGCTTGTTGCGTTCAGAGGACGCTGTTCTTTTCGACAGTTTGTGCCATCAAAACCAGCAAAATATGGTTTGAAATTTTGGCTGGCGGTGGACTCTAAGTCCGGCTACGTATGGAAAATACAACCATATCTTGGTAAACCTAGAAATGGAAAGCCTGAAAAGAATCAAGGAGAACGTGTAGTATTGGAGTTGACACAATGCTTGCAAGGGCAAAATATTTCGGGCGACAATTTTTTTTCAACGTATGAGTTAGCGAAAAAACTTCATGAAAGAAAACTTACATATGTAGGAACAGTACGCAAAAACAAAACTTTCATTCCTCCGAAATTGCTGACTGTTAAAAAACTGCCGTTGTACAAGTCCACATTTGCATTCAATGACATTGCAACATTAGTATCATACATCAGTCACAAAAATGAGGCCACCATATTGATTTTTGACAGCTTCAATTGATGAGAGTGGATCGAAGAAAAAGCCGGAAATTGTTTCTTATTATAATTCTACAAAAGGTTTGATAGTTTTTTGTTCGCTTATATTTTTGTATGCATCATCTCTATTTCAGGTGGCGTAGATAGTGCTGATCAAATGATTGGATCCTACACCACAAAACGTAAAACAAATCGATGGCCAAGCATAGTATTTGCAAATATTTTAGATATATGTGCGTTGAACGCATTCATACTATTTTCTGAAATCGATGGTTCTTGGACTCCAGCTGATCAGTGTCGCAGGAGACCAGAGTTATTGCGGCAACTAGCACTTTCATTGGCTGAGGCGCATATGATGAAACGGACTACATTATCCCAACAAAACTTCTCAGCATAACTATTGACAGAAATACGAACACAATGCATAAATTCAGAGGCCTCCTCAAGTAATGCTACTTCTAATCTGGCGGCTCGAAATCGTGGACTTTGCAGTTGTTGCAAGTCAAAGTCTGACATAAAATGTCTATGGACCAAATGATCCCCTAACCTAAGATTCGAAATTTTTCATTTTTCTCAGCCACGCCTTAAGTCAGGAAGTTGAATTTTCGCTGATAGCACTGTTTTATAAAAAGACCACATTAGCTAAAAAATAAAGTGTGTAGATATCACCGTTCAAAACGTAGAAAGGAAACAAAACAAAAATTGGACCAAATGGGCTCAAACTAATGGCAGGGTTAAGCGTTTGAAATTATGCTTATAGTATAGATTAGAGTGCTGCACGACTTAATTCATTAGAGCGGCTTTATGAATATTCATTCATTTAAATTCAATTCATGAATTCAACACATTCTAAAAAGTCAGCATTCATTTCATTCAATGCAGAATATACTCGCATTCAACTTCACTAACATTCACTTTGAATGACTGAATGAAATGTCAATTCATTTCACTATGAATGAAAGGTTAACCGAAACATTTATTCATTCATTCGAATGCGTTGAAGTTTCGAATAAATTCAGTTGATGGTCGCTTACGATATCAACACGAACACTTTCAGCAGCCGAAGTCTTACTGTACCCGAAGTAATGTTCGGATGGTAGCTAGCAATAGGTAGCTAGCAATAGGTAGCTAGTTGCTTATAAGTAGAGTAAACGAGATGGAAAGAGATTTTGAAGTGAAGCGCCACGCAGCCATTTGCTAAAACAACCTTTAAAAAAAACTTGCGCGACAATAAATTCATTGGCGTTTTGTGTGTGGAGTGAGTAGTGAGAATATGCGTATATGGAGAGAGGGCTCCCTCAACAGGATATGAGTTCCTTACAAAGATTTTGGGAAAAAAACGTGAGTCTACTCTATTCTAGAATAGTGCCGTTTAATGTTCCATATTTTTAGATACCCGGAATAATGTAAAGCGAACTTTTGAACAGGAAAGTATTTGTATAGCTGCTTGGACAGATTTATATTCCACAGTTGTATCCGTTGAAGAAAGAAAATGTTACTAGATATCGATTTGGTGGCACATCTGGCTATAACGCTTGATTACTAAGAAAACATTTAAAGCAAACACATGGTGTTGTCAGAATTCTGCTTTGCAATGCCAATTTCTGGAGGGGATTGGCTCAAAATAGTACAAGAAACCATTCAAGAAAGTGGGATATAGTCGGAATCATTGGGCACCTTGCAACAGGATATGGGCTCCTTGCAAAGAAATCTTGGGAATTGAGGCGAAAACATGAAATTTTAAGTAGCCAACAGATTTGTATACATTCTAGTGCCAACCATCGCTGATGCAATACCCATTCCAAAAACCCATTGGAACATGTCTATTTCACATTATCCTTCTACAATTATATACAATACAATGACATATCTTCACTACAATTCTTTGTGACTAATTCCATACAACAGGAAACCGCAAACAGTTACTGGAATATCCTTTTTTGGTGCCATTTTCTGGAGAGGATTGACTAGAAATTTACTAGAAAGGATTGGCTACAAAAAGCTCAAACAAATCTGCTTATGAGCTGCTCCCGAACATGTGAATTCATGCTCAAGAGAAAGAGCCAAAATGAAGTGAAATGGGCAAACCGTGAGCGACTGTTTTCAAACTCTGATAAAAAATTTTCAAATATGCTGTTGATATACATATATAGTTTTTACTAATTACTTCTCAGTTGAAAGAAATTAATATACTTATTATATTCTAAAATGTAATTTGATAAACTTTGCATAATAAAATTTCAACACGCCAAACTCTTTTATAATTCCGCATTTTCACTGCAAGAAAATGCGGAAAACAAACACACTAACATGAAGCGCATTGATAACATTCGAAGCTATCGCATTCATTCATTCATTCATTCATTCATTCATGACATTCAACTTCATAAGCATTCAAACATAAAAAAACCACAAACTTCGAATGAATTAGAATGAATGGGAACTTTGGAAACTCATTCATTCAATTCACGTTCACGTTAGAAGAATATGCATATGCTTTCATTCGAATTCATTTTAGTGTGATTGTGCCTTTTGCCATTTTGGCCGCTTTCATGCAGGGCTCTAGTATAGATACATTACGTAGTGTAGTCATTAGCACAGAACTGTTTCGCCAGCTCAACTATAGATACTTAAGTATCTATAGGCGCTCAACTATATCTATGGATGTGTGAATAAAGTATCTACTGCTTTAGCTTCATACTGTTTGGCAGCGTAGCTACTATTAATGTGAGCTAATTGATATGTACGCTAATTAATACAAGGCACTAAGGTTAAAGTTCATTTCCATTAGCCTTACTTAAGCTTTAGATACTTTGTCATTTCGAAGCAAGCAAAATAAAAAAAAAAATAAAAAAAAAAATGAGATATATTAAATATTTAACAGGATTCTTTTCTATTCAAACTGCAGCAGTTAGCAAACTATTTATTTAGTTGTAATTGTAATTGTAATTGTAATTGTGCACTAGCAAATTAAGCTCAAACTACAACTCAAGACTTAATTCGTAATTGAAATTTAATTGACAAACGAATGGATAACCGCAACACGTTTAGTTGCCTAAGAGTATATGTTGAATTCCTGCATAGTGTGACTAATGTACTCATTGATGAAAAACTGATTAAAGTCTATAGATACAGTTTAACTTTGGCTTGAGTTATTGACATGAACTCTGAGAGAAAAAATTTTATACATCCGCATATAGACGTGAATACAGAAAATCAGTATTGACATTTCACTGCACGAAATTGTCATGCAAATAAAAACAAAATCCAAAATGTTTTATACAAGTTTTGCACTCAATATTTGCAAAAAGAAAGATTCTCAAATAGTATATGTAGTAGCTAGGGAACGTACTGCAATAAATTTTATCTCAACGAAAGTTATTTACTTGGCATTTGCATTTTATCGATTATAGTGAAGCATCTAAGTGCATCATTAAGAGCCTATTTTGACTATGGAGTTTTCTTCTTGCGCAAGTTTTATGCAACATTAAAATTTGCGTCCTAATTCAAATTTAAACAAATTTCCATTGAAAGCGTATAAAAACTCAATGAAATCTAGCTTATACTATATCTGCTATACAATAATACGCAAGCACTATTTTTATCATAACAATATGTTCGCATATAATTCAATGTAGAAGCAGATATATTATTGGAAAAATGTAGGTGTAAATGTAATAGTTTTGACATACGAGTATTTATATCATAACAAATTTTTATTACACAGAAAAATGTTTAACAAATGTTTTCAACTTAGCTACATGTGCTCTGCCATCAGTCTGCCAGCCGCACATTGTAAATTATATTATGCTTCTCAGAAAAACACGCTATGCATCATATAGTTTTCTATATATATATATATATATATATATATATATATATATATATATATATATATATATATATATCCAATGATAAATACGTTCTCCTATATCCAAACAGAGTGTGTATTTGCACAAAAAAAAATTCGCATATGTTACATTTATGCCAAATAGAATCACATGAGCGAATTACCCATTATTAACGCGAAAAGGACTATCATACAAATTAAAGCAGAAGCAGAAGCAGAAGCGCTCGAATTCACTGTTCAAAACGATTTTTTCTACTTATGTGGAATGTTCTCTATGTGGAATGATCTGAAAACTTGATTACTGTTGTTTGATATCGAAATGAAAAATTTAATCAGCACAAATGCTGCAAGTTCGACCAATGAGGGATACTACGATATATAGTTATTAAAATTTTTTTTCGAAATTTCGCACATTTACCTCATTTACTCAATGTGTGTTGTGTATGATTGCGACAGCAACTAAATATTGGGGCTTCATATAGTTACATTTACAAAATTTGTTTACATTTGAATGCTTTGTTTTGATGACAGTGAATACTGCTACTGCTATTCTTTAATAACAGCTATTTTAAACTGTTACTTTTGCTTAAAAAGCAAAAATCATTTTATGTTACTGTTTCATGTTAAATAGCTTTTAACATCTTATGTCGCGCTTTCATGTTATATATTTAGTAATATTCATTGCTTACGTTTAATGTTATTATTTGTAAAGGTAAATAACCGTTCTTGCTTTTAATATGGCCAACGCAAAACTTCAGTGTTTATATACAATTTGCTACAATTTCTTGTTAAAATCTGATTTTTTATTCGAAGTTACTTAACAGAATTATGCAAAATAGCAGTTTTCGAAAATCACTGTTACCGGCGAACTGTGGTACCAGTTCAAAGCTGCTATTTTTCGATAACAGTGAAAAAAATATCGTGATGTGAAATATCGCTCAACACTAATTGTAAGCCTAATATTATATAAATACATATATTCTTGATCGCCTAGGTAAAACGAGTCGATCTAAACATGTCCGACTGTCTGGCTGTTTGTGTATGAATAGACGAACTAGTTCCTCAGTCGGAATGCCACGTTCACCTTTACAAATAAAAATCCAACGGCCTTCTTTTGCTATATTGTACTAAAAACTAATTTATAACAATCGATATCAACTTTAAATGGTCGATAGAAGCTTGTATATTTATGCTTAATACTTGACGAAAAGGGCATGGTCAAACTGAAAGGCAGCACTGTCTATTCTAGCGTTTTTATATGGAAAATCATTTTTTTTCACGCACAACAAAAAATTATAAATTCAATAGAATAACTTCTTGCAATGTGCGGTTAGCAGACTGATGAGAACTTCTAGCTAAGTACGAAAGCGGCTAAAGTATTTTTCTGTGTAACAAAAATTTGTTATCATTCTCTCTATGCATTGAAAAGTATATGTCAAAAATATTGTTCAATGTAAAAAATGACCTAGAACAAGTTAAAATTCTTATATGCATAATATACAGGGTGTCTCAAAAGAAAGTTCACATTTAAAGAATCGATCAAAAATAAAGTAAGTAGTTTATTGTAAAAATGTTTATTACATACTATTAAAATACACACTTTGGAAATTTATTTCTTGAAAAGGATATTGTCTAAATGTAAACCGTTGCGTTCACGGCATTCATTTAATCGAGCACTCAAAATTCCTATGAAGGCTCGACAGGTATTCTCCGTGATGGCTGCCGTTTCGCGACGGATATTTTCTATTAATTGTGCCAGGGAAGTCGGTTTGTGGCCGTAAACTTTAGATTTGACGTAACCCAACAGGAAAAAGTCCATAGGGGTTAAATCGGGACTTCGTGGAGGCCAATTTATGTAACCTCTCCTGGAGATCAATTTGCCAGGAAAAATTTCAAGCCTCTGCCCAGCATCCTGAGGCTTTAATTCTAGCACAAACTGAATTTTGTAGGGGTGCAGCTTTAAATCTTTGTGTAAAATGCGGAACAATGATGATCTATGTATGTTTAAAGCAACAGCACGCTTCCGAATCAAAAGGTCCGGGTTGTCACGAACAGACTGAGTAACAATGTCTACGTTTCTGAACGTTCTCGAAGACCTTGGACGCCCGGATTTTGATTTTTCATTTTCCAATGAGTCGAGGGCTTGGCGCATCATTTAAATGACGAACATGTCGAATACTGCAGAATTTTCTACGCGCTGCAGTCGCTGAATTTCCGTTTTTGTAAAACTCACGTACGCACAATGCACGGTCCGCTCCCGAGAAACGTTCCATAGCGACTAAATTCCCAAAAGCTAGGCTACTAATCAGCAAATCAAATGTGAACTTCTCTGAACTTTGAGACACCCTGTATTTCGATAAATATAATACACATTTTGTTTAAAACTAAAAATTGTATAAAATATTTAATTTGCTTAGTCATTGTTAGACATATCCTCCTTTGGCTTTGACAACTTTGTTAAGTCTTAGAAAAAACAAGTCACACGATACTCGTATAGGCTTTTGCTGGACTTGGTTCCATTCACGAACAATGCCAAACTTCATTGCGTCCAAACTAGCTCAGGGAAAAGAGAAGTCCATTGGATTCGCATATTGAGATTTATACATCAAGTTTTAAGCAGAAACGAAGTACGACACATTTTATTAACAGTTATTTTATTATCAGTTGCTGACGAGTTCTGCTGGAAGTTGAAAAATTTTGTTGTACAAGGTTGTACAATACGTTTTCACTATATTGCGTTAGTTGGTCGGATACATTTTGAAAACAGAATGCCGCTCAAACATCGGTTGCTACTGCGCCATTGGCTTTCTTTCTCTCTCTCTCTCTCTCTCTCTCTCTCTCTCTCTCTCTCTCTCTCACACACATATAATATTTTTATGTGATACTATAAAAAATGAGACCGTTACCAAATTTAAATTTGTCGTCAATCTCTCGCAACGAACGAAGGCGCATGAAAAATATAAGCTATACGCATTCTTGAGACACTGCCAATAAAGTGACTAAATTTCGATAATATTTACGCTATACGTCTCGTATGTATGTGAATGGTAAACAAAAAACGACTTGTGTAACGAATGTAACAAGCGACAGTTAAACTGACAACACTGATTTTTAATGAAGTGCATTGCATGTGTAGGTATGTAAGTTTTTTTTTTTTTTTTTTTGTAAATATCAGCAGTAGAAACTGTGGCAAGCGTGTCACGCACGTTGCATGCAACCGTTCTACTGCCAATGTTGCCGCCTCTGCTGACTAGACAAGCAACCGCTGCTGCATACTAAAAAGCAAGGAAATAAAATCCTAAAGCAGCAAAAATCTTCACACAAGTTAGTGCGCGAGGTTGGAGTCACTGTGGTAAACCATCGATGTACCGAAAAACAAAAATTTTTCGTGTTTTTTTGTGTGTGTGTGTTTTTTTTTGTAGAGCATAGGAAATCAAAGCAAAGTCTTTGCATTGACAATGTCGCTTAAGTTTTTTTGTTTTTTTTTTTTCTGTCAACATCAAACGCCGTTTAACATGCCACACGCATAAAAGTTAAAATGCCTCAAATTTTTGTGCGCACACTTACATGCCACGCTCACATGAAGGATGCACAAGGACATACATCTACTACTTAGATATGTATGTATGTATGAATGTATCTACATATGTGCTAACATAACAACTACTGTTAATAACAACTGTTACACACTACGCGTCTAATGGCTTGAATAATGTAGGCGCTGCCGAGGTTAATGAAGTAATGAGCTGTGCTAATTTTTTCAATAAATGCGCTTGAGACACATTTGTACAGTAACTGTTAACTGCTAACACAGCAGTTAACCGTTAGTAGTAGTACTGTTACAATTCATGTTCATGTTATGTTACTTATTACAGTTTATTATTACAGTTAATGGCACTGTTAGTTGCTTATGTAAAGCCCAGATAACGCAGATAACTAACACTGTTAAATATTCTATGTTTTTAATAATTACAGCGTTAGCTGTTAAAACTAGCTAATGTTAACTGTGAATTGTACTGTTAACTAAACTTTTAAGTATTACTGTTAATAGCATTGTTCGATGTTCTAAGTACAGTTAACTGCTAATATTACAGTTAACTAGATAGTTGCAGAAGTTGCTGGTATGTTAAAAAGTGTTATTAAAAGTGTTATACGCAGCGCTGTTAATAGTTTAAAGCATTTATAAATATAAAAATAAACTTTGTTACTATCAGAAGCACGAATCAACTCGACGTGACGTCTGTCTTTCTGTCTTTACGCTACTACCAACAGAGTCTTAACATTATCATTTTTAAATTCATTATGAAGACAATCTGGAACTGGCAAATGATTCAAGTCGCGCACCCCGTAAAAACCAACCACACACTTTTTTTTTTATTGTAGTTGATATCAACTTGCATTGCATAATAAAGCTTTGGCACAGGCGGTCGCTGCATATTTGGCTCAAGAACAATGCACACTATACTGGTAAGTACCAATGCATATAATTCTGTGGCGGTCATAATCCTGAGAGGATCCCTTAAAAAAGGCCTATATATAGCAGTTGACGTAAGAGTTGCTGGCAGTGCTGATCCAATCCAGGCGCATTCGTCCGCCATTTCATTACATGATATGCTAGCATGGTCTGCAACCTATATGAGTTCAACTGAGTGTTGTTAGAGTTGGTTTAAGCTTGCCACCGTGTTCCGGATGAGTTTGTGTTTTGTGGTGTACAAAGTTAGAGCTCTAATTGCAGTCTGAGTGTCGACGTTAACCGACAGACAGACTGCATAGATCTCTGTTTGGAATACGACGCACCAATTGGGTAGGCGGTAGCACCTTTGATCTCTTTGACTCATCTTCGATCCGTTAGTGTAGATTGTGAAGCACGTTCCACACCCTGGTGGTTTCTTACTTCTAGTCTTCCTCCTTGAGAAAACTGTCATTCCATTTGAGTTCTGGAGCGCACTAGTCACCCTCCTTGATCTTAGTTGGTCTCTCTACTAAATGTAAGATGTTACTGTAACCTACAGCACAAGGCTTAAGAAGACACATGCTCTATTGGTTAGTATAGGCCTGACGACTGCAGTGTAAAATCAATGATTGATATACGGTTACAATTTGCCATTACCTTCCAAACGTTCTTTTACAGATTTAGAAGGCGTCTTTCATTCCACAGAGTTTCTCCTCCATGTCGAAAATCAAAACATAGCTCAAATTGCCAGCGTCTCATCCACACATATCAAAATTGCAGTAGATAAGAATAGAGTAAGTATATGTCAGAAGTTCCACCATTGTTAAAATGCTAGTAGAAAGATATCTCTCATGCAAATCATACAGCTTCCTACAGCATAAGAAGATGCGACTTTTGTTAGCTCTCGGAGCAAAACACAACTCTAATCTTTAACCTGAATAATAATAAGAATAATGTTGCCTGTGATGGGGCCATTAGCTAAAAATGAAGACTGGCATCTAATGATAGATATGCATTTAGAGTGTGATTTTTGTTCATCGAAGTACTTAGACCATGCAGTGTTCTTAAGAAAAAAAAACAAACTTCTTAAGATTTTTAAGAAACCAATGTAAGTATTAAGATTAAAAGAGCGTACTAAAAATGCAAGCCAATGGTAAAACGGTTAAATATGTTTCTAAATGTTAAAGACGTTCTAGACTGTTCAAAACATTCTATATAGTGCATAATTAACAGTACTTATATATCTAAAGGACTCTTTAAGTTATCTGTTAAATTTTTGCCAAGTATTTCATATAAACATTAACTGTTAAAGTAGCAGTTCACTGTTATGGACGCTGTTACTTTTAATGTTTTGGCTTAAAACTCACCAGTAGCAGTAGCAGTAACTGTTACTCTCAAGAATGACCCCACCGCTTGAACAATCGCTCTGCAGAATCAGCGCACTACTCTACAGTCCTGCAGCACAGTTCTGCAGATGTGGTGAATTTTTCTTTTAAAATTTGGCGCAGGCGTAAAAAGGCGCCTATGGAGCCGACACTAGCCGAGCCGTGAATTCGTGAATTTTAGTACAAGCGCTGCGCTCTGTAATGAGTTTGTTCTGCATTGACGCTGGCAGCGACAGCGACGTCAGCGTTTACAGTGCTGTTGTTATATAGTAAGGAGCCGATGTAAACGCTGACGTCGCTGCCGTTAAACACGACGACAATAAATTTAAATACGACGACACGAAAGTCGGAATAGTTGTCGTAAAATTGCTACTTTTAGTACATAAGCAGGACACGGCATTCAGGCAAAGGACTGACTTTGTCGTAAGAATTCATTTAGACTACGAGCAGCTTTCGTGCCGTGCGCACATGCATGCTTTATAAACGGCAGCGGACCGTAAATGTCCGTGTAGCGTGCTGCTAGCAGTGCGATAGTAAATTACGTAAAAATATTTAATACAAATAAAACTTTTAATAAAAATTTAAACGTTGCGTATACGCAGCATTAATGAAGCGACTTAGTTTGCAGCGAATACTGACACAAATTTCGACTTCAAATAAACCCTTCGTTATACACCATTTGATATAATAATTTGATAATAACTGCCAAGTTTTTAGCCAGCTTTGTCAATATTCAGTTTTTGTACTTTTTGCAGGCCTTTAACCCATTTCGGCCGAACCAGACAACCGGCTTAAGAAAAGCTTTGTAAAGTCTTATTTTATAATCTACGCCTAATTCGGAATTTCAACCTAGCAGTTTGTTTTGTTTTTACTGAAATTTGGGATTTCCAAGTTAACCGTTTGTCCAACACGTTACCCAAATACTTCACTATAGAGCACTTTCGTAATGTTACACCATTGAAACGTATTCGGTCGCCTGAGCGACCTTGACGAAGTGCGAACTAATTTCTCAGCAAGCACTAGTATGTTCCATTTATGCATCCAGTACTGTATTTTGTTAAATACAGGACTCAACATCCTTGTAACTTGAGTATTGTCGCCGGCATAAGTCATCGGTATAAGTGGCAATTGTAATTCGCTCACTTCTAGGAACAATACGTTTAGTAATTTCGTAAAAATATACCAAATTTTACCAAGGGCACTATAAAATACCAAGAATGTTTTATTAGTACACTTTTACTACATCATTAACCTAATGACGGTCAACTATGTATGTATATTTTAAAACTTAGATTTGATTTCCTGCTGAAATATATTTAAAATGAAAGAAACATTTGCGACTTTGGAGACGGATGGAAATGATGATCAAGAGCTGTGACAATATTCCAGCCGACTCTGATATATGCAGTGATATTGAACAAATTGATGATGTATTTTTCAATGAATATGATCCACTTGGCTTGGTTATTGCAGAACAAATTAATCTGAAATATGCATTAAATCATGAACATGAATATAATAAAATCAAATAGCAACCACATAAAAAATTTAAGGCCATGAAAAAATTCGAAGAATGTTGAAGCCGAACGTATTCATGCAGTGGAGAAGCTACTTGTGATTTATTTGCATAAGAAATATTATTTGATACCAAAAATTGATTTAAAAATATTTTTGAGGTATTCACAAGGTATTGCAACAGTGCAAAATTGCAAGAAAAATGTTGCACAGCCAATACAACTTGTACTACTTTGCTCAACCTAGACCATTGACCAATAATTTCTTTGCATAACAAAAACTTCTTGTCGATGGCAAATTTGTAAATCAAAATTAAAAATTTACAATGCATTCGTTAGCAGTTCGCAATAAATTATATTTCTTCAATAGTTTTATACACTTTAAACAGTATCAAACAGCTGATTGTACAGAGTTGCACACTATATTTTGCACAAGTGTGCTCACGACGCCGTTTGTGCACTTTTGCACTTTTATACTCTGGCAAGACCTTGAGAAAACCTTAAGTCATTTGGCTTATACATTTCAGCTCAATTGCCAAGATAAATTTGTGAAATATGAAAATATGAAAACATTAGTTCACTTTTGCAATGTACGAATTCTGTAGTTTTGTGTAATTGCGCAGAACTTTTCTATTGATGAGCAAACGATTCTTAATTTTGGAAGACATAGTAAAATGTTTATAAAATGAAAACCCATTCTATTTGAGTTCAAAACATATGGATATTTAGACCACTTTAAATTATATGGAGGAGCATCAAGCGGTTGGAGCGGTTCTTAACTTGAAGATTGTCGGTTCTCCCTCTCGCTATTGAATTTTAACTTTGATAACATGTTCTATTATATTATCTATGTATACAGAAGGATTCCCAGCTTCATTTAATAAAACTTTTCTTACGGTTTTTGTTGTTTGTTTTTATAATTCGATTAAAATTGTGGTGCCAAATTGCCCGAAAAAATTAACAAGTGCATCTTGCTGATCACACAAAAGAAGTTTTAGCTATACAGGGGTCGAGGGGCGCTCGAAGTGTTACCAATTAAAATAGTTATGTAATTTTGTCAACTTTAACTTATTTAAATATTTAAGTATATCGTAAAACCATTTCAAATTTTAAGAAAAATATCTTATTGTTCGAAATAGCCACCTCTAGCGCGTCTAATAATCGAGTTTGTCCGGGACGGCTTCACACGCTGCACGAACGGCTACGTTAGTATTTTGTCCCATTCTCGGCGAAGAGCAATCTTGAAGGCATTGATAGTCTCATATTTTTTAATTGATACTTTGGCCTTCAGATTGGCTCCTATGGAAAAGTCCATTAGGTTTAAGTCTGGGGAGTATGGTGGCCATTGTTGTGAAGAAATGAAGCTGGAAACGTTATCTTGTAAAAAACGTTGGGTTTCTCTGGCCTTATGGTATGGTGCCGAGTCTTGTTGAAACATCCAACCGAAATTCTTGACGTTCCCAAAGCATCGTTTAAAATCTTTTCACGGTAGATTTGTTGATTTACCTTGACGCACTGTTCAATAAAAACAAGTGGTGGCCGTCATGTGGCAGTTACCGCTTACCTCACTTTTTTGTATAATGTATGTAGTTCAATCGTAGTTAATTTTTAATAAAGTGTTGCACACTAAGTGCAGACAATTTGAGTTTTTTCGTCAATTGAACTGCGCTTTGTCGTGGATTACGTTGAATTCTGAACTTCACCTTCCAGTATCATGATAACGTGTAACGGTCCGTTACACAAACATTTTGTTCACACGTAAATGACGTAGCTTGTAAACAATGTAATAGACTGACGCTTGACAAAACAAGAGCGCGCTGTCATTAGCCCTTTGATTGCTACATCAGCATGAAGTTAGCAACACTTCGAGCTCCGACCTCTGTGCAATGAACTAAAGACTGTTCTTACAAATCATAGTGAAATGAACCGACAAACAGTTGCATATATGTGGCGTAGACATACTGGAATTTCAGAGCAACCAAACCCTTTTAGTTGATTTAAATATTTGTACATAATCGCTATATGTACCGGCCCGTCGGTAACTAATGTAACCAGCTCAGAATTCAAGAGCCATGAGCTCTATTTTCATGAAACTTAATTATACCTTAATTAACCTAGCTAGCTCACGGGATCGGGTACCGTGTCAAAATGAATTAAATTATTTTTAAGTTTCAACGAAAAAGCAGCATGAAATACATACTAATTCTATGGAGACACTTCATCTTAAATATCAACAATAAAATACTCGACATTAAAAGTTAAACGCGCGCGTACGAGTGAACAGTCGTCCAAAAGAGGTGTTTACATCAGAAACTACTAACAAAAGCTTTGATATATGCCCTCGAACGAATTAAGTTACGCGAGATATTTAAGCGACTGTGGGCTTTTAAGAGGAAGGAGGGCATCATAATTATTTTACATGAATACTTGCAAATGATTTAGATTGAGTGCCGTACTTACTCACAGACAACAACAAAAGCGGCATTTAAGCGCAATACAAAGGACTTTCGTTATAATTAATTAAAATACATGATGCCAACTCACAATAGACCAAGAAACAATCGAAGTTATGAACTACTGCTGGGGTATGAAATTCTATGAAAAAGCAGAATTGGTTCTGTCAACTGACAAAGCGAAATCTATGTTTTTTTTAGAATGAGCATGGAATGATGCATATCAGTTATATTAAAATGGACAACAAAATCAAAGCAATTGGAAGAACTCAACACCGATTTGAAGCAAACAACGAAACTACTTTACTAATTGATGCCTAAATTAACATATTTTGTAGGTTTGGCTTCCTATAACTGCCATTATCAAATTCCAAATACAAAAAAATACCATTTTAATGAAATCGATTCCGATCAAATTATTCGAATTGAAATTAAGAACAGGGACATAATATATACTTTGTACCTACATATAAGCCAAAAAGGTCGGGTATATTAAGTTTATGGCAATGAGACGTGGCAGACCCTACAAAGTATATATATTCTTGATCAGCATCGGAAGACGGGTCGGTATAGCCATGTCTATATGTCCATCCGTCCGTCCGACCATCTGTTTGCACAAACAGATCTACGAGACTATAAAAGATAAAGATAGTTTAGATATTTAGACTCTCCGTTTCCAGCTTCAGATAACTTGTATTGTACAAACATGTCAACCCCATACAAAACTGGCCCCCAATTTTTAGTTTTTTGTATGAAAGTTTTTGTTCTTAATTATGCCACATATGGCTATCTTACGTTAGTCCTTTCAAAATATTCCATAAATGTATTGTGTCTTTCATTAAGAGGAATATAGGGTTATAATATTAGCTTCATATTTCTCTTTATATTCGACATATAGTAGAAAGCAAATGCAAAATGTCCTCCGTAACGAGCATGTTATGGACACACTTTGCGCGGTAGTTCTATGTGAAATCTTGCACGATCAGATAAATCGCTGAGAGGTCGTATTTGGCGTTATAAAACTTTGACCTAGATAAAGTTTTAAATGTTTATAGAAACGATTTGATTAACTAAAATTTACTTCATTTATGCTCTTGAAGTTTCCAAATTTCTAGCGAGGTACCTCAGGATGGTGTGTCTTTTATATTAAAGACAATATCGTGCTCGTCTGCCAGTGTGCACTGTGACTTGCTTATCAAGAAATATTTTGACCAGTCTGCAGTCTGGCATTTGTAGCACTTTCCTATTAAACGCAAAATGTGATTGTAGCGTATAGCAGCATAATGTCAGTCAGGTCAGTCTGTAAGGTGTTGCAGAGTATTATAAAATGCATATTAATAAAGTAACGCAATAATTTTTCCACATCATCATATCATATTTTGTATATCCGAGTTCTGATAGGCGTAGCACAGTGTAAAACGAGAAGTTACCTTTCTTGTTCATTCTAAATTGGATGCTACGTTTTAGGTTTCGTCTACAAAGTACCGATTTCGAGGTGCTGTTAATGGCAATTTTTTATTCCTTTAGCCAAATCACTGCCGAACAAATTATTCGAATTGAAAATCCAGCACATGGGGAATATACTTAAGAGGCTTTCTACACAAGCTTAATATACCGTTATGTCCTATGAAAACGGATTTTACTCGATGAAGTCGTCGGACAGCTGAAATGTGTGCTTATTCTGAGCACCTTGACATATCGAATTATTTGAATGGCATAAACAAGCTTAATAGTTGCTGCCTAAAGTGTTAAATGCTAAAATGAAAGCTTCTATAATATAATAAATCTTTTCATAAATAAACTAAATTTGCAGCAATAAATGTTATGTTTTCTTGTCTAGTGTCATAACTTATCATACCGTTCTCGTGTAAATATTCTGAAATATTAAAAATTTCAAATAACTTGCGTTTATAATGCAGAATTGTTTCAACTTATTTCATCCTTATAATAACAACAACAACAACAATAATAGCAACATCATCATCTTCGTTCAACGTTGTTACTATTTGTCTGTCTGTCTGTCTGTATGTCTGTCTGTCTGTCTGTCTTGTTTTGTCTGTACATTAGATACAAGTAAATCTAGATCTTTTGAATTATTATCGTTATGAAAATGCACTTGTCAGCACTTTTGAAAGTGATTTTGACGTTCCTTGCTTGTCGTCCTTAGCACTACAGACATCTACATCTAAATAAGTACATCCTTATTCTCAACGTCAGCGTTGTATCCTGCTTTGTATTGTGCGTTTAAGTAACTGAGTCGTACTTTGCTATATATGCATATCGTACGTATATATTTTTATACTCGTACATTGCTGTACGACCACTGCTAAGCTACATTTTGTTGCATACTGCATTGTAGTAAACTTTTTGTTTATTCTATTCTATCCAAGTCATTCATTTGCGTTGTCAGAATGTCTTCGAGCTGAATTCGCTTTGCTTTGATTTGAGCTTTAGCGATACTTTGGCAAATGCTTCTTTTGGATTTTCCAAAACGTACTTCAATATCATAACTTTAATTTTGTAACAGAAAAGTAGCGTTTCCATTCTACGAACTGTTGATTGCACAATTTCAATGTAATATATATTGTACGTAGTATACGTAAACAATATGGTAAGGGTGTTCACAAGTATATTAACGTATTAACGTATTATCGTGTTACATCGTATTACAAATTCGAGCAAAGCTTACTTTGAGAACATGAAAAGATGACTGCTTAAAATTAACGAGTATTAAACAAAACAAAAGTCTTTCACTTGTACATCTTAATACGTTAACACGTCAATAAGTTAACAAGTTAATACGTTAATACGTTAACACTCTTGCCTGTGAACATGCTCAATATATTATTAAAGCATGGAGCATATTTTAACAAAATTGAACATTTTTTTGTTTCATAATAATAATAAAATCATTTTGCTATTTTTGTATGCATTTCATTGTTGGATGATAATTGCTGAAATGTGTGTGTGTGTGTGTGTGAGAGAGTTGACTATTTAATTTGATTAATTTACTTGTTACAAATTAACTCGCAGTAATTTGATAGCAAACGAAACGCATCAACTTTATGAACAAGAAAAAAACGTTTGCAAAAATAATAATGGAGAGGATTATTTATAAATGTCTGAAAGATTTTTAGACTATGCCTATTTTTATTTTTATTTCAATTGTAAATTGCTAATTTCATTGATGTCTATCACACCTTTTGTCTGTAATATATGCGTACAATAGATTTGCACTGAATTATTATAACTTTGAACCCTATGGTTACAGGGCATAGAAATAAACTAATCAAAGAGTATAACAAAAATTTTATTTAATTAATTTCGTTCAATATGTTTAGTCATAATTTTGAATCGGCGATTTTCTATTGAACTTATTTATACCTTACACATATAGTGTGAAATGATATTATCATTTTGTGAGAGTCAAAATATACACACTTGAAGTCTATCCCTTATACTAGTCTATGAGATCTTTAAATATACGGTCAGACGGATGAACGAGTAGACGAACATATATATATCGACTCGACTCTTGACGCAGATCATGAATACGTTGACTTTATAGGCTTGTTCTTTCTATTAAATATATTATATTTGCACAAATTTAATAAACCCATTTACACTATGTGCACAGGGTATAAAAATTTGCGCGATTCACGCACTAAAAGGCAAAGCTGTTATACGAAAATACTATGTATTTATTTTGTTGTATCGAACACGTTTGAATTGAAGTAATTATTTTTCAAATAATAACTAGTTCTGAATTGATCAACTGTACACAAAAGCTGAATGGCAGGTTTATATGGATACTGTAATTGTCAATAATAAAAAAGAGTTTAGGGTACGGTTTACAGCTAGATAACTTAAAAATTTGATAATTCGAATCATTCCGATAATTCCAACCATTCGAATCGTTTTAATAATTTAAATATTTCGAATGATTCGAATAGCTTGAATCGTACGAATCATTTGAATAACTAGAAACATTTGTATCATTCGAATAACATCATTCGAATGACTTGAATAACTCGAATCATTCGAATAACTCAAATTATTCGAATAAGTCGAATCATTTGAATAAGTCGAATCATTCCAATAATTCGAATCATTCCAATAACTCGAATCATTCGAATAACTCAAATCATTTGAACCATTCTAATCATTTGAATCATTCTAATAATTCGAATATTTCGAATCATTTGAATCACTTAAATCATTTGAATAATTCGAATCCATCGAATTATTCGAATGTTTTTCTTTTCTTTAGAAGTCCATAACTAGAGAACTGAGTCTCATACAATTAAAAAATTTGGCAATTACATTCATACCTTCCAAGTACACAATAATTCCGAATATGAATAAATTTCGAGTTGTCGAATTTTTTCTCTTGTTCGCTTTACATGAAATATCTCATATACTTTATGGGGTCTACGATTGCACTAAATTTAAGGTATATTTTTCAATACTCACAATACTAACGTTGTTAATTGTCGATCAAAAATATTTTCTGAGAGAATATCTATTTCTATGGTCTTCGTAAAAATTTGCAGAAAATTTCGCTTGAGCATTAGATCTTTTAATAGATCTTTTTCTAGTAAGTGCGAATTATAGGTGAGTAGAGGTTGACCAGTTCCCCTCTCTGCCTACGTTCATGGATACGAGTCATGCAGAATGTAAGAAATAGAATATTTTAAGTCCTGAAGCATACATAAACGCTGTTCCCTTTTAAGATTTATGTATGCAAAACATTCATTATAATTATCTGTTAAAAGTCCTTCGGACAGCTTCCTCCAATGATGCGAACACGAGGGTGTTAAGGTATTTTAATTTTGATTTTGAGTATTGCCTAGCTTTTTCACATGAGCGGCTGCTAGACAATGGCCCATTGAAATGCTTACCAGTCTCTACTCTGGAGATGCAGCATGTAGTGCGAGAGGCATACATATAAGACCCAATTTAAATAAGAACTGAAACTTCAAGATCACCAAGCTAATCGTACGTTCGCTGATTAGGCTTGCATCCGGAGAAACTTACGGTTTGGTGTGGATTTTGTACAAGCGACGTCTTTCGACCATACATCTACCGAAACGAGAATGATCAGACTTTAACTGTTTTTGGCCAACGGTATTTGGCTATGATAACTGTATTTTTTTTTAAGCCTGCATTGGATAATATGGATGCCATGTGGTGCCAAGAAGATGGTTTTACATTACATTATTGCAAGAAAAGTTTTCGAAACGTAGTGTTTCCAAAAGAGGCACTATGCAATGACCGCCAAGGTCATGCGACTTAACGCATTTGGACTTATTTTCTCAGGGACTACGTTATGGCACAACATGCCAACAACAATGCATCAATTGAAGAACAACACCATTCAAAGTATTTGTCAAATACAGCCTTATCCAGAAGTGTCATACAATGTTTTACCTCTCGGATCGAGTCATGTAAACGAAGACGTGCATTCCATTTCAATGATGTCATGTTTGCAGCATAATGGTACTGAATGAACTTTAATTTGTCATATCTCATACACAACTCTTTTTTATTCAATTTTCAAGTTCAGACACGCTTAATGGAAAACCCTTTACAAATTGAATTCAAATAAGCCACTTCTCATTCGGAACTTTTTGCTTCGGCAGTGCACTCATAAACACCAACACCATCTGCGACAATTGGACTCATTGCATAATACCGGAGAGATTAATAAAAAATTGGATACTTTTGTGTGCATGACATATAAATATAAATAGTAAACGAACGTGCAGCGTGTATAAATAAATTACATACCTAAGTATAGAGTATAGAGTATCATGTAGAGTTTTTTATTCTTTCTGGATGTAATTTACAATGCAATAATTGTTTATTGATTACAATTGATAATTTTTATTTTATCATTATTTTATTTATTCCATTTTTTTGCGCCACTACTATTTTTATTATTATTATTATTATTCTCATTAAGAGTACTTAGCATGGCTGCCAATTGAAACATTAAGCTGAGCCAGAGATTAACGCATTCAGAGCCATTTTGTTTTTTACCGGAAATGCGTAAAAAAACGAGAAACAGCAAACAAAAGCAATGCATTAAATAAAAACACAGTAAAAAAATAAACAAACAACTAAAAATTAAAAAACAAAAACGTTAACTTCGGTGGAACCGAAGCTTTTATACCATTCACACGAAGTTTTAAGTTGTGTACTTAACAGGTATAAAGAAATGAAATATGTGTTAAAAATGTGGGAAACTTGTTGCGATCCAACCCAAAAAGTGGGCGAGACACGCCCCTTTATAATTATACTCATATGACTTCCGTCCATAAGAAGCTATCATATTAAATTTTAAATTGATTTTTGCCTATATTGAACAAGTTTTTCATTCAAAAATATTTGACGCAAAAATGGGTGGAGCACACCCAGTTACATATATGTGAAGAGTCCGTCCATAAGAAGTCACCAAATTTGCATTTAAAGTTGATATTGTGCGCAAAAAATAATTTTTTCATAGAAGAACACAAAAGTGAACGGTGGGTTTGTATGGAGGCTAGCTCAAAATGTAGGTGAGACATCACTCTTGATATTTATGCGAAGCGTTCGTCCCTAGGAAGCCATGATATAAAATTCGACGTTGAAAATGTTTTCCATATAAAAAGGTAAAAGCGGACCGGTGGTTTGCATAAGGTCTACCCCAAAAAATGGGTGATCACACATCCATAAGAAACAACCAATTTTAGGTTGATTTTTTAGGTTGATATTGACCGCAATAAAAACGTTTTTCCCATAAACAGTAATAAGTATGCGGTGAGTTTGTATGGGAGTTATACCAAAAAGTGGGTTTGGCTTGTCAATATGGATACTTTATTTAACTGCAATGAAAGGAAGTCTAGCTGCCTTTCACTTTCATCTTATAATACTATTTCATACTTTGTGTGAATGTTATAAAACTTGTTTGAAATTTTTGTTTCTAAATTAGTGAAAAAACTATTTCTCTAAACTAAACTATATTCTTGATCAGCTCGAAGAGACGTGTCGATCTAGCCATGTCCGTCTGTCTGTCTGTCTGTCTGTCTGTCTGTCTGTCTGTATGTTGTCGCGCATTTTTTGTGTACCAATTTTTATGAGATCCATGAAATCCACCCAGCCACTTTTGTCTTTCTGTACGGAAAACACATTTACTTCAGTCGAAAGCAACTTTAAAATACAGGGTGTCTCACATTTAAAAAATCGATAAAACAAAAGTAAGTAGTTTATTGAAAAAATCTTTATTACATATTAAAATACACACTTTGGAAATTTATTTCTTAAAAATGATATTGTCCAAATGTAAACCGTTGCGTTCATGGCATTCATTTAATCGAGCACTCAAAATTCCTATGAAGGCTCGGCAGGTATTCTCCGTGATGGCTGCCATTTCGCGACGGATATTTTCTTTTAATTGTGCCAGGGAAGTCGGTTTGTGGCCGTAGACTTTAGATTTGACGTAAGCGTCAAATGCGCCAAGCCCTCGACCCATTTTCCAATGAGTCGAGGGCTTGGCGCATCATTTAAATGACGAACATGTCGAATACTGCCGAATTTTCTACGCGCTACAGTCGCTGAATTACCGTTTTTGTAAAACTCACGTACGCACAATGCACGGTCTGCTCCCGAGAAACGTTCCATAGCGACTAAATTCCCAAAAGCTAGGCTACTAATCAGCAAATTAAATGTGAACTTTCTTTTGAGACACCCTGTGAATTACCGTGATAGCTTCTTATGGACCTTCGACTCATTATTTGTTACACCCAATGTCAATTTTAAATTCGATATTGTGCCTTCTTTTGAACGAACGCTTCACATATACAATATATTAATGGGTGTGATCCCAACTACCACGAACCAACCCTCCCAAGGGGGGCCCCTCCTATAAAGATATAGTCCACTTTGTCACTATTTTTGGGATTGTGCATGATAAACTAGGGAAGATCAATTTAGAGTTTAATATGGGGATACATAAATATACTAATGGGCGTGTCCCGCCCACTTTTGGGTTATCATCCATATAAATCCACTGAACAGGTTTGTGCTGTTCTATGGAAAACTTTTTTATTTAAGCCAATATCAGCTTGACGATTGATAAGGTGGTCGCTTCACACACATACAAGTATATTAATGGGCGTGTCCCGACCACTCAATAATCACCGATTAGTCAGTGTTTAGCGCTTGTACTGCCGAACTCGACCATTGATTTGTATAGTATCGATTGCTTTTGCTGCACTTTACTTTATAGGAATGTGTATGCTAAATTTATAAATGAAGTTTTCTTGCGTATTTACCCATTTAGTACTAAATTTAATGTTTGTATCTATAGTACTACGAGTATATGACGAATTTTTAGTTAGGCGTTGGATTTATTTAAAGAGCTATGCTGTATAGCGTGGAATAGTGGAATAGATGTAGCTCAATATCTCAAAAACTGTCCGAGTAATCGCCGCAAAATTTAAGAATTCGACTAGTTCTAGATATATAGGTGCGTTTACATGTATGCACTTTGGAGTGTTACAAAGCATACGCCAAACTGTTAATACCTTTTTTCCCACAATGTTTATGAGCGACGAAATATAACAATCAAACTCGATAATTGCGTGTGAAACCGCAGCGCTGCCGTACATTTTACTTTTGTTTCACGGTAGCACGTATTTGTATATTAAATATTATTATTTTTATTATTTGGTTTTCATTTTAGCGCATTTAAGTATCGTAAAACAGAACAACAACAACAACAACAACAACAATTTCGAATTTAAAATAATAATAGTAATTAGTATGAAGAAAAAAATTGTTATAGAATTGCACAAAATATTGAAAAAAATTGGGTACTTATGACATTAGCGAACACTATATTCAGTAATGTCACTCAATTGATATGAAAAACTAGAAAGAACGCTGCAGTGCAGTAAGTTCGACTTCAAAGTACAATGTATCTTGTCTAATGCTACTTATTTGAAGCATAGATTTGTATGGAGGCCAGGACCGTCGAGCGAAAATCCGGGCACTCGCTTTCAAAATTACGCCACTATTTTTACATGCCGTAGTAACTGTTTTGCACTCATGCAAAATGCCACCCCATTGAACCCAGGCACGGAATATGTTACGCACTTTTATTTAAATTGACCCGAACTGGTGGATTTAAACCGAACCGGTAAATCGAATCGGTAATTTTTCTTCTTCTTTTTTAACATGAAAAAAAAATTGAACAACGAGTTTGCTTGAAATTTTGTGTTTCCAATGGAATAACGGCAACGGAATCATTCAAAATGTTACAAGCATGTTTTGAGGACTCTACTCTATCGAGAACGCAAGTATCATGATTCGATTGAGGACAAAAAAAAAAAATTCGCTGAAGGAACTAAATGCTATACCGGCCGAGGCGTATAACAAGTGTATGGAAAATTGGCTTAACCGTTGGCATGATTGTTTTGACTCAAAATGAGCCTATTTCGAAGGCGATATTAAAGATTTGTATTAAAATGCATTAAAATGATGTTTTTTTTTTTTTTAACCAGTCCGGGTCAGTTTCGCTATGTTTTGGTATGAGTAAACATAAATAACTCTGTATATGGCTCGTTTATTTTACGTAAATAGTAAGAACTTAAAGAAAAATAATATCTGGCAAATGACCGCCTCTTGCAGCTGCACAGTGTTTTCCATCACTTTTCGGAGTGTTTCTTACGAAATTTCTGTGATTTCCAGCGTATATTGGTCTAAAATTTACGCCTTTGTTTCAGTTGTATTGCCATTAACACTGCTCTTCAAATATCTTCACAAGAAAAAGCGGACGGAGTCAAATCATGCGAAAGAGTTCCATACCACCACTTTCACAAATCAATCAATAAGGTAGGCTTCGTTTCAATAAATGTGGGTTTTCAAAAGACGGGGCCAAATCGGAGTAGCGGGCTGGCAACTATAAATTCCTGCAAAACAGCCATTGATGCTCTTTAAGTGTGAGCCGTTGCGCCGTCCTATTCATCAAGTCGTGACAAAAAAAAAAGAAGAAAAAACGTTAACTTCGGTTGAACCGAAGCTCTAGTACCATTCACACGAAACTTTAAATAGTATTGTAATACATAAAAGTGGCGGTTTAAATAGGGGGTGGTACACGCTCACTAGTAGATGTGTATGAAGCGAAGTAGTAGATGTGTAAAATGCCGCCATATCGAATTTCAAGTTGATATTGACGTTTTCCATACAAATGCATAAAAGTGAACTGTGGGTTTATATGGGACTACCTCAAAAAGTGGGCGGGACACGCCCCTTTGTATATGGATATAAAGCGGTTGTCCATTAAAATCCACAAAATCAAATTTCAAGCTTATATTGATCTAAATGAAGGATTTTTTCATTAAAAACACAAAATTGCACGGTGGGTTTGTATGGGGGCTACCTCAAAAAGTGGGCGGGCCACGCCCAATTGTGTATGTATGTTTAGCGGCTGTCTCTTAAAAGGCACCATATCACATTTGAACCTAATATTGACTTCAACAAAAAAGTTTTTCTTACAAAAAGTCAAAAGTGGACCATAGGTTTGTATGGGAGCTACCCCAAATAGTGGGCGGGCCACGCCCGTTAGTCTATGTATGTTAAGCGGCTGACCATAAAAAGGCACCACATTGCATTTCAACCTAATATAGACTTTAATAAAGAAGTTTTCTTACAAAAAGTCAAAAGTGGGCAGTGGGCGTGGCAGGTCAATCTTGATACTCTATTAAACTAAAAAGAATGTGCAAAATTTCAACTGGATAGCATAAAAATTGGTCCGGATTTGGATGAACAGGCGGACAGACAGACGGACATGGCTAGATCGATTCGTCTCGTCGAGCTGATCAAGAGTATATATACTTTATGGGGTCTACAACGGTTCCTTTAATGCGTTACAAACTTTCAGACAAACTGATTCACTGTGTGTGAATGGTATAAAAAAGTGCATAAAACAATGTTTCTTCTTCAAAAGAACCTCAACTGAACTGAAGCTTGGTTGTAGACTTGTTGGCAAAAGTTAAAGTATGGAATATTTTCAAAAACTTTGCCGAAGACAGTTTACCAATAAAAACAGCAATGTACCAGTTAGAGCCTGTCAAATTTAAGTTAAACCCGCAAAAATCAAACCATTTAAGTAAAAATCTTATAAGATGTATATTTTTTGTATGAAACCATGATGAAAACTTAAAAAAGAAATAGTCCAATGGCCCGAAATACTTGCACAGTGTAATACGATCTTTGTAAAATTGTAAATTTGTAATAAAAAACAAAAAAAAAAAAACATTCTGTTGCCTTAAGCTGTAATATTTATTTAAAGAAAAATTTGAACTAATGTAAAATTTGAATAAATTATACAAAGCCACAAACAAAATTACAACAAATCTTCCGACATGTTGCCGAATCTTTACGATCTATTGAACCAGCTTCAGCGAAACTAATTAGCATAATTAAAATGCCAAAACGAATCAAGTGCTGGGGAAGCTAAACTTGTAAAGATAACTAAATTGTTTATACAAGTCGGTTCGACGGGCTTGACATTATTGTGAATGGCTTTGTCGAACGATCGATGGATGGATGGATGGATGAGTCTTTAAAGCGATCGATCGAACGATCGAGTGTTAAACTTGATTCGCGGTAATAACTATAATAGAAAGCGATACGCACAGAAAGTTATCAGAGAGCAGAGTTCAAAGAGTCAGTGTCGCAGGTGCCGAAAAGATATGTGCTAAATGTGTTTTGGGGGTGGTGCGGCGAAAGGTAATGGGTGAACATCATTAGGCGTGCTTTGAACTGAGTCAAAAGAGAAATAACAAAAAACAAAATAGAAAAAAATAAAGAAAAGGCGCAGGTAAACTAATTACGCATGCGCAGAATCTATTTTGATACACTTCACAAGTAGTGTGAATAGTACTATAATTTTGTTACAGAGTTTGTAACGCATTGAAGGAAGCATTGGAGATGAATTAAAGTATATACATATTCTTGATTAGCTCGAAGTGGCGAATCGAACTAGCCATAAACGGATATGTACATATATACATCTGTATATATACATATATACATACATGTACATGTATACATCTATCTGTACGTTTGAATCAAAACTAGTGCCTCAGTTTTTAAGATAGCGAACTGAAATCCGGGTATGTGCAAACTGTATTTTAATACAAATCCACGGTCCACTTTTCGGTTTTTTGTATGAAAAACGTTTTCATTGCATTGATATTTGATCCTTACATCTTTATATTAATATGCGGATTTGTTGTGACGACTGCTACGTTTACACTATACAACCGATTCTGACCAAAAAAAATATACCATTTGAAAGGTATTCAGTTGTTGATGTGCACCATCTATATTTTATCAAAATCGGTTGAATATATGTGGCGTAAAAGTCTTAAACAATTGTTACTCACACAATGAATCAAACACACGTAAGCTTTACATGAAATACAAATGCACACACTATTATTTTGGGATCCCTCTCTGCTTGTAGTTGTTGTGATTGGCATAATATAAAAACGCAATAATATACAAAATTATACCTAGTTTCCAGTGGATTGAGTCGACCGCAGTACTCACATACTAGTATAAAGTAATGGGTGTATTCCGCACACTTTTAGTGATAGCACACATACAAACCCACCACCAACTTTTCGGTTTTTGTATGAAAAACATTTTATTACAGGCAATATCAATTTTAAATTCGTTAAAGTGGTTTCTCATGGGTGTATGCTTCACATATACATTAATAGGCGTGTCGGGCCTACTTTCAGCGGCAATCTTCATAAAGACCAACCACCTAATTTGTGCTTTATTTAAAATGTAAAATGTTCCTATTTTCGAACTAAACAGCATTAAAAGACTAGACAGCAATTTGTTAGTTGTTTTTGAAGAGTATGCAAGCTTCGGTTCTACCGAATTTTATTCACTTTATTTTTTTTTTTTTTGTTTTTTAAGATACAACGACTAAGAAGAGCTTTGTCGATGACTTGAAGCGTTCGAATGCCGTTATAAATGTTTGCGAAAATGATTTATGAAGCGGGCACGGGGAGCCAGTAGCGCTGAAGTTAATATAAGTTCGATGTATGGAGCATTTTGGGATTTAGTCGAAGCAGAAGAACGTAACGTCTAAGATGAAATACAACAGCGTTGGGTCGACAACACTCTGGCTGACGATGGCGCTGCTAGGCAGCTGGGCCGGTGGCCTGACACTGGTGAGCGGTAAATTTTTTTTTTATTTTTTTTTTAAATACAATTTTATGCTGTTTTTTTTTTTTTGTTTGCCATGGATACTAAAATAGAAACTTTTCATAATTTGTTGCAGCTAAAAATGCCGCATCAACCGGGAATATGCCGCATCCAACTCAGGCGCCACTAATGATGTCCACCGCAAAGCCAACAAGTGCACCGAAAATTGAAGCGAAGCCCACCAAGGCGATTATCATGAATTTGCCACCCAAAAAAATGAACGTCAGCAGCGATTTGAAGGATAAAGTTGATGAAATGAAAATGGAGCAACCTGCTGCACCGAAACCCAGCGCCGCACCGCCAGCTGCTATGCAGCTGCAGTCTGAGCTTAAGGTAAAGGATGCCAAACCGGTGCAGGTCACCGGTTTCATAACAAAGACAGGCAGCATTTATGAGATCGAGGACAAGGAAGGCATTGGCATGATCGAAGGACGTCAGGCTGAGGACAAGGATACAATTGTTTGCAACTACGGCAGCGTAGTCATATACAGTGATGTACCGTGTGACGATGCTATTAGCAATATACGTATCGGTGATGTGCAGCAACATATAATCGATGGTGAAAAACCTGCAGAGGAGGCAGTTGCAGAGCAACAACCCGCCGCCGCCGCCGCCGCCGCCGCCGCCGCCGCCGCCGCTGGTGCCGCTGGTGCGCAAACCAATGCCGATGATGATGATGATAAGCAGCAAGAACTTGTTGGCGCCGGCAGCGAAAATGCACCACGCGGTCAGGGTCAACGCAGACGCCGTCCAAATCGTCGTGGCGGCAACAATGCCAATCGTCGCCGACGTGTACAGAATCCAAATCGTCGTCTGCAGCAACAGCAGAAGCGTCGCCGTCGTCCAAATGGCGGACAGCGCGTCCAATATAACAATGCCAGGCCGGCGAAGCGCACACAGCAGCAGCAGCGCCGACGTCAGCAACAACAGCAGCAACGTCGTCGCCAGCAGCAACAGAATCGTCGTCGTCAGCAACAGAATCGTCGCCGTCGTCAACAGCAGCAGCAGCAGCAGCAGCGGCGCAGGGTCAATGGTCAAGCGCGCGCCGCTGATGTAAACGATAAAGTTTAAAACGTTTACGATACTTTTACGATAGGCAGTCAAATTGCCGCAAAAAATTATAAATTATTCTATTTATATAACGAGACTCAAATAAACATTTTTTTTTTTTCTTAAATATAAACAAAGTAAAACATAAGCTTCTGAAATTTGTGCAATTTAAATACTATAATGCTGGAATATACAACGACACTAGTCAACAGTTAAAAAATAGGCCAGTAAGCCGGTAGTGTTTCCAGTGTATTTTTGGTTCGTTGAATCCGAATCCGCTTTTATTTTTTACTCACTTGGATCTTCTTTGAGAAATATGGCGAAATATGCAAAATTTAGAAATTACTATTTCACCATTATGGAAATGTATTTATCGAAACCCTAATGAGTTCTTAAATGGATGCAAATAAAACATATTTGTAAACTCGACGCCAACTCTAAGGGGACCAAAAATCCTACGAACAATCTTTCTCTCAAACAGCCCTAAAGACGCTGGATCCGTTGATGTCAGTACATATGCTTGTGCGCCATACAGCATGACCAGGATTAACAGTGTCTTATAGATTTTTAACTTCGTACTTCGAGAAAGTGCACATAGATTAACGAACCACATAATTATGGGAAACATCTACGTCTACATGCTATTTCCTTAAAAACATTATGCTATTTTTGCTAAATTAAAAGTGAGATTCATGACTACACCGAAAGAAAAATATGGCTAGAAACCACAATGCAGATTGTTAAAATAGCGTTAACAACGTCAAATTGTTTTTTTAACAACGTTTGACTTTCAGCTTTTTTACTTTGTACGTTGTTGGCCAACAACGATTTAGTTGTTGTCTGTTGTTGGCAAAAAAAGAAAAAAAAAATATATCTACCGGCGGTCGAACAAATAAGTTTATGTGAAGCCCATAATATATACCGCTATTGCGGTCTACACTATTTTTGTTTATGAAAAACTCGAAAAAGTCTTCATGTCTCCATGAGCATAGCCATTATCCTACTTATGCTATTTGCATGTATTATTAATATTTTTCTATATGAACGATATTTTTAATATTTTGTTATCACTTACCAATTTTTGTTATTCACTCTTTCACACTTTCAAAGTATAGCTGAACTCGAATAAGAGCGCACTCGGTCCCATAATTTGTTGTTGCTGTTGATAGACAAAGAACGAACAAAATATCGTTAGCCAGTATTGCGATTTTAGATATTGAAGAGTGACTGGACGCAGACTCGACGTGCGAGTGTAAGAGAGACAAAATAGAATATTTAAATGGCAAAACTTTCAATTTTATTTCCAGCATTTCCACTCACACCACTTTTACCATACAATGTACATTGTTGGCCAACAACTCTTTGGTTGTTGTTTACTTTTTCACTATTTACATTGTTGGTAAACAATTTTAACCGTAATTTGTTTTTGCATCTCTGCTGCGCACATTGAAATTAAAGGACTGGTAAATTCAACAATGTTGGCGGCGGTGTTAAACTAGTTTCTTATTGTTGGAATAACAATTAATATTGTAACTTTATGGCGTTGTTTGTCAACTATGTAAAATTGTAAAATTAACATGAACAAAAAATTTTCATTCAAAAACACAGAAATCTGAGAACGGTTTGTATGGGCACTACGCCATATATGAAATATTCCGTAAGAATTGAAGTAACATACACGATGTTTGGCATATCCAGCTTAATTAACCATAACAACAAAATGTTCATACAAAAGCTTAAAAATGTGTGTAAGGTTTATTTTGGGACTGCTCCCTATAGTGGTCCGAATTGGTGTTGAGCGTTATTCAAGTACCTGCGATTTCTTACAGCGATTGAAAAATTACTGTTAGCAATTGCTACTCGATATTGTAATTATCAGTGATTGAGTCGCACTTGCTTTATACTACTGGAACTGCTATATCAAATAGTATCTGAAGCAGCATTCGAAAAGTATTGGTGATATATGAATGCAGTGAAATCTTGCTTAAAAACAATTTTCTTTAATATTATTATTTATATTATTTGAAGTAATAAAAAGATGAAAGATGTTTGTTTCCATTTGCTTACGCAGTGATCGCAGTTAAAAATCACTGTGACTTTAAAGTAGCAGTAACGATATACATACGTGCTACTCAAAAAAAAAAAAAAAACAAACAGAAAGAAAAACACTGACAGTAAAACTTTTAATAGGATGTACGTAAAATATACCAAATAATGCGTTTCTAGTTTAATTAACAACAATAACTAAAACAAACTCATACAAAAACATATGCGGGCTACCTCTTATATTAAAGTTAGCGCACTCATTGAATTTACTTTATCTGAAGAAAGCCTAGTATGTAATGTCAAAATATATAGATTTCAATCCTCTATGTCTTATACACTCCAAGATCTCGTTATACAAACAGTGTCAGATGGACAGATGGACACTTCTATAGCATACACAAAATGTGTAACTAATACATATAAAAAAATTAAAAAAAAAAAACAAATTCCTTATGTTTCTTTAAAACTGCCTTTTTTCTCTTGCCGATGTCTCTAGACCTTACTCCGAATTCAAAGTTTATCTCTACTGTCCTGACTGTGATTAATCATTTTTCAAATAGTTTGAAGTATTTGTTCTTTAAAATGAATATGAAAGTGTAAGTCAAATGTAACTAAATAGCTTTATCAAATATTTAACCAACTCAAATTCAACAAATACCTTTGACGACGTGCAACAAATTTTGTTGCAACGTGATTGCCAAATACTCGTTCGTACATATGAAAACAAGCTCAAATATCTTTACAGGACGGAAGTGCACTTGAAGTAAGTTGCGTTAAGCTGCTAAAAACTTCAATTTTAAGAGAAACAGAAACAACCCAACACGTATTGACATACAAACTTTACAGAAGTAAGTATTGGCGAGCAGCAACTGAACATCACTTTCACATTCTCCACCACTCTTTCAAAGTGTCAACTTCAGCGATTCGACAAAAACAAAAAAACAAAAAAAAAAAACAAAAAACAAAAAATAAAGTCAATTCTAAATCAGTTGACCGACTAACTTCAGCTGAATGTTCGTTGTCTATATATCTGCAGGACTGTTCGGTTTGATTCGGTTCAGTTCTGGCCTCCTCAACTGCACGACTGATTGTCGTTCACATATAATTGACATACGTCATTTACGGTTTTTACCTATTGCATGTAGCCATCCATGAGATGCTTCTATGTCTATATGTACTACGGTGTCATGCAGAGCCAAGTGAAATATATGTATGTGGCTGAGAGTTATCCCAACTGACTTGAACAATTTTTTTTTTCAGTTTTTTTTCAGTTTTTTTTTTCAGTTTTTTGCCCACAACTGCTCTTTTTCAAATGCCAGTTTTCATCAAACGTCAGCTGCCGGTAGCATAGCAGAATGCGGCATAGCCGCTCCGGAGGTTACTTCTCAGCCCACTTGAACGGTAAGATAGCTCTATGTTCTAAAGACTCGGCCGCTGTTTGCGTTTTTATTCCCATTTACAATATTTTTTTGTTTCTTCTAGTTTTTGGACATTGACCAAGTCAATTCGTTGCTTCAACGCCTATCGGAGACCACCACATTCTCCGCCAGAGTCAGAGAGACTCTGTTGCCTTGTAAGTCGTCTGTCAATCAGCATTTACGCATGACAAATTCGATGTGACTGAAAAAGGCGCCAGCATTCACAATGTGACAGGGAGAGAGACAGTGAGTGAGAGAGGGAGGTGGGGGGAGGTAGAAAAAAATTCAGAAAATAGAGATAGATACAAGTGGGCATAGACCAGTGAAGTGGAGTTAAGTGCTGGCGAGTGGAGCCTGTAAGCAAAATTCACCTGACCTGAAATGCGCCACTTGACACGCTGCAGAGACCATGCAGTGACACTCCTCGATTGAGGGTTTCTTTTTATACCCTGCATACAAATGTATGTTAACATGGTAATATTATATTTGCTGCAATTAAAAATGCATGAAAACAAAGCTAAACATCGATCAGAGATCCCACTAACGTGATCAGCTCAATAAGAAGCGTCGATTTAACCATAAAGTTTCCGAACAAACCTCAAATCAACTATGTTCTGTACAGCGAAAGCATCTAAAACAACTTCAAATATGATATGGAAACCCATTCAGTTGCTGTCTTACTTCTGTGCGCGCATCTACTGGTCACTGGTTTACATAATTATATTAAAACGATACCATTATATAAACTAATAATTAAGAACATTAAATGAAAACTTTTCAATTGCATCTGAAACTTCACAAACAATGTACATACTTGAACAATAAAGTATCCTATATTGTCACCATTAACTTAATACTTCAAATTCAATTACTCGAAAATTGAAGAGTAATACTCAAATTACGCACAAAAGTAATTCACAGTGAATGCCAAAATTAAGAAGATAGACCACCAGTCAAAATATTGCTTTCATTATGATTCCAGCTGGAACATTCTTATAGATATAAACTATATAAACTTTCTGAGGATCAGTTTTGTGCAATCTATTGCAATATATTCTTCACTTACGCTGCGTAAAAATTTACAAGCGATTTTAATGCAATTAGTTATAATACTACTCTATATGTAACATATTCGAAAACTTATCACTAAGCTGCATAGTTTTTATTCATAAACTATACAGTACGAGTATATGTGTATCTGCTGAGGATATTGCAAACTGGCAGTGACAATAAAAACTACTGCTGGATTATAAACAAAATGAATCCCAAGGAAAACGGTTTTCAAAAAACTCACTCTACTCTAGTACCATCCATATGTGACCTAGTGTTTTGGAAATTTTCATGAATTTCCTTAGTATTAGACTAAACATCACAACATTTGCTCAAACTTTGACCGACACCTTTAATCTGATTAAAGAAGAAGTTTAGAGTGAGAATTGTTTGTGCCGTACCAGAGCGTTTGAGAAGTTCACACTGTTCTTGACCATAAAATACATGCAAACAGTTTTTTACATTATACAGTACCAAAAGTGACCATAGAATTGCTCCAACTCTTCAGGATTTGTTATAGTCCAAAATAAATCTGTGGCAAATGTTTTATTTGGCATTATATAATTATGTGTAAAGTATAAAAAGAAGAAGCTTTGTTACCATTTACACTAAATTCGAAGTTACTTTTAGCAGCTATGAAAAAATATATATTTTTAGTACATAACAACGTTAACATTGGTGGTAAGTTTGCTGAGGCCTATTCCAAATAGTGGGCGCTACGTGCTGCTCAATAATTGTGTAAAGTGTCCGTGCATAAGAAACCACCATATCAAATTTCAAAATGATTTTGCCTCTAATGAAAAAGTTGTACATGAAAAATCTCAAAAGTGGTTGGTGGATTTGTGCTGGGGTGTGCCCAATGACATGTATATGAACAGTTTATTCATAAGAGGCCATATTAAATTTTATGTTGGTACTGACTGCAATACTAAAGTTTTTTTTTTTTTTTTTTTGTATAAAAAGTCAAAAGTGGGCGGTTGGTTTGTATGGGGGCTATACCTGCAGTGAAAAGTAATCTAGGTGCTGCATTTCAAAAACATCCAGAAACACAGATAGACGGACAAAGTTAGACCGACTCGCCTCGTCAAGTAGATCGAGAATATATGAGATTTTTTGACTGACTCGAGGTCAATCCAATGAAATGAAGAACATTTGCTCGCTCTATTATATTTTAACAAATATAATAAAGAGTTTCGAACTCCAGAACGAGTTTATCATCAGTCATCGATGGTATAAAGAACTTATTTTGTTGGTATTGTTTCTTTTCGCATCGAGCCAGCCAGAAAAAAAAACTCATATATTGATAAATAAAGTCGCTAAACATATTCACTGATCAATATTGTACTTGTGCGAGTATACACTTTATATGGGGTTTGTGTTGCCTTCTTGAATGCAGTACAAACTTACAGACAAAGATTATGTGTGAATGGTAGAAACCTTTCGAGCAGTCGCTAAAATTTTGCAATAAGCTGCTATTTGTCGCCATTCAAATAGCTTTTTGTTTTGTTATGATCCCATTTTTTATGTTCGATGAGATATAGCAAGTTGGGTTTTATGATATCCCAACTAAGTAGCAGCGAAATATCTGTAAACTCAGAAAGTAACAACAATTTAAATTGTTTTATTGCAATTTTGGATGCAGCTTAAAAAACTTGCTCAAAAACTGAGCAAACTACTTCATACTATATGAAATTTGAGTAAATTAGGGCTGTACTCAATTTGTATATTTTTCCACTACAATTTTAATTTGTACTCTATTTGTATTGCTTAATTGGTTAACTATGAAATGAAGAACATATGGAAAGAACATTTGAAGCTATGTCATCATCCCGTTTAATTCTTATAAAAAGAAATATATGAAAATGCCAAAGGTTTACTCATTTTTTTGCTCTGCACTATAGATAAGTATGTATGTATTTAAATAAGAACATGTTGTTCACAGCGTTGATGGAGTATGCACAGAGCCAAAAGTTTGTGCGCATTTTTGAGCATTAAAATCACAGGTTGCAATACCTCATTAACATTTGCTTTATGTTCACTCATTTTCTCTTTATCTTGCTTATTGAATACCGGCCGCTCAAACTGGCCACCTGCAATATTTCATATTTTGCTCTCTCTTTTGTGCGCTCTTTCGTTATATTTATCGTTAAATTGAATTTTTATTTGAAACCAAAACAAAATGTTACTTAGAAAACTACAAATTTAAGCAAACGTAGTGCTAGTGCCAACTAATAAACATCTTCGAGTTATGTGGATGCACTTTGTGCTGCCTATAACCATAACCAGAGAAATTGCATCTATGGTAGACACTAATGTCCTGCATAGAAAGTTATGCGTATTATTAATACTTGTGTAGTGTGTATTTCAATTCGGTTTAATTGAATTCGAAGTAGTACACGCTCATTCTTTTTTTATACCATTCACCCATAGTGTGAAATGGTATTATCAGTCTGTCTGAAAGTTTTTAACGCATTAAAGGAGCCACCGTAGACCCCATAAAGTATATATATTCTAGATCAGCTCGACGAGACGAATCGAACTAGCCATGTCCGTCTGTATGTCTGTCTGTCTGTCTGTCCGCCTGTCCGTCTATCCGTCTGTATGTTGTTGCGCATTTTTTGGGGACCAATTTTTATACTTCTTTTTATTGTAGTTTAATAGAGTATCAAGATTGACCTGTCACGCCCACTATTTGGGGTAGCTCCCATACAAACCTATGGTCCACTTTTGACATTTTGTAAGAAATCTTCTTTATTAACGTCTATATTAGGTTGAAATGCAATGTGGTGCCTTTTTATGGTCAGCCGCTTAACATACATAGACTAACGGGCGTGGCCCGCCCACTATTTGGGGTAGCTCCCATACAAACCTATGGTCCACTTTTGACTTATTGTAAGAAAAACTTTTTTATTAAAGTCAATATTAGGTTGAAATGCGATATGATGCCTTTTAAGAGACAGCCGCTAAACATACATAGACAATTGGGCGTGGCCCGCCCACTTTTTGAGGTAGCCCCCATACAAACGCACCGTGCAATTTTGTGTTTTTAATGAAAAAATCCTTCATTTAGATCAATATAAGCTTGAAATTTGATTTTGTGGATTTTAATGGACAACCGCTTCATATGCATATACAAAGGGGCGTTTCCCGCCCACTTTTTGAGGTAGTCCCATATAAACCCACAGTTCACTTTTATGCATTTGTATGGAAAACGTCAATATCAACTGGAAATTCGATATGGCGGCATCTTACACATCTACTACATCGCTTCATACACATTTACTAGTGGGCGTGTACCACCCCCTATTTAAACCACCACTTTTATGTATTACAGTACTATTTTAAGTTTCATGTGAATGGTATTAGAGCTTCGGTTCAACCAAAGTTTGTTGTTTTTTTTTTTTTTTTTTGTTGAAGCACTTTTCATGCTTCATTTGTTGTTATCACAACGATTGCCTAGCTGTCAATAATGGGTTAACAGGCATCACACCCGCCACAAATTTTCGCTTGGAGCATTTTAATTTCTGTTGACCGATTCCCGGCGGGAAGCCACTAATTACAAAACGAATGAATGACTAACTGACTGACTGACTGACTTAACGAATGAATGAAACCATCAAACAGGCAAGCGACGACATAATTGTCAGCTACTTTGTGGCTTTGTCAGTTTATTTTGCCTACTCCTGGTTTTATTTTATAAAATAACATACATATATATATATATATATATATATATATATATATATATATTTTTTTTTTAAGCAAATCCCATAACAACAACAACAACAAGAAGAACAACAGCAGAGGACAACGTCATCAGCGCCACAGCCAACGCCGCCATAATCAACGTTGTCACCACAAAGGCGTACATTTTGAACAATACAAACACTTGAGCACATTTGCTCCATTTCCGTAGAGAGCATTTGCCTTTGAGCATCAAGCAATGAGTAACTAACAGTAGACGAATACGGGCGGAAACTTTGAAGTACGATAGAATAGAATTGTAAAGGATGGGAAAACGAATATACTACTGGTTAAACCGTAGCCTGTGTCTAATGGGAGGGAGTGTCTAAAAAAGTCTAAAAAAAAAAATAAACAAAATAAGAGAATACGCTGCCGTCGAATGTTATCGACTACGAGATGCGCTCTACCCATTCTAGGAGTTTCTAATTGATGCATTCAATTGTATGGTAATGCTTCAATTTGGACCAACTAGAATGCGAATTGGCGTAAGAACCATTAAGTAACAAGAAGGTATTTCATGAAGTGTGTTCCCGTTAGACATGTGCTACTTTATTTTTAAATGCAACGAACAATTATTTCCCGGTGTTGTTCATCGTGACTATCATCTAGAAACTCGACTCTTTTAGCCACATAACATCATTATCATAGATTGCTATTATTATCATAGATTGTTTGGCAGTTGAGTTGGGAATTGATTGCAGCTGGAACGTTTTTAAATATATACTTTACGATCCTATATACTTTCTGATAATAAAATCTTTGGAATCTATTATTCGCTTAACCTGCTTACTTTCTCTGCAGTTGCTTTCAAAACTTAACACATAGTTCCCTAGTTGTTATACGATAACAAAGTACCACATATCTAAATAGAACACCCTTTATAAAAACTTATAAATAGTGTGGTGTTGGGAGAAGACGTAAGGAAGTTTTTAATTCTATATCTTGTAGTGGAGGTATGTCGTTCCTTTCATAGGCTTTATTTGAATAGTTCGTAGCATTTTTTAACTTTTAACGTCTTTGAGATATCAGTCTGTAATGCAATCATATAAACGATTTTTGTCATGATCGATTATATCGTTTATTGATACGATTAAGTTAAATCGCATAATCGAATAAATTAATTGCAGCAGTAAGCCTTTGCATCGAGAATAGAGTACAAATGGAGACGGATAGTCCTCACATCGGAGTTATTTCAAAATTTTAGCTCGATAATCGTTTTTTTTTTTTATTATTATTTTGTTGTTCAATGTCGAATAAGAAGTATCGATATTTTTTAAAATATCGCACAGATCTACGTTCACACAGATGGAGATGCGTACAGAAATACATGGCAGAATGCATTCAACTTTATGAGGTCTGCCACGCCTCCTTTTAGTTGTTACAAACATTTGCACAAATCGAATGTTCCCTTTTAGCTTATGTATAAAGTGTATAAAAAATGAGGAAAACAAAAAATAAAATACTTGTGCACGCACAACAAAAACTTGTCTCTATTTTCTTGTTTTTTTTTTTTTTTTGTTTGTTCCCATGGGCAGCAGGTTCAGCATAGCTCGAAGGTTTTTCATAGCTCTACGAGTATTACTTTATCGTTATCTTTTTCTCTCTGGATAAAGGCTAAAATGAATGCAGTCAAGTTGCAACCATCTTCTTAATATCGTAATGGTAAAACAACAACAACAACAACAACGACAGCAACATTGTTAATGAGCCTGCGACAGAGACAAATAGATAGTGCATGAGATAGACAAAAAAAAAGAAAAAAAGAAAAGAGATAGATAGATAGATGGAAAGATGGACGTATAGATACACATTGTTGATGGAGTTTTTACGCCAGCGGCAAATACCGAGGCTAATACAATTTGCATGTGTTCCGCGTTGCCAAGCCACTTAACATAACATAAAGCAAACACAACAACAACAACAACAACCAAAATAAGTCACTTAATTTTTGTTGCAATATCAAAAAATGAAAACAAAAGAAAAGAGTAAAGAACATATAGCATGCGAAAGAGACAGCAATAGTCTTATGTTGCAATGAGCTGCATCAAAGCATCAAGCTGTGAGAGATCTATGGGAAAAGAAAAATATTGAAAGAGTCATTCAAAAGTCAAACAACTTTTTTACATTCCATACATACGTATATATAGATACATCGATGTACATATAGTATGGACGACAGGACGACATTTTTCCCCAACATTTTCTTAACGCTACAAATTTACTTTGGTAAAGTTTTTCCGCACACTCGCACTTAACAGCATTATCCATCTGTACATACTAACGTACGAGGGGGCTACCACTTGTGGAATATTCTTAAAAATAAAGCTGAGAATACGAGAACTCAGTCAGTCAGTCAGTGGAAATCTACACTAAAAGTTTGTCTTTTTCTTTATCATGTGCAGCAGGTTCAGCATAGCTCGAAGGTTTTTCACCAAAGCCGCAGCTAGGAAGGCTGCAAACCAATTACATATTTATTCATCTATTCACAAATACAATTGTACAATTTTGTACAAAGTTTAGCCACTGTCCATTAAGAAACTCTTTTCAATTCAATTAGTGCAGACCAATAATAATATTTAATTTTTTATTTGGAAAAATTAATTCAAGTTGAAAAAATATAATGGTTGAGTTTGATTCGTTTGTGCGAAAATTTCTGGAGGCATTTGGAAAACTAAAATGGAATACATGTTGAAAAATTCATATTATGCATTCTGATTTGGGATTCTTTCCAGAAAATCTTAGTCAACTCAACGCTGCATAGTGCAAATGATTTCATTAAAAAATGTCGACAAAAGAAAAGCGCTTCGAAGAAAAGAGCCAAGTCAGAATGTTAGCTAATTACTGCTGATTGTTTTCTTAGTTGGCCAATCAGAGTTTTCGTTTGCCAAAACTATATATAAATAGACAAGTGCAAAACGATCAAACCCTGTTTAACCCCCTTAAACAAAACATATTCGCTTGATTTTTGTTGGAAAAGTTGTGAACAAATGGAATTTTTTTCGAATGTATTGCGTCTAATGCAGGTAAAAACGAGGTAATGCACTCTTCCAATCACAAAGACCAGAGCTCTCTCCATTTTTCAGCTCTCTCAATTTGCTAAAACATAACAACAAAAACGTTAAAGTGAGTGACATGGCGTCAGGAATAAGCAATAGACAAAGGGGTATTGTTTTGGTTTGGCGCCGCTTTAAACACACTATGGAAATTTCCATTTTCTTATTCACATCTATCTATGCACTTTAACGTTTAGCCCATAGTAGAGTAACATAATAATAACATATTTCGCATAGCTGCTCTCCTTTTTTTTCTCCTATCGAAATTTTTTTGTTTACGTTGGCAAAAAAGAGGAAAAAATATTCTCTATCTCCGTCGTGCTCTAAAGCGCAATTGACATTGTACTGCATGTCGATCGTTCTGCTAGAAACTGTTGTGGACGCACTTGCCAACATGTTGGCGAGCATCAGTTGAGTGTGTGTTTGTTGGTAAAATTTTTAAAGCAGAGGAATCAAATAATTATTTAAAACAAAAGTGCGACAGAGCAAAGGAGCGAATAAAAATTCTTTTATAATTGTGCATTAATTATTGCAAATAAATTGTTCACTTAATGCCGCTCTCTTTCTGGGCGGAACTGATTTTGAGCAGGGCTATCCAAAAGCAGAGCACTGAATGTGTAACTATGTGTATGCTTTGCACTGCGCGATATTTTTTGCGAATCTTTCGAGTCATAACTTGTACAATTTGCTAAAACAAAACCCCAATGCGACGTAACTAATTCAAATTTTTGTCTCTCTTTAGCATCAAGGAACCGACTTCAGCATGCTTTCGTTCGTATGCATTTGAAAACTCGAAACGCGGTATGAAGAGTTTCTGAAGCCAGCATTCGTCCAATTTTAGGGTAGACGAAATACAAACCAACTTATGGGTATGCTTACAACATTTTTATTACAATCAATATTAATTTAAAATGCGCAATGGACGCTTGTTAGCACCGCGGTTTAATATTTGGATGTGGCTCGTTACTACAACGTGAGGACCCACCACCCGTTATAATATTTTTATATGGAAATTATTTCTATTACAACAAATATAAACTTGAATCTCGATGTGGTGCCTTCTAATAGGCGGACTTCTCTGCACACTTTTAGGTATACAAAACCATAACCCACTTTTTCAATTTTGTAAGTAAAACTTTCTTAAGTTAAAAACACCTTTGAAGCCAAACCGGAGATCGAAATCAAAAAACTTCGAGCTGATACACTCCGCAGTTGGTAGCAGGTTTGCATACAAGTTCGCGCATACTGCATTATACAAGGTGTGTCGGAAAAGAAACAGGACTGTTCGAAAAAAACAACAAACATTTAATATTTTGCAAAAGTAATTTTTTATTTTATTCAAAATAGTTTCCTTGTACTTCGATAGTGCATTTTGCACGGTCAATAAGCATTTCGAATGAGTGTTTTAGGTCATTTTACGGAATGTACTTGAGAATGCCGGTCGACGCCGTTTGGCTGGCTTCAATGTACTCATAGCACTGTCCTTTCATCGGCAAATGAAGTTTTCCAAATAGATAAAAGTCACACGGATCCAAATTAGGCGAGTACGGTGAAATCTGCGCGAAGGATTTACAAATTTCAAGTGGCTAACAAAACAACACAGTTCTACAGTTCAGTGCTACATAGAAATTTTTCTAAAAATAATAAAATCGTCGTAACTGATAACTCCTGTATAAACCAGTCAAATTAGTAAGTGGTACAAAGAATTTAGCTTACCAAAAATTAAAAACAAAATGTTGCAGAATCAAAATATATATGAGACACTCTTCGAACTATTGTTAGCCGCCTCAAATATGTAATGTGTATGTATATATATATATATATATACATTTATATTTGATGGTGTGTGTGTGTGTAAAATATATATGCATATATGTATATGCCATAGATCCATAGGTGTAGCTGCGTCTAGCTGTGTGTATGTATGTGATTTGGACCATGATGTTTACAGCAGTAGTTTTAACTTGGCCAAGTGAACCATACACAGCAGTCTCGCTTTTGGGTTTCATTCTCCAAGGAGCCATCAAAGGATTTTTCTGTTGTAAAATGTATCTAAGTTGAAGCAAAAGATGCTGCACCATAGTGGAGTGCAGTGACGTGGTACGAGTATGTGTGGAAAGCGCAATACTGTTGCAAAATAAACCATAGAACTATTGTATACTATATTTAATTCTGGCAAAATATTTAAAATGAGCGAGCAGGCAAGTGCAACATACATATTAAGTCCAATAACCGCCAAACATATTAAATTATTGTTAACTTCGAACTTTAGATTCTCCTTGACCATACGCAGATGTCTTCTTTTACATTTTTTTGGATGCCAAGCCCACTGTCCACGCAATTAGCGATTTTCTTATTTGTGTGTACATTCTGAAAGGTGTTTTTATTTTTATTTATTTTTTTTTGAATTTTGCACACATAATAAGTCTGTGATTTTTTAACATTCTTCAAAATTTTATTAATATCAAATGATTACAATGCGTTACAGGTGAGCACCAAGTTTTCCCATATAGTACATACACCTTTCTGCAAATTTTTGTCTCTAAAAGTACAGTGGTAACCGACTGGTTTATATACAAACATGTAACAACAGATGCCGCAATTCATTTAGCTGCTCAGTTACTCAATATTTCTCGCTCTCTAACGCCCCAATACAACGAATACCTCGCCCATTGTGGATTTATGTTAAGCGCCGTGTTCGCTCTGTTTAGACAATGATGACAGCGTTAGAGCGAGAGATAAAGATCCAAACAATATAGGAGAGTAACTGCACCGCTGTCAATGCCGCTCTCCCGACCGTACCCACAGAACAAACGGTGAATAAATATACTCTTTTTCCAACACCTTTCGAAAGTTCATGGTTAATTCACACTTCGTGAATTCATTTGGTTTTTATTCTTTTCTTTTCCTTGCCTTTCATTTCCTTTTATTTTTTTTTTTTATACCATTCACACATAGTGTGAAATAGTATTATCAGTTTGTCTGAAAGTTTGTAACGCATTAAAGGAGCCATTGTATACCCCATAAAGTATATATATTCTTGATCAGCTAGACGAGTCGAATCGATCTAGCCATGTCCGTCTGTATGTTGTTGCGCATTTTTTGGGGACCAATTTTTATGCTATCCAGTTGAAATTTTGCACATATACTTATTTTTATTGTAGTTTAATAGAGTATCAAGATTGACCTGCCACGCCCACTATTTGGAGTAGCTCCCATACAAACCTACTGCCCACTTTTGACTTTTTGTAAGAAAAATTCTTTATTAAAGTCGATATTAAGTTGAAATGCAATGTGGTGCCTTTTTATGGTCAGCCGCTTAACATACATAGATTAACGGGCGTGGACCGCCCACTATTTGGGGTAGCTCCAATACAAACCCACCGTGCAATTTTGTGTTTTTATGAAAAAATCCTTCATGTAGATCAGTATTAGCTTGCAATTTGATTTTGTGGATTTTAATGAACAACCGCTTCATATACATATACAAAGGGGCGTGTTCTGTCCACTTTTTGAGGTAGTCCCATATAAACCCACAGTTCACTTTTATGCATTTGTATGGAAAACGTCAATATCAACTTGAAATTCGATATGGCGGCATCTTACACATCTACTACATCGCTTCATACACATCTACAAGTGAGCGTGTACCACCCACTTGTTGGGGTAGCCCCTATTTAAACCCCCACTTTAATGTATTACAATACTATTTAAAGTTTCGTGTGAATGGTATTAGAGCTTCGGTTCAACCGAAGTTAACGTTAACGTTTTTTTTTTTTATTATAAAGAACTTTTCTTTTTTAGGAACATGTAGTCGCATCTTTTATAATTTTGGTATCTCAAATAGACTCTAAGGTCACTGAAATATATGTGAATCCACTGCATATTCAGTGGCCCACGTACCACGTACTGTTCCCTGAGTATCGATTTAACTTATCTACCATATACTGGGAGCGAATTCCAGCAGCGTATTTTTTTTAAACGATACAGGGTATTTAATTGTCGGGCAAGCATGGCTGTAGCGTTCCTAACTGTTTATTTAAAATCTACCCAATGGAAAAAACACATGGAGGTACAATATTATAAACTGCTCCTTAGAAAAGTGAAAGTTACTCGTTTGGGTTTCTTAAGGACAGATTCATGGAGTGGATACTCTAGTTGGGATCAGTAAGTTACGATGGATTATAGAGTTTTTCTAACATTGTATGGAGCTCTAACGAACCTACGCAGGAGCTTCAACCGAAAACTTTGCAGGTTGTTCACATTAAAGCATACAGTAATGACTTCTTCTTCAAAGTTCAGAAGCCAATTTCACTTTGGCTTTATGTGAGGGATGACATGGCCATTGAGAAAATAGAAAAATATGAAAAAATAATTGGGTTAAAAACCAAAAATCAGAAAGTGGATGTCGTGTTTGGAAGATGAGTGTTCCGGTCACTGGCCCAACGCGGCCTGTTTTGTTTCTAAGAAGTGGTATATTGAATTTTATTTAAAGTTTTAAAGCACTTTTAGAGAATAAATCAACTTTTTGAAAGAATGTTTTCACCATTCACCAAGAAGAGAAAATAGTCGCACAACTGTCGGTGCACATTGTTACGGCTCGTACACCTTAGTGTTACGTATTGCTTGCCCTATGTAACTGATCGGTCGGCACGACGGTCAGTAATACTACCTGCAGATTAAACTTCAAATTAAAAATAAAAATAGATTCACTTCTAAAGTAACTTAGTGTAGGTTATACGACTCATCGAGTCAGCCATCATGCCATAAATTAATTTTCAACATATTTTTGACTTCTGAACGGTATTGAAAGAAGAGGAAGAAACCTATAATTTCTAGGTCCAATGCTTTACCCTATTCGTTGCTGAATTATCCGAGATTTGCTGGAAAGAATCCCAAATTACAATTTATAATATGAATTTCTAAAGATACATATGTTCCATTCCATTTTTCCAATACCCTCAAGAAATTCACTTAGCGCTTACACTTGTCTTGTTTCCCAGAAAATGCTCCCACAAAGTATTGTAGCTCAGTCATGCTGTTTTTCAACTTGAATCAATATTTCCAAATAACAGATAAAATATAACAATCTTCACTAATGGAATCTTGAGAACAATTTTTTTGTTTCCATCTGAAAATAATTTCTTCGTGTGCAGTCGGTACACTGCGAGCCGACTTACTGACTTGTTTGCCGAACTATTGCGCAAGAACCATCTGCAAAATCTCGAGAAACAAACCATTTGACAATGTCTCAAGCGAAATTCCTTCCAAAATAATAAAAGTTGGAGTGCAAAAGTTTGAATTCATATCTCAAATCCCTTTTTATACTGTGATGTGAACTCCTTTGAATTAAAGCCAATGGTATGTGGCGAAGTTTAGAGCACATTATCAGATCATCCACAAAATTATGACTCATTCCATAGAATTCAATATGCACGCTTCAATGGTATCAAAAACAGTAAAACCTAAGAATGATAGACATAGAATTTCGCCTTGAGCAGCTCCATTACACTTCTTTCTGACTAGTCTTCAAAAGTAATTTTTTGCGCAAGTAGGCCTTGACATTTTTCATAGCTCGTTGTATAGAATCAAGTTTTCCACGTATTTTGTTTGTAACTAGTTTTCTGTCATCGTGACAGTGTTTGTCAGCCCTCGTACAGTTAATGAGCTTATATTTCTTCTATATAAGCAATAGTAGGCGTCTTCCGCATTGTCAAGCACTGCGCTCTCACTTGAGTCTGATTTTTCTCGAAATTTTTACAAATAATAATTATTTTGCTTAAGTAAATTCAAAGTTGTACGCTAAAAAAAAAAAAAAAAAAAATTAAATCAAAAATGTCTAGTGATGAATTGATGAGCATCAGCGAGGACGAGCAACCATCCACAAGCCTGGCCGGCGCCGTAGGCGCTGTGGGCGTTGAGGGCATTGAGGGCGCTGTGGGCGTTGAGGGTGTTGAGGGCGCTGTGGGCGTTGAGGGCGCTGTGGGCGTTGAGGGCGCTGAGGGCGCCGCAACCTCGTCGACCAGTGGAACGCGATTTAAAGTGAAAAGCTGGAGCGCATGTGCCATATGGGCCTATGGTACGTTACTCAGATATGCGGCGTTGAGACCTTACTCATAAGTATGTATCCTCATATATCCTTATCATTTTGCAGACATCGCCGTTGATAATTGCGCCATATGTCGCAACAATATTATGGATCTGTGTATTGAGTGCCAGGCGAACCAGGCAATTGGTATCATCGAGGAGTGCACCGTTGCCTGGGGAACGTGCAACCATGCCTTTCATTTCCATTGCATTTCACGCTGGTTGAGGGCGCGCCAGGTGTGCCCGCTCGACAATCGTGAGTGGGAATATCAAAAATTCGGGCGCTAGCTCATTCAAAATTTTGGCAATATGAGTACTCCTGAATGCGACGTACCAGTTGCCGACTATAATTTTAGTAGTATTACATTATATAGAACATAAAATCATGTTGCAACTTATATTTTTGTATTAGAATGATATATTTATGTTATATAATGTACATACAAATAGAGAATATTATTGTTTTAAACCCGCACTTGTATTGAAAGGCTTTCTCAGAGGACACTGGTATATATTCTTTCTGGTGGCAATTTGTGGACAGGATTGGAGAGAACTGGTACAAGAACCATAGAAGAGACACGACGAAAGACGAAATCGCTGTACTTCCGTAATAGAAAAACTGTTACTTAAAACAACCTTGAGAATTTTAAATTTGCTTTAGTGTCAACGGTTGCTGAGTTGTGTTGTGATGCCATTTTCTAGAATGGATTGAATACAAAAAACATAAAAGAAGATTTTCCATTAATAGGGAAAGTAATGAATCTAGGCATGACATTGAGTATAATCCCTGAGCAAATCGGTCTCATTTTCGGAAGAGCTTTAGCAAATCTAACGTCCAACCTGTCGTAGTGGTTTTGATGGTATTGATTGGAAGGCGTACTTCATCTGGCGTGAAGAGGAGACGAGTAACAGCATAGGTGAAACAGCTTCTAAGTATTACTTCGTGTCTTGTGAATCGTTGTAACACACACAGACTCACACACACATACACACACACCTTAGTACGAGGCATGATCTTACTATTTCTTTCTTATGGCAGCAGCATGTGGAAGCGAATATTACTTAAATCTGTCAATGACAGCATATTATACTACTCCCTCGCTACTTTTTATACTATGCCACACCCATTCCATATTATTAGGTTCTTTTTATGTAAAAACTTTTTTTAAAACAAATTATACCAACTTGAAAGTTGGTATGGAGACTTCTTAGGGACAGACACTTTGCCTTTGTTCTACTCATTGATATTGCGAAAAATGTCGCTCTATCTTTGTAATTATAATTTTTAATGTATTTTTTTAATTACATAATTTAAAGGGTGTAAATTTCTTGTGAAAAATTCCCAAATTTATAAGAATTCATAGGAAGTATTAACTGTTTAATGTTCAAAAAATATCTCAATAAATTCAGTAAAAGTTTTAATATGTACTTAGTATACCAATCTTTCCAATTTTCTACCTTTTTTTTTGCTAATATTGGGAATATTGGGAATATTAGGAAGGTAGAGAATGTTGACAGTACATTAACCAATAAGAGTCAACATTCTGCACATTCTCAGCATTCTGCAAGAGTGTTGTTATTTGCGTTGTTGCTATTTTTCGATTATCTGACCGATTTGTAATCGATATCATCGCCACCGGGATTCATTTTATTTCACATTTGTTTTACTAAAGACATACACCAAAACAAACTAAAGTAACTATTTTGCTTTATGCGAACATCATTTTGCCACTCACATGTTGGCGTCAACGAAAATCGTAGCTAATGAGCAATTCTAGCTGCAATATATAGGAATTTTTTTGGATTACTTACAATTATAAGAATAGGTTAGGTAGGTTGAGTGTAAAGTATACCACCATCACAGAAAATAAGTGTACTGAATTTTTGTAGGTTTTAAAATTTTTTAATTAAACAAAAAAATTACGTGGTACTTTAGTACATAATGTAAGCTATTTTTCGACATAGTCACCATTCCTCACTATGCAGGTGGTGAAGCGGGGTATTAATATTTTGATGTTTCCCGCCAACCCTTTGGGACCCATCTCGCGGACACTTTCCAATATCCGAGGGTTTCTGTGATTGTTTCGTGTAGTAGAGATCTGGAGATTTGCGGAAACATCGCAGAAAGTTCATCCACAGTCAATCTGCGATCGTCACGGAGCACATTTTCATATTCATACGTTCATCACCATATGCAGTTTTCACCTCATTGTAAATGTCAAACGGAGGTTTTCCCTTCCAAACGAGATAACGGATGACGCCACGTATTTCGCACTTGGCGGGAGACTGGATTGACATTGTTCACGAAACGTGTTGTCGCGTCGACAGTTCTCAACGTAATAACCTCGAACCGGTCTCGTTGTAAAGGAGAGAAGTCAGGCTACACTGTCGTGTTGCCAACATGACGAAAATAAAATCCCTCCGGCCGTGAGAGCCTCTATACACTTGCTTTCTGGATATGCCTCGTATACAGCAGGTGGTGAACGCGCTCCCCATCTTCGCTGTTTTTACTGCATGGTGAAATTAGAGTCATAAGAGTCAAAATATCAGTTCTTTTTAACCTCAAAGTTAGTCGGGTTCGTTTTTTTGTCATATCCAAGCTTAGTTTGATTTGGAAGTACCACAAGTGGCTAAGCTGGACCAGCCTCCTCTTTTCTGATGAGCATCTTGCATGTTGACAGCGGCATTCCGACGAACAGTTTACTAGAAAGGATCTGACCAATGGTATCCTGTGTACTTTACAATTTCCTTCGATTTCACTGTGTCTTAGCACCTACTGAACGAGGTGTGTACTACAATGCTGTGTCATCTCGTTAAGAGTTTTGTGACATTCAGTGTTGGGTTTTGATTTTGTTGTGCAAGCGTCTCGTGCTTTTAGCGCTGTTTCACTATCTGAGTTTAGGAATAAGTCCCATGCGGTTTTCGTATATCTTCTAGATGGCTGCCACTTCAGCTTGATCGACGCTGCAGAAGTTTGCAACTCTGAAAGAGACTTCTATTCGCATTTCTGAAGCGTATACGCTTTCTCCGATTTAATTATTCAGATTTGAGTTGTCTGTGTTGATTTCCGTCGAAATTGATACACGAAGCCGGTTTGGTTTTTATTGTCAGACTGAATATAATAGTTTATTTATTTATATTTTTTTAACAAATGTTTTTACCTGTTCTCTTCAGGTTGTAAAATTACAAGTTTTCAAATTGAACTGTGACCATGGTGATTGCAGACAAAAGCTCTACCAATGAACGCACCGAACGCAAAAGGTTGCGACGTCTATACGAAGCTGCACGCAATGACTCCCAATTTGATTTGAGACTTCGCATGGCTGTAAATAAGCGCGTACACGCAAACCAGCAACAGCATGATAAACGCAAACGCTGGTGGCCGTATTGTTTGTTGGCTATTCTCTCGATTCTGGCAGCTTCAGTAGTGTACAACTCTGGTTGGACTGGCAACGGTAGCGGCTGGACAACCAAGTCGCACGTGTTCGCTGACTTTTTGATCAAGTACACCAATCAATACATGGCGATTGTAAATTACAAAATCAACTATTGTGAGCGTTACGTTGATGTTACCGATTTGTTTACGGTGCTACGACGAGAGGTGCTCCACCAGGATGCCGCACTGGATCAAATCGAGGCGGCGCTGCGCAATCAGAGCAGCGGTCAAGCGCTAGCCATCTATGGCAGCTCCGGTGTGGGTAAGAGTCTGACGGCACGTTTGTTGCGCGAACACTATCCTTGGAAGGAAAATATAAAAATCTCCATGTGGAACGCACATATGCTTGACGAAATGCACAAGTATCGCCGCATATGCTATATGCTGGATAATATGTCAACATGCGGACGTAATCTGCTAATCATCGACAACATGACGCCATGTGATCATGAAGTTATACGTGCTTTTAATCGACTAGTGCTGCAACGTAGTACCGTCGAAGGCACTGATGCCGGCTCTCTAAAGCACATATTAGTCGTATACATCATCAATCTGAATGTAATGCTGCCGGAGGAGGAGTTTGAGCAACAGTACGCTATGTTAGAGGGTCTAAGTAACGATACAACGCTTGTACGTTATAGAAGTTTTGGACGTGAAGAGTTGGCCGATTGCGTGCGCAATGAATTGCGACTCGAGGAGATGATAATGGACGAGCACAATTTTGAGGAGATTCTTGAAAAGACTGAAGTGGAGGAATCCGGTTGCAAGACAACACGCGCCAAGGTGCTTCTCTTTGGTAAATACAAGCACAAACAGCAGAAGACTGACCACGCTCGTTCATGATATGACGACACATTCCACTAGACTGACTTAATAAGTTTGTTAAATTATTCTAGAATATATTTAGATTAACGTTACTTCAAAGACTTTGTATGTACATTCTACTAGTACATTATACCAAAAAAAAAAACAAAGATTCGGCTTGCACTTTGACAAAATAAGTGCATATTACATAGTTAATTAAATTACAACGGAATCGGTTACCCCTTGTTGTTGGCTATATTATTCTAACCTGTCAAAACTAGTCTTGAAACACAGTAGTCGGTGTGTTGTAGCTTAAGTCGTTTAGGATCTTTTGTTCATGAGTTGCTGTAACAATTAAGAATGATATAATTGGGATTGGTTAGATCTTTGGTTAGACATGAAAGATAGACAGACGGACGGCTGGGCGGACGGGCGGAAATCAGCAGACTACCACGCCGATCCGAGCCAAAAAATCCACGGTTTCATTTACTGCTTGATCATATTTTATTCACGTTCATGAAACGGCGCAAAAACTTGACAATACTGCGGTTAAACAACCTCAAACACTACTTCGACGATATCGCACGATAACGTTTGAGATCAATTCCGGCACCGAGCGGCTTTCTGTTCGTCCTTCTGTCGGTCTTTTAGATCTACTTTCAATGGCTATCAAACACAAATTTAATGATGCAGATAGTCTACTACGCTCAAATTAATATAATTCGTAACTCAAAAACTCACTGACTTTTCAAGTTTGCTTTTTGAATTAATTGTACATCTGAATATAATAGCTTCACACAAAAAAGCAGTAAACTTGTCTTTAGAGTTAAATTTTAGATGTGCCTGAACAGAAATAAGCAAAGTAGCCTGCAGCAAACACCGCCTCAACCACCACCCCCCCACCCAAAAAAAAAGTTAAAAAATAAAACACAAATCGCAACGAAAACTTTTGCGGAAAGATGACTTCGATTCATTTACGTTTTGGATTTGGCTCTTAAGTTGCATATTTGGCTTTTGCGTATCTTTTAGTAGAGCTTTGCTCTAAAAATAAATGCACGACAGACAGATAGATACTTAGATAGTAGAAAAATAAGATAAAAAAAAAAATATAGAAAATGGAATGTCTAAAGCAGCAACAGCAGGAAAAACATTTACGTATTCATAACCTCAACCGAGCACTCAACTTGGCTTTCACAAAATTTGAACAAGTTTGCGCATCAAAACGAAGCGAAATGAATCGAATCTCAAAACACTTGAGAGAGATACACACAAAAACATAGACAGACAGATACACAGACTTATGTATAAACGAGGGCAACTTGATAAGTCAGTGACTTTTTGAATTTTCGAATTATATTGATTTGAGGATAGTTCCTGAGGAACAGCATATGCAACATTACGTTTTTGTTTTGACAGGCATTGAGAGCAGAGATGAAAGACAGTCAAGCGGACAGAAAGTAATCGTGTGACAATTTCGAAGCAGTGGTTGGTTAACCTCAAAGTTTTTGCGCCGTTTCATGAACGTGAATGAAATAGGAAACCATTACAACACAGCAGCGTTCAAGCAGTGGTTTGCTGATTTCCGCAGCCTGTTGATTTCCATGCGTCTGTCTGCCTTTCATGTCTGCACTCAATGGCTGTGAAATACATAGATAATGAGGCAGATTGCTTAAAATTTGAGCGTAGTCTATAAACAGATGATGACAGCAGCAGTATTGTATTTAAAAACAGACACTGTCTTATCGAATTGCCCTCGTACATATCGCATATACACACACATATATATATATATATATATATATATATATATATATATATATATATATATATATATATATATATATATATATATATATATATATATATATATATATATATATATATATATATATATATATATATATATATATATATATATATATATATATATATATATATATATATATATATATATATATATATATATATATATATTGTACAAATAAAGTCACATACATAGAGAGATACATTTACACAGATACAGAGGGGAAATCGAGATAGAGCAGATAAGTAGTTAGTGCCGGAAATGTTGTTCTACGTTGAGAGAATTTTTGGACTACGTTCATACACATATATATTGTCTATAGATAGTCCTTTCCATCGTCCTCATCGAAGTCGAAGTCGAAATTGACTTTGCCTTTAATGCAAAATGAATGCGACCGATAAAATATTCTCTTTTAGCCGTTAAGTAATTTTTGGTAAACATAGCACGAGGCAAGCTGTATCTATGTGTCTACTATAAAGTAGGTATACAACGGGTGATACTCGTACAACACTCAACGCATAGTTGGACGATATGACGAGTGTGTTGGCGTTGCTGATAAGCAGAGTGGGCAGCACCTTCTACCTCTCCTTCTGCTGCTGCCGCTGCTGCTGGTGGTGCTGTTGATCCTGCTGCTGTGCATGAAATTTCGCTTGCAAACGTTTTATTGAACAGTTTATTACGAATTATTACATTTGCATAAAATAAAAGGATATCATTTGCAAGCACGCGCAGGACAAACGCTAAGTCAGTCATGGATGCCTCCATCGCCGACATTGCTTTGATGCCATTACTGACTGACTGTCTAGCTGTCTGTCTGTCTGTCTGTCTGTCTGCTGGCCTGCCTGGCGCCTACCATTAAAAATACTTTCTTGATATTGGGTATTCGAACTATACGTTATATGCATACTCTTATGCATAGTTTATTCATTCGAAGCATATCTGCAGCGAATTATCAATGAACAAACTATATTCAAATTGAAGTTGGAGTCCCATGGCCACCGATGTCGTTGATTTTTCTGATGAGTAAAATTTTGATTTCGTGGCACCAACTTGAGCATGGGATGATGTTAATGATGAGTGGTTGCGTGACCGTGCAACTCTTTTGGTTTGATTTTGCTTGAATTTTAATCGTTTGGTTTCGTTTCGTTTCGTTTCATTTATTTAGCTTTGCTTTTGCGATGCACAGTGGAAAACAACTGTGCTCAACTATACTTCACTGTGTACAGAAATGAAACGCTCCCACAGTTTTGCAAATACTGATAGCATGTGCAACGGGAAGGAGTAAGATGCAAAACAAAATGTTCCATGTTGAGATTGATTTGGGTAGATAGGGTACATTAAATGTTTGTAACCAGGCCAGTCGATGCAGTGCAAGTTCACTCAGAGGTCAATCGGCACATTGTTATGCTTCTTGTCTTGCGTTTTTATTTGGCGGAAAGTATCTCAGAATTTATTCCGTAGAGTCTATCAAACATGTCAGATCTTACAGTGGCTGGTTCGACAGACTTTTCAGGTCTTCACAGAATGCTTTCCTGAGAAGTGCAAGGTAGTCACATAGAATGCTTTGGATACTTTTCATCTACGACAGACAAAAGTATATATGTTTTTGATCAGCACCAAAAGTCGAATTGTCCAGCTGGCTGTCTGTGTAACCGCCAAGATATCGGAGACTTAAGGAAATAGCGCCATCAAACTTGCGCATTTAGACTCTTCTAATAGATAAAGTTTAAGACATGATCAAGGCAGGAACATCAGTGTTAAACTTACCAGCATTTAATAGATTAGTTTTTTGTAAGAAAAACTTTCTGTTATTTAAGCCAGAAATGTCAAATGCGATGTACATGGATTTTACAGACCGAACCACTATACAGGACAGACTGTAAAGTCCTTTCAAACTATAAGTCTCGCAGTTTTTAAACAAGTCTGTTACTGACATGTACTATGTATCATTAGACTACTGTCAAATTTTGTGCAATCTGCATCATTAATTTGGTGTTTGACAACCATTGAAAGCAGACATGCAAGACAGACAGATGCACAAAGTTATCGTAGAAGATTACCGCCGATGCTCACACACAAATTCATTAATTCGACTGTTGCTTGGTCTCTGTTGTGTTGGTTGGATGCATGTTTCGTTCACGGGTATGAAATAGCGCAAAAGCAAATCCGTAATGTGTTTGAACAAAGCATAACACTCCTTCGAAATTTGTCACACTACTGAAATTGTGGGCAATTTCGGCAATTACGAGTATCTGCTTCTATTCGTCCAGTTAATTAAAACTATTGACATTCTTAAGTCACGATGCATTTTTTAGTTACGCATATAGCATGGAACGATGGTGCGTTGATTGCTAAGGATAGCTAGCTCAATAGTGTTTTTTATAAATTTGACTACATGTGATTCAATCATAGCGACTGAAAAATCACTGATATCAATGACTACTCGATATTGTAAATATCAGTGATTGAGTATCATTTGTTTCTTGCCTGTGCCACTGTGATTCACGCCGCCGTATGAGTAATATATCATGCATGTAGTGGATGTAGCAGCACAAGAGTATCAACATATCATGTTGATAATATGCATGATATATTTTACTGACACGCTGTGAATTACAAAATCGAGTTGCAATTGATGTCAGTGATTTTTCGCCTTGATCGCCTTGATTCAATCACAGTTAAATATCGCTCAACTGATATATTGTATCATACACCTAGTGTTCACAGGGGACTACTTCATATTCAATAAGACATTTTGAATTCAATATTTATGCTTCTTTGGCTTTTATCTCTGCAAGCATCTTGTTTCTTTTACTTGGAATGCAAAATGAAATGTTTCTTTCTGATATTTACTTGGGTATTTTATATCCAATCCTTTTTAGAAAATGGCATCAAAACACAACTCTTTCAGTTGTAGTGAAGATATGGTACTTGATTAATCCCGGCAAGAAAACTATGTGACAAAGTAGCAGTCACGATAATCACTGCTACTCAAACACTGATTAGCTCATGTCTAATCTAAACATATAATCAAACATTTAGTCTCCGAAATATCGATATTCTTACATACGAAAGACGGACAAACGGGGAGACGAACTTAGCTATATCGACTTTATTAAGAAAGGTCAGAGCCCAAACAACACAAGAATTCAATTAGACTCATAAAGTTTTTAAAAGCGCGCATTAGATGTCGTCAGCAGTCAATATGTTAAGCTAGAAGTCATTTTTAAGTTTCCTTGCTTTTTTTTCCTTTTGTATCGTTTTTCTCAATGCAGTGCTATTGAAATATTTCTCAAATTAGACTTTATTTATTTTATTTCGTTAAATTTTTCGTTCATTCGAATACATCGTATCTGGACATCTGGAGTGCAACCAATCCAAAACACAAACATCAGCAACTCCTACATTACAGTCGACGCGAGGAATTATCGGCCCTTAATTTTTTGAAGATGAAAGGGGACGCACAGATACAGTGAATTCAGAGCGTTATGTGGAGATGTTAGACGACTTCTTCGTGACTGAACTGCAAAACTTTCCTGGTTATAACCAAAGAACATAGTTCCAGCAGGACGGAGCAACTTCACACACGTCCAACATCTCTCTAAAACGAGTTCATGAAATTTTTCCTGGCAAATTGATCTCCATAAGAGGTGACATAAATTGGCCTCCACGAAGTCCCGATTTAACCCCTATGGACTTTTTCCTGTGGGGTTACATCAAATCTTTACGGCAACAAACCGACTTCCCTGGCACAATTAAAAGATAATATCCGTCACGAAATGGCAGCCATCACCGAGAATCCCTGCCGATCCGTCATAGGAAATTTTAGTGCTCGATTAAATGAATGCCGTGAACGCAACGGTTTACATTTGGACAATATCATTTTTAAGAAATACATTCCCAAAGTGTGTATTTTAATATGTAATAAACATTTTTTCAATAAACTTCTTACTTTCTTTTTTTTATCGATTTTTTAAATGTGAACTTTCTTTTGAGACACCCTGTACCATGCTTGTTTTATCTTATAACTAAAAAGTTTGGTTATTTTTAGTACATACGATATGTGTTGATTTCTTTTTTTTTAGTTACCATGCCTAACAGTGGTGGATCTATTTTTTTTATTTGGAGGGGTTCAACATTTTATAAAAAATGTTCTTCAGTTAATTTATGTTGTGATATGCCGGTTTTATGCCTAACAATAGATATTTAGAAAGTCTGTAGTATGAAGACTAGATACTTTCTTATTGTTTGAGACTATTTAACAGCAGAAATATAAAAACATTCTCTTAAATTTATGTTAATTTGTGTGGGTGCGCTGGATATGAAAAACATAAAGATGCGTGCAGGTTGGGCCTTTGTGCCGTTGGACCGTTATCAATATCTCACAAAATTAGTATCTCACAAATTAAGTAGACTTCCTAATGCACAACATCCCCCTTCTGCAAAGAGAAAGTTCTGGAGAGAATCCCTAGAGAATGTTATATAAACAAACACTTCCGGAGAGCTTGAGCCCTCATAGGCCACTCCTGAACCACTGGGAACCAATCAATTTTATAATAAGTAGAATGTGATTAAATTATTAAATAATGTAACACATTAATGTACAATTAGAAATGTCTCGTGAAACAACACCTCCAGGATGCAATTCTTCACCAGTTCCCGTTTTGACCATATATCCGAAATCATTTTTCAACATAATTGTCATAGTATTAGCTATAATAAAGAACACATTGACTCATTTCTTTGATTTATATGTTTTATTTTATATTAGAATCGTACAGATCTTAAAAGAGCACCAACACCATTCGAAAAAGTTTTCATGTCCATTCACATTTCGATTTCATGTACTAAAGATACTGTACACGTCTGAAATTATTCGCAAATGTCTGCAAAGCGCTGTTGCCACTGAATGCATCATTATCCGTTGGGTAGACATTACGATTTGGATTCGAACGCCAACTAAATATATTAAAGCCATTATTGCCGCCGTAAGATGATGCATCATCTGATGTTTCTGAAACATCATCGCCAGCATTGTCAACTCCAGCACCGGCATCCGTAGCTATAGTATTTGAGCCCAAACGACGTAGATCTAACGGCACATAGCGTAGACCACCAGCACCAGCAGCACCGCCGACGCCGACGCCAACACCAGCAGCAGCTCCTGCCAGTGGCACCAACTGCGCACCATTCCAGCTAACAAGTCCGTAGGCAAGCGGCGACAATGACGACGGTTGATAATCCGGTTGTGATCGACGCCGAAAACCGGCAATTGGTGTGCGGAATATACCAGTCGGTATATAGTTATCCATTGGTATGAAACGTGCCGGTGCGGCTGCTGCTGCTGCTGCTGCAGGCGCTGGCGCTGGCGCTGGTACCACGGTTATATTATTAACATTTCCATTAGTGAAGTTCAGTGGCGTTTGCAGAACTATGATTGAGGGTGCACTTGGTGCAGATTTATGCGATTTGAGCCAGGTGCGCGCCTCATTGTAATTGTTGGAACGTCCAGTCCCTTGTAGCCGTGGCATATTTGTAGAGCGTGCAGTGGCGGTATTTAGTGTCAGTGGACGTAATTTGGGTTGAATATAGACATAATCGGTGGCATGTGTTTCAGTTACTTCATCCTCATCATCATCATCATCATCGTAATCAGCAGCTGCAACATCAAAATCTTCATATTCGACCAAGTCAACATCTCTGGCAGCCTGCTCTTTGTATGCAATGTGCTGCGGTTGTTCCTTTAATGTCTTGAGCGGCACATTTCTACCTTCGCCCAAATAAGAACTTTCATCAGCGCTACTCCAAATGGGCACTGCAATGCGTTGCTGCTGCTTGTAATGCTGTTTATGACCTACAAATGTACGACAATTTGTTGAATAACGAATTTATACTAAGATCTCCTAACCAACTCCACTCACCGAAGTGTCGTGCCTGCACTTCACTGCATTCACGCAAAAGTAACACCAACAGCAAACAACATGCCGCAAGTCCTTGCAACATATTGAAAAAGTTGTTGTAACGCATCTTGTTGTAACTTTGTATCTCGTTTCGAGAACTTTGATATCAGCTTTGTCATACGCTGTGACTTTTATACTAAACTTCGTTCATGCACAGCGCGTTTCTAGGAAGAAGTCTTCGGTGATTGTTCTACTTTGTGCTTGGTCGATGTGTTGTCAACTTAATTAGTATCATTTATCGCGACGCGTTTATCTATAATTTTAGATCAGTTGCCGATATGATTAGTAAACAAGAAAACAAATTTTAACTTAGGTCGAAACGAAGCGCAAATGCCATTCACACGAAATAGCAAAGCGTTTTTTAAATGTGGATGTTGAATTTCTACAAGTGCTTATTCAAAATAGTGGGCGGGGCACGCACATTAGTTTATGAATGTGTTGTAGCCATTCAAAATAAGCCACCATATCGAATTTCAAGTGAATATTGGCTTAAATAAAAAAGTTTTTTCATAGAAAAATAAATATGTGCGCAGTTTTTTTGTATATCGCTACTAAAAAAAAAGGGTGTGGCACATAAATGTAGATACTCCATAAGCTTGGGACTACAAAAAAGCTAAAATTCAAGCTTTCATCATTATCATTTCTATTTATCAGACGGACGGACATGCCTAGTTCGCCACATCGCATCGAGCTGTTCCAGACTATATATACATTATGAGCTGTACGTTGACTTCTTTAATGCGTTACAAACTTTCTGATAAACTAATATAATACCATTTCATACTATATGAGAATTTTAAAAAAGAAGTTTAACTTTTTGTGTGATTTGCGTTGTGCGGTTTCATCGCGATTAATTTGTATAAAGCGATTTCTTTCATCTAAAATATGCTAAACTTACTTTTTTTGGACAGCTTTGATAGATAGATATATTTTAAAGCTGCCCTTCAGCTCATTTGCAGACTTCATTTAATTTGTGTCGAAGTTTCTGTTACAATTGCTCCTTGGTGTCTGTACTAGGATATATACCACAATAGTTCATCGTATATTGCCGCACTTAGAAGAATGCCTTAGATGCTATACTCTAGTAAGCGCTGTTGTCAACTGTTGTTAATACCACATTCGTGTAGATCTTCCCAGACATGCTTGCAGAAACAACTAACTTAGTTACAAGTTTCGGGAAAAAGTGTAACTCGACTAAACGTGATCACAAATCTCCAGAAGTCAATTGAGTCGGGCTGGAAAGCCAGTTGAAGATGTGGAGGGAGCAATAATTGAATATAATCGTTTTATTTGACACTCGAGCATATTAAGGCGTTCTTCTATTTTGGAGAATCCGCCAAAGTGAATATGAAATTGTACAACGCATGTTATGGTGTGATGGTTCGGATAATTAATGCGATAGCAATTCGTTATGTTGAAAAATAAGTAGAATCATCTCTACATTAAGCAGATGGTCTATATAAACCAACTAGTTGCAATTCTTAGAGTGAGTTAGAGTGAGCCGAGTATTTAAGCTGGTGACCGAATGTCTTAGCAAGTATATACGACTACTTAACTATCGGAATATTCAGATCAACAGCAAAGTACTTTGGTTCAAATATAGCCTTCTTAGTCTATGTAATGAAGATGGAAGCAAACAACTTACTGACTGAGAGCCTGAGTTAGCGAACCGTGTAGAAATTTAAAAAAAAAAATTCTACAATAGATATTAATACTAATACACTAAAATGACACTAAAATGGTGTAAATGGTCACAAATTTTATACAGGGTGGAGCTGAAGGCATCTTAGGTAAATACATATTGAATCATTGTACAGTGATCCTCATCAAGCGGCCAACCGCATCTATAGCTTTCGATACTACGACCACCCACTCTTTAACTCTATCTATCTATCTATCTATTGGAGCCTAAAGAAGATGCATCATTTAAATATGCACATATAGACTTTTCTAGAAAGGTACCATATATCTCGTAATGGAGCACACGCGATAGCAGCATTCTTTCTTGATCCCTGCGCTTCAATTTGTGACAGCAACTCATATGAGAACTCTGAACGGAACCATTCATCTTTTCCATCCCTCATTTTTAATCGCCTGTACCAATGTATCCTCAACTCGCTTTTGTTGGCACTATTTAAGTAAGTATTCGTATTCATCAGAGTCCATTTTCCATTTTGGCGTTCAAGTTATATGGGACATTATTCTTAGCGAAACACTTTTGGTTTAAGATATACGTCTTCTAAATGTTGAATCGATGGAAAAGGGCAGCTGCTTCTCGTTCGGCCTAAGGCGTCCATTTCCTTTGACTATGTGTAAAGTGTATTTGACGTAGGCGGTTAGCAAGCTTTACTCGTTTAAATAAAATGAAGCTTCTGCACAACATTCAGTTTGTCAAGCTGGTGAGTTTTGTCTTTGCATTACTAAATGGTTCAAAGCAAGTTTATTTATGTTCCTATATAGATTGCGAAGTTGTCGTTGTCGTTGTCGGGTAGGGGCTGGAAGGGAGCATTCATATTCGTTGCAGCCATAGAGTTAAAAGTGCAAACCGTAAACTTAAACGGATGGCAACCAGTTAGTAAAAGTTCCATTATTTGTTTTATTTTAGCCACTTTTGTTGAACTTGGTCGGCTTTTGGCGACGTCTTCCTAGTTGTACTCGTTTACCGCTTGTGGAAATATTTTATAAGCTTATTTGTCTACTACTATCGCCACAACTGGCGGAAGTGCGCAAAGGAGACAGCAAAATACGAGTATAAGTACAGTGAGAAAGAATATTAAAAATATTAAAATAAAAGTATCCCAAACTCAAAAATAAGTCAACTCAAAAAATATATTCTCGCATAAAGCGATATTTTTTATATTTATTTTTATTTTTATTTTTTTTTTAGCGGAAAAACTGCACTTTTGCACTTTGACACAACGTTCTGCTGTAGACGGTGTGAGATGGGGGTGGGGGCTACAACACTCTTACCGGTGCAGGGAGTATCTACATCCTCACTTGCTGCTCCAACGCTACAGCCGATGCGCTGCATCCGCAGCACCACGCTCTCCAATGACCAAGATAAGCACATCCGCTGCTGCACTTTCGCCATTTTGTATAAATCGCGTAAGTATGAAAGATGGCGTTCGAGGTGGATGGGTCGACGCTTTTCTTTCAAGTCAAGTCAAGTCAAGTCGACTCAACTCAACTCAACTCAACTCGAGTTGAGTTCTTTGTCGCAACAAACATTTATTTCGATTTTATGTAAAACTTAGTCAGCGAGCGGAAAACTTTATTTCGCTGGCATTATTTGTTGCTATTTAAACTTGAATTTTTATACTCAATACTTGCGACAGCAAAATTTTTGGTTGGAATTACAACTTATAGAATACTAACAGAATAACACGGCATTGTGCGGGGTAGAGCTTTCCATACACAAATCGAGTTTGAAAACGTTCGAATGAAATAAAAAGTGCCAAATATTATTTTCACCAACGTTCTCCCAATTTGTGTAGAAATTTCGCAGAATCGATGACTGTTTTTTATGTAGAGTATACTCGTACAAACTGGATATGAAAACGATCGATTAAAAAAAAAATTACACCAGCCCATAGTTTTGAATGAATAGTTTAAAACTATCGATAATATCAATAGTACTAAAGAATTTGTGTCTAAGAACTAAGGTGATTGTAAAATAAAACATCGGGGGACTTGGCACATTCGATTCGATTAATTGAATTACAAGAAATACTTTGAGGGGGATAAAATAAATTTAGAAGAACTAAGAACTAATTTTTGACTTTATTAACTGATTCATGGTAATTTTTGAAAAGAATTGAGATACGAAAATCCTTTAACAGTTTCAGCGATTTCGTTTTATTCATAGTTAAAATTTGGAACTCGTCACAAAATAACCCTTGATTAGTTGTCATTCATTTGCTTCATGTACAAAATTTATAATACTTCAATTCACAGAACATACTTCTAAATGATGATGCAAGTTATGCAAGTAACCTTTAAATCTTGTTTTAAAAGTAAACGAATTTTGAAAGCGATAGCAAACTCAATAAGTCTCCTAGAGATACAAAATTAAACCAAAATAGAAAAAATAATATAAAAAATAAGAAGAAACATTAATTTCCATTGAGAGGCATTACTTTACTTCGCACCATTCAAAAAGTACTTGCCTTCGTTATTCTTCATCGAATTACCCCAACTCTTAACGGCCTTCAGCGACAAGAGAATAACGGATTTAGGCCACAAAGGTCATGTATCGACCACATCAACTCTCTACGTATTATTGTAGAGTAGTCCGTTGAGTTCAGGTTATTCCTCTTCATCTTGTTTATAGACTTCGAACAACATTAAAAGAAGACGCCATTTGGATTTCCCTTAAAAACTGCGGAATACCAGAGAAAGTTGTGCAGATGATCACAGCAGAGTATATACAGATTTGGAGTGCTCGGTCCCATTGGATTTCCCTTAAAAACTGCGGAATACCAGAGAAAGTTGTGCAGATGATCACAGCAGAGTATATACAGATTTGGAGTGCTCGGTCCCATTGGATTTCCCTTAAAAACTGCGGAATACCAGAGAAAGTTGTGCAGATGATCACAGCAGAGTATATACAGATTTGGAGTGCTCGGTACGCTTTAAAAATAAACACAGCGACAAGTTCTCTAAGACTGCTGTTCTCAAGGCTGTGTTCTGTCTCCACTTATTTTTATTACTGTACTAGATGGTGTTATGACAAAGACGACGATAACGAAGCTCCAGAGGGTATTCAACTACGTCTAAAGCAGAAACCATCGGACCTGGTCTACGATTATGATATAGGTGTGCTTCAAAACATAAACACTTGCTAGTGCAAGATTTAAGCTCGTCCGACTCATTAAAAACTCGAAAGAGATTGGTACGAACATAAATTTGAAAAGATAAAAAATGAAACTGATATGCCTTAAAAACTTCAAACAAAATACCTCTCACAGTTTCGATTGACAGCCAAAATATTCGCGTTGAAGAACTCGACGGTTTTTGTTAACTTGGCAGCATTATCTTCAAAGACGGAGGACCAACATCAGACATAGCAGCTCGAATGAGTAAAGGTCACAGGATATCAAAAATCTGGCGATCACATGAGCTCTCAGTAAAAACAAGACTCCGAATATTTAATAGCAGCATAACGTCAATCCATAGCATAAGACCATCCATCAATCAAACAGATGTCATATTCATGCCATATTACGCATCGAGTGCCGAATCTTCTGGAAAGTCACAATAACAAAGAGTGATCTATGGGCATTGAACAACAGACAGGGAGAAAAAAAAAAAAGAAAGTGGACAAGGATGGGTCATATGCTTCGCAAGAATGAACATAGCAAAGATGACGTTTCAGTGGCACCCAGAAGGTACCTTACGCTGAGGACGACTTCGAACATCGAACTTCGACATCCTGCTAAAAACAAGAAACATTTTTTTTCATTTTCACATTTAACATTCATTTTCGTACTCTAAATCGGTATTCGTAAATTCTACTTTGTCCTTGACTACTATTTCCTCTTCTGTTGTTTCCTGTAACCACAACAAGAGTCTACATATTGAGTTTCACTTAAAATCCGTCGGAAAGTATGGATTTGATTTTAATATGCACTGGTATTTAAAATTAACTCGGAATTATTGCCGAAACCGTTGACTGCACGGAAAAAAGACTGGGATGTTTTTTTGTGGTCCCATTGCGTTAGCTACAAATTTAAGCTTATGTACTTTTCTCCCTTAAAAAGAAAACCCGATTTTCGTGACCTGCGTAGAATTGTAAGCAACACTTGGATCGATCGTGCTCGATCGATCGATAGAACCACAAAAACGTTTTTAAACAAAGTGCAGCTTTGAGCCATTTATTTCATAGAAAGATATGAAAATATTTGAGCAAGAAACACTTTGCACAACCAACACAAATTTATACTGAAAAACCTTGAACTGCTTTGCTCGACGCAGACCGTTGAGCAAATAATTTCTTTGCATCAGTGCAAAAACTGTGCTGTGTATTACAAAAATTGTATTACAAAAATTTAGCATGTGACAGCGTTAATTTTGGTATTTTTTCGTGTATTTGGTATTTTTTTTTTTTTTTTTTGTAGTAACACTGATGCTCAACAAAAGTCTTAAACAGTGCAGAGTTGCAACACTCTATTTTACACAACGCCGTTTGTGCACTTTTGCACTATTGCAAGACCTTGTGAACACATTGCAATTTTTTTACTTTTCTTTGTTCTTAAAACGTGCTTCTTTGGCCAATTTCCATCTTTCACTTTAACAAAATTAAGAAGAAAATTATTCGTAAATGATGCAAAAAAAAAAAAATCGTATTTTGCAGAAGGTAGGAAAACTAATTGAACATACTGTGCATCTAAAAGCTTTAGAACTCATAGTTTCAACACAATAGAAGTGAATGAATTGAATTCCTTTCAACTTAGTGAAAATATTTCTATTTGTTTTAATTTAACCACTTCTGTCGAACTTGGTCGACCTTTGACGTCATCTCTTCGTCGTTCTTGTTTATCGCTTGTGAAAATATTATATAAGCTTATTTGTCTACTTCGTGAAAAGAAAGATTAAAATAAAAGAACTCCAAACAAAGTCATAAAATAAGTCCACGCAAAATATTTTCCAACATAATGCGAATTTTTTATTTTTTTTATTTTTTTTTTTTAACAGAAAATTGCACTTTTGCACTTTGAGAAAACGTTCTGCAGGAGGGGCTGTGCGAGAAGGTACCTTCTTGCACATTTGCAGCTCCAACTCCACAGCCGATGCGTTGCATCCGCAGCACCACGCTCTCCAATGACCAAAATAAGCACATCCGCTGCTGCATTTTCGCCATTTCGTATAAATCGCAAAAGAAAAAAAAAAAAAAACAAATGAAAAGATGGCATTCGGGGTGGGTGGTCGGAGCACCTCTTTCAACTCAAGACAAGTCAAGTCGACACGAGTTGAGTTCTTTGTCGCAATAAAAATGTATGTCGATTTTATGTAGAATGGAGCAAGAAACTGACTGAAAATCTACCGAAAAACATTAAAAAAATAAAAATAAAGAAAGTAAATGCATTTCAGTTCACTTTTGTTGTGGAAGGTGTTCGGAATGGTTTAGTGGTCCGGATTTATGCGGAAAAGCACTGCAACAAAAAAACTTTATTTCTCTGGCGAGATTTTGTTGTTTAAAGTTTGTTCGGCTCAGCTTTCCATATTTGATTTTGCTTTGTTTCACTTCTTCAATAATTTGTTTTTCGTAAACTTTTACCAATGTATGCTTAGGATCATCTCTTGGATGGCACCATGAAACCATGCAGTCCTAAGCAGAAACTAAGTAGAAACGAAGAAATAATCCTTTAGAAAGTCATTCAAAGAATCTGCAAATCGCATTTGATCAAGAATTAATATTGAATTAATGAGTTTCTGTAAATATTCCCATAAAATCTCTTAGCCGATTCATTATATAATAAAGACTTTGTACATTTTTACAAATGGAGATATTACTCTTCGCACTCTCGTACCCATTGCATAGAAGAGTCTATTAGGGTTTTTTTTATTTATACAATTCACTCAAATGGTGTGAAATGGTATTATCAGTATGTCTGAAAGTTTGTAACGCATTAAAGGAGGCATCGTAGACCCCATAAAGTATATACATTCTTGATCAGCTCGACGAGACGATCTAGCCATGTCCGACTGTCTGTCCGTCTGTAGGGTATATCCCATACAAACATACTGCTCAATTTTGTGTTTTTGTAAGAAAAGCTTCTTTATTAAAGTCAATATTAGGTTGAAATTCGATATGGTGTCATTTTATGGACAAGCGCTTAACATACATAGACTAATGGGATGGACCCCATACAAACCCACCGCCCACTTTTGACTTTTTGTATGAAAAACTTTTTTATTGTAATCAATATCAACTTAATAATTGATATGGTAACTATTAGTGGACGGATGCTTGACATATAAATTAATGGTTGGGACCCGCCCACTATTTGGGGTAGCTCCCATACAAACCTATGGACCACTTTTGACTTTTTGTAAGAAAAACTTCTTTATTAAAGTCAATATTAGATTGAAATGCGACATGGTGCCTTTTTATCGACAGCCGCTTAACATAAATAAACTAATGGGCGTAGCCCACCCACTTTTTGGGGTAGCCCCATTCGTGTGAATGGTATTAGAGCTTCGGTTCAAACGATGTTAACGTTTTTTCTTGTTTTTTTTTTTAAATATAATTGCTAAATATTGTCAAAATAGATCCCAATAATAATACATATATCTATGTATCTCTATATATCTACAGAGTGCGTTCGAAAGTAAACAGGGCATTTTCTGTTGGCGCCTAATACATGCGACTTAGTGCGTTCCCATGCTTTTCATGTTTGGTTCGCTGGAACCGGACTTATTGTAGTCGGTCGGAATTTTTCCGAAAATGTTTAAGTTGCTCGAAGCCCGCTTAACAGGACAGGGTCAATTAGCCACACACGCAATTAGATGTGGTTAATATATACACGGATGGTATAGAAACTGGAAGATAACGTAGGAGTTGTAGCCTTGTTGTATCAAAATTAACTTTCAAAATTACTTCAGACTATATGAGACAGAGGTTGCTGATATACACGCACCATAATCTTCTCAAGTAGTTGTGCAGTTAGGGAAGACCGGCTATTTATGGATATACTCTGAAAGCCTTTGATTTTCCATTTTGAAACTATTTTAGAACACCGCACATCTCTAAATTGAATTTCTAGTGCATCTGTGGACCCGGCCATACCTATACAAGTATAACAGCAAACGAAAAATCAGATGGAACGGGTTGGACAGCTGTGCTATGTCTAAACTAACGTCGCCTGCATACCTATAACCCCCCAAGAGATCAGTATAAAGTGAAAAAGGAGAGTGGCTGTATGGGAGCTACCACAAAAAGCGGGGGGCGTGGGCGTGGCATGCCAATAGGGATACTATATGTATGAAAAAAAGGCTGGGCGTCGGGTTACAGCTGGATATCTTAAAAATTGATGCCTAAAAAATGCGCAGCAACTAACAGATGGACAGAGAGATAGATATACGGACATGGCTAGATCGAATCGTATTGTCGCGTTGATCAAGAATATAAATATTTTATACAAAATGGCGACTATAAAAGAACAACTAAGTAGAATAATGAAATGAACAATAAGCAATCAAAGATAAGACATATTTATTGCAAAACCCTTTATATGATTATTTAAAAGAAACAAACAACTGCATCATTTGATTTACCAGTTAAGTTAATATCCAAGCACTACGCGAGCCCGGCTGGTTTCTTAATGCGATAAAGAGCACAGAATCCGTGCAGAAATCATGTGCAGCGAGCTCTGCTATCCAACCAATCATTCATTCATCCATCCATCTATTTATAGGTAGCCGACAAAGCTCTTTTGGTTATAAAAATTAAAAATAAATAATACACGCAAAACGTTGACTTGGAGACAGTCAGGGTAGATCTGAAAGCTACTGTTGTTGCTGTCCTTAGGCTAAAGATAAAGAAACAGTCATCGGGAGTTGGAATTTAAAGCTAAAGTGTGACTCTGCGTAGAATAAACCAAAGTACGTACGAATGTTCTATCGCCACTCGAACGTGCTTATCACTTTTTTGAAAATCCACTCAACTGCTCGTTTAGCTTCAGTGTTCAGTTTAGTTCAGTTCAGTTCAGTTATGGCGAAACAGTCGCCGGAGCAATAACTTTGTCAAACATAAATCCTTTGGGTAAAGAGAAGAGTTGCCACATAGACTGCGTAGACAAACCCACAGACAGACAGACAGACACACGCACACATACCAAAGTCAATAAGATAGACAAAGAATGCAGGACGAATGGAGCGAATATAGAATGGTTGAATGGTTGGAGGGATGTACATAATCGCATAAAGATAAAACAGTTTAATACTGAGAATTACGAGTTTATTCACAAAGAACTTAAGCGCCCTCTTCAAAAAACTTTGTAACCAGCAGTCGGTTCGGAATCAGGATATTATTAGTGCAGATGGCAGACATTTAACAGCGATGGAGAAAGGGTAGCGCGCAGTGAGTACGCATTCAGTCAACTGTGTAAAACTTCATGGACAGAAGAATAAAACAGCAGCGACGTTCGTTTTGCAAGTTCGTCGTCCAACTTAACAGAAATCGAAGACTTCGACAAATTGTTTAAATAAATGAGAAGAAGAAAAATTGTGTGCGTGCGTGTGGCAAGCATAAATGGCAGAGATAGAGACAGACAGACAGACAGACAGATACATAAATACATGCATACATACATACAGTTGTGTGCCTTGTGCCTGTGTGATTGTACGTGAAAGAGAGAGATAGCGATAGCATGTGCGAGGTCAGGTCAAGCAATTTAGAGCTCAGTCCAAAGACAAACGCAGTCAGAGAACTCAAACAGACAGACAGACAGACAGACAGACAGACAGACAGACGGAAAGACGAAGAGGCACATCTTTGTTTCGCGGTTAAGCGTCAATTATTGTCACAAGCAGATGTCATCTCACAGCGCAGCTAAGCCGTCACCAACTGTGCCGCCCATTTGCCCACTGCCCTTCGACCTACGCCCCTTGATGCGACACCGTTCAACCGAGCTGTGTGCGCCCTGCAGCGCGTACGCAATTATATCGACAGCCACAAAGACAATTCAGTGCACAGTGGTCTTCTATTGATGTAACGCATGAGTATTGTCTTAGTTTCTAGGTTTTTGAAGCTTTCGCGATGTTTTTTCATAATTTCCAAAATAGATTCATCGTTTTAATAGATTTCCAGAATAGATTCTCCCAGCTTTTAAGTTATTTTTTTCTATTTTTCTTCTTGAAGAATTTTACAATTTATCTATTTTTTTTTTTTTTTTTTTTTGTTCTTCTGTGAGTGTTTAAGGTGATGCAATTTATAGTTTCTCAATTGAACGACTTATATATTACATGACCTATTTGCGAAATGGTGAAAATCTTTATCCATAAATGGCCGTCCATTAAGAATGTCCGAAATTTAAAACTTATACAGGGTTTTCAATAGGAACATATCAATTTTGTATTTTAATATATACACGCACCCTATCCCCATCTATTGTTTTCAGGAGCAGTCAACGTCAAAACGTCAGTCAGGTTTACATTTTTATCGTGGTAAAGTATTGGTGAGCCAAACTACGAACCAAACCAACATGTACGCTGCTGTCCTCTCATTTCCTTTCTCTATTCACCGTCGATCATACCAAGCAATGATCTCTGCATGTCGTCTCTTCCATTTAATGTAGACTACTGAATAAGCATATGCAATGCAAAGGAAGAGACAGATTTGATGCTATGTCTGATGTGCCCTCTCTTTTTCTTGCTCTCCTCATCAATGTTTTTAAAAGATTTTATTTAGCTTCACTTCGTTGTTTGATTTGTTTCAAATGCTATGCATCAACTCACTCTTTTTAATAAAACTTAAATAACACTTATAACTAACAAATAGTTTTTTATATGCTCGTATTCTTGCACTAATTTATTACAGATCAATCGTTTGATAACGATTTTTTATGTTTATTGCTGAAAACTCACAGCTAAGCTATAAAAAGTATATTCAAAATAAAATAAAATAAGTTAATATATGACTGCATGGTTACTTCCTGGATCAGGCTCAATGACTTTTCCGCACGACAAGCTAGAATAAATTATACAAACTGCATCACTCCATACTGAATTAGTTTTGTATATTTAATAAAGGTTGATGCAAGTAAACACTGTATTTAAACCAAACCGTAATTTTGGGTTTCTTCAATCTGTACGGACAATTTTTTGGTCTTATTGTTTAATATTCTCATCTTATAAAAAAGAATACATGCCCATTCATTTACCAGTGAATGGACATGTATTTTGTACAATGTTATTTTAAAATATTTGTACCAAGTACTGAGAGAGTCTTGCATTCGAATGTGGAGAGTGCACACTGGAATACATTCATGCAGACCTCTAGTATATTTATATATAAAAATCTTCTGTACGTGTGTACGTGACTGAACTCCTCCTAAACGGCTGGACCAATTTTGATGAGATTTTTTGTGTGTGTTCATGGGGATTCGAGAATGGAGGATTCCACTGTGAATGCCCACGAGTATTCCTGGCCTAACAAATTTAAGATAGAGGAATGAAATGTTGTATATGGGATCGAAGAGGGATGGGGAAGGAAAAGGAGAGTGTTGGGGAAGAGGTGGAAGGGAAAGAGCTGGAAGAGAAAGAGGTGGATGGGGGAAAGGGGCAGGGAAATGGGGGAAGGGGAATGGGTGGTATGGGAAGTAGTGGAAGGGAAAGGGGGCAGGGGAGAGAAGGGTAGGGCAGTGAGAGGTATGGTAAGGAGGCATTGGGATGGATGGGTATAGGTAGGTGAGGCAGAGGGAAGGGCACCAACGCGCAGGGTACCATATAATATAGAGGGATGAAATGTTGTAATAGATAGATACTTTGGGAAGTTTCCCATGCCTCCTTCTGCCTGTAACATATATTTGCACATACTTAGTATACTCTTGGTCCTCCAGCGCGGGGTATAAATAAGCTAAGTAAATGCAAAAAAAAAATGTAGTTGCTAAAACCGAAGCCTATACGGACTTCTATAAACTTTAAATTGTTTAGTCATATTGGAATAAAAAAATTTAATACTATAATAAGCATCTGCTTAACATTAAGAGAAGTTATCTGAAATACAGACACTATTGATCTGTGCGCGAATATACATAAGATCTGATCTCAATCAATATTTTGATTGTTAGCCATATACGAGGATGCATAAAAGCATTTGAGCCGAAATCGATGTAAATAGTTGGACTAATGCATAAAACTCCAATGGAGGAACTTCATCGAAATTGATATAAAATACATCCATGCCAAATTTTCCTTGACTCTAGCTTAAGTAATAAATTTATACTATAGAATTGAGGCTATCCAAACCATATTTTTGTACGTGGCAATACAAGTAATCTATATGGATCCGAACTGTATCAATGTGATATATTTTTAAGCAATAGATGTAACAAACGTTCATACAATATCTACCATATTTGAAGCTTCATGTGTAGGAGTGCATATACAAAGACCTCCTTCTAGATCATAGATATATAGACGAAATATAAATAAGCTAAATAAACTTTAGTCTTATATTTAATATTGAATGGTTTTACAATTTTATGGACGCAATTCGGATTGTAAAGTTACAAAACTGTACTCTATGCTATGGTGTAGAGTTTAATCTTCATATTTAAAAAAGGCCCATTAATAAAGTATCTGTAAAAAATGTATTTCTGTAATGACGAAAATAGAAGGCTGGATAAAGATGCACAGGAATTAATAAGAATATAGAAAAACTACTTCTCTAACCTATTTCGAGGCTATAAAGCGAATAATGCTGCCGATGGAGAAGTGTTTCCAGTACGACCAGTTGATGATGGCTCTCTTCTAGAGCCACCGAACTATAGCAAAACCGACACAGTAACTAAAATAAGATAAAACTGAAGAATAACAAGTCAAAAGGCTCCGATGAGCTGCCAGCTGAGTTATTCAAGGACGGCGGGTGCACTGCGCTGATCATCTCATCTGGATAAATATCGGCACTTCAGCACGAATTGTTTACATGGTGAAGCTAAACTAAACTGCTGGAGAGCATACGAGAGGGCAACCAGGCATGCGTTGCAATGACCAATGACCGTAGGAAGACCTCCGAAAACTAGGTATTGGCAACGACTGGCATCAGCGCGCACAAGACTATAGCGGCTATAGAGTTCGACCATGACCAATGAATGGTTGTAGCGACAGATAAGTGTGTAAGTAGGTAATCAGATCTATAAAAGTCGCGAAGTGAGACTCTGAATAGCTTGATATACTGATTTCATGTGTAGAAGTGTATTAACAATAGACGTCTTGGTGTTACAAACTTTCACATAAGTAGTTAACTGCTTTTTTCCACACAATGCGTGTAGGGTACAAAAAAAAGTCGGAGATATATGTAAAAAACACAACAACAACAACAACAACTCAGCGCTGCAAAAGAAAAAGCAACGAAGGCTTACGCTTTGTCTGACAGGAGCGACATAGAAAAAACAGATGAAGAGTAAAAGAAGGGGCAGAGTTGCTACAGCAGAAAAAAAGGAGCACGCTGTTTGTGTGTGTGTAGAAACGCTTCGAAAATCTGTCAATTATTTAAATCGTTAGCGAAAATCTTCCAACGAGCATGCGGCGCCGCCGGGCGTATGAAAATACGACGAATTTATGGCATGGCTTCATTATAACGCGTATACGCCGTGCCATACAAAGGATAAGACCAAGGATGAGACTACAAGCCGCAGCCGCAGCAAAGAAAAATGACAAGAGAAGCAATTGTGAGCATGTAGGGTTTGGATGACGATTTTGCGCGAGCTATTTTTTTTTTTAAAAAAAAAGGAGATAAACCAAAGCGAGTGGGGCGCCAAGGATCAAATGGCCACTGACAGAAAATGTCCTGCTGGCTGTTGTCCGTCTGTCTGTCCATCTGTCCATCTGTCTCTCTGCTGTTTTTGTTTGAGCTTGATGTTGATATTGGTGTTGTTATTTTTGCTGTTTGTTGTGTTTTTGGTGTTGTTGTCCTTGGTCTTGTCTGCTGGTAATTAACATGAAAATAAGCGCATTAACGTCATGGATGCTAACGTGATGACATTGGACGCACCATTCAGAATGTAACAGGCGAAGGAGCAGATAATGATAACAATGACAGCGCAAAATATTTACCTGACGAGAACGTCCAGGACGATGTTATTGCTGGCGATGATGATGACAACATTCTTTGGCAGCATGGTGCGATGTATTTAACTGAGGCAAAAGGAGCTCGCGACATTGAAATCGCCTTCGGCGACCAACTGCTGTGACTGTCAACTTGCTGATTAAAGACAAACTTAAAACTACAACAACGACGACGTCGACGTTGACGTCGATGCTGATGAAATCAGAAATTATTCCAAAAAAAAAAAAAAAAAAATGGAAGACTAACACAAAATTCAGACATTTTGCTTGCTCCTGTATCTAAGACAAATATATATAATATATATATATTTAAAAAAAAGGATGAAATCATAAAAGAAAACTTACAAGCGGAAGAAAATGCTCGCAAATTAAAATAATAAATCCACAAATTAAAGACGGAAGTCATTAAAGACTCTTAAGAGCAGCATTTCCACTACTAGAACGAGTTCAACACTTCAGCAAATCGTTTCGTATATTTCGTTGTCTTTTGTTTTTGGGTGTAGTATTAAGTTTTGAGGAATTTACAAAAGCTAACTTGACTAGTACGAGTATTAAATCACATCGGACCATCTTGTATTTATATTCATGTTAAACCATGTGATTTGCCACTAAAAATCAGTTTTAATTTGAAGAACAGTGCAGCTGATGAACATCGATTGCTGTGTGAAGCTTACGGGGAACATGCTCCCTCAATAAAAACATGTGAGTATTGGTTCCGGTGACATTGACACCAGTGACAGAGAAAGCTAAGTGAGGCCAGTAAAGCTTGAAGAAGCTGAAGCTGAGTTGGCGACGTTATTGGAGCAAGATTCATGCCAACCTAAAGAGGAGCTCGCTGAAGCGATTTCAATTCGGGCCTTGAGTGCCCATGAATATGGTGAAAAAACAAGGAAATTGGATTCCGTATGGATTGAAGCCAAGAGAAGCCGGACTTCAACGGATTCTGTGCATCTGGTGGAATCAGCTCAGAGTGATCTAATTCGAGCTACTCCAGCCTAATCAAACCATCAGTGGAGAATTTTACCAACAACAAATGATGCAATTGAGACGAGCATTGAAGCTTAAAAGCCGCCAATATGCCAAAAGACATGACAAAGTGAACTTTCAGCACGACAAAACTCGTCAAGGAAACGTTATCAAGGAAACTTTTGGAGGCGCATCAATGCGATGACCTACTCAACACGCCGTATTCACCTGACATTGCTCCTTCCGACTATCACTTGTTCCAGTCGATGGCACATGATCTGGCCGAGCAGCACTTCACTTCATACGAAGAAGCCACAATTTGAGTCGCCACAAAAGACGAGTAATTTTTCAACGCGGAGTTTGTATGCAGCCTGAAAGATAGAGAAAATTCGTAGCTAACGATGGACAATACTTTGCATAAAATACATTGTACCAAGTTTCTCTGGAGAAAGCTTCAAAGTTACAACAACAACAAAAAACGCTCAAAACTTATTTGTACATCCGATACTTTAGTCCTTCCGTCTGTCTGTCTGTCTGTCTGTCTGTCTGTCTGTCTGTCTCCCCGTCTGTCCATTCATCTGTATCTCATTACATCTCTCTGTTCGTTGATTCGTTTGTCTACTTTGACATAGACGACATTGCCATTAGCAGCATTTCTTCACTTTGCTGCTGCTGCTGCTGTTAAGTTGTTGGCTGCCAACCCGTGTTCGTTCGCGGTTGCGACTGTTCCAACTGCAGTCAAAGGATAATAACGTTCGTTTAGTTCTGACACGTCGTTACCGCCGTTGCCGCCGCCGCCGGTGCTGGTGCCGGTGCTGGTGCCGGTGCGCAAATGAAAGGCGTCGAGAATGACACAAATTAAAGCGAAATTAGTTGCATTGCCATCGAGGCGAGGCAGCAAAGATGAATGTCTGCACTGTGCCACGTTCATCTTCTTCTCGTATTGCAACTGCTACTCCTCTTCAACCCCTTTTCACAACAAATTCTATTCTGTTACTGCTGCTAATGATTGCTGTCTTGTCGCTTGACCAGTTTTCAACTAAATGCTTCGCATGTTGACTTTAGCAATTCGATATGCATCTGGAATTCTAAGCTACTAATTAAGCTATTCGTTTCATTTTCGCAATTTAATTATTCAATAAAAATATTCTCTTGCTTTAAAAACCTGTACATATATAGTAGACCATCTGGTGTTGGTAAGTATTCTAAATTACCAACCTGGTAACGCCTGAGTTACTCATACGGCTCTCAATAGAAATACTAATATTACCTTTTTTGGTAAAATAAGCGCCCACTTAAAAGTGTTTCTATATAAAATTTTCTTCTATGAAATTAATTATTTTTTTGGGATTTTAAAAACGACCGAGTGTGCAAAAGGGAAAGCTATATATACATACAACAACATTTTTCACATCGACTCGTATAGGTCACACTTGACTTTTGTTTATATTTTTATTAAAATATACAGAAAGAATATAGGAAGGCATTTTAAAAATGCATGAATTGAGTATATTCACCATTTGCGCATGACTTGTTACAACAAATGTCCTTGCATTATCCATTCTAGTTTTATTGTGTAGTAATACATTATTTATATAAAGAGTGTCCGAATGAACAAATAATTCAAAACACCATAGAAATGTAGAAAAAAATACTTTTTTTGCCGAACTGTTGGTATTTTATCATTTTTGAGTGCGGCATTGCCTTATCTTTCGAGTAGATGCTCATATATGTATATGATTTTTCCTCATTTTTGAGTATGGTGATGGTTTTGGTGCCTGTTAGCCAAGTTAGTTAAGACGATGGCACTTCTCAGCGCCGTTAGCATGTGTCATGGTCCGATACCAGTACCCTTCATCAATGAACATATTTATAAACCGTGTCAGTACAGCTAAATTATAAATTAGAATTATCTGAGTCAAATCAATTCTATCTTTTCTTAAAATCAAGTTCAGTAAAGCTTGAAGAGAGCTTAATTTAGGAGTATTTGTATATCGTCTAAGAAAATCCGTACTCACCATACTTATGCTACCACTATGGATCAATTCCAGTACGGAAATCCCGGTTATTTATCATATTTTTTATCATATTGTACCTGAAAAAAAAAAAATTTTAGATAATATTGGAAAGATTTGGAGAAGCTTTAATAACACAGTCGTACAAAAAAATGACTCGATCCATTTTATCCCATAACGTCAGGTCTTTTTCTATTGATTTTTGTGTGGCTGTCAAGACTTTTTAAGGCTATGTCAAAAACCTAAAGTTATGGGGTAAAATGGACTTCGGACTCGGTTTCAGAAACTCCAACAAAACATATAAAAAACATTTTGTGGCTGTATAATCATCACGCTGATTCCGAGTTTCAACTTAAATGCTTTCACAAATAATTCACAGTTGAAGTTTTCAATGTTCTAGTAGCGATTTGAAGCCAACATTCCCTGTTTTAAGTATTTAATTCAACAAATAAGAAAAAAAATTGGCAGTGAGCCCATTATTATAAACTAGTATAAGAGTCATAGGTCGAAATTCGACCAGTTGAGCCGACTGAATTTTAATTTCGTTATCAAACGACGATATGGAAATTTCCAGATTCTTTCAAGTATAGGTGGACATATTGGTACTACAAATCTGCAGATATTTTTATATGAAAAACCATAGGCAGTTATCTAATCGTGTTTCTTTACTTTAAAGTGGGCGATTAAGTATTTGTATAAAAAGTGAACGGGTTATATAAAGACATATCTCTAATTGCCTTCGTTTGAAATAAATTTATAATGACTGTGAGAAAATATTTTTTAAACAGAAACCAGGTGAGTTTGTGATTGGTGATTACCTCATCAAGTCGGCGTGGTATACTGACTTGTGGTGTCCTGAATGAATGCTGGCATCAAGGAGTCACCATATCAATTTTTATAACGATTCCATGAAAACTAAGAAACAAGACCCCGTATACACTTGAATGGACAGAGGTTCGGAAGGACTCCATATGGCTTGCGGAGCTGACCAAGAACAAATTTATGAAATTACTTTGTGTCAGAATTACAAGTATTATAAAATTCACACTATGACTGACGACAAAATTGCGATTGAGTGTTAAATGTTTGTATGGTTTGTTTTTGATTTTCTGTTTTTAGAACTATTTACAGTATATGAGAAGACTATTAAAAATATTTAAAGAACACGAAAAAAAAACTGAATCGCTATTAGTTGATATGATTTGCTATACGATACTATATTAGATACAATACAAACTGACACCCGCGACATTGAACGCACATAATAAGACGAACAGACAAAGTATCAATACCCAATGTAACTGATGTGCACCGCTACGCCTTTTAAAGGCGTTACCTTATCTGTGAGCGCGAAACCACGCAGTGCGTGGCCCCTATATTTATCCAGATACCATTTCCATACATATGCACCAAACTTTATTCATGAGATATGACGATATGATTTTTACAATATAAACATATTGCACTCTGAAAAGTGTTCTAAAAGTGTCTGTGAAAGTCCCGTCAAAATCGGTTCGGCCGTTTCGGAGATTAGCTCGGACAAGATATTATAAAGAAAATATAGCCAAAATGTTTACAAAAGCTAGTTTTGGTTTTCAAAACATGCAAATAGCTATATATAAACATTAGACAGAGAGGATATTCTGAAATCACTTTTAGACATTTCAATTTCAACAACAGAAAAAAGAGTCCAGTAGGAGTTAGCAGAAAGAACATGCACAAATTTAGAGTAAATAATTCATAAATTATAACTCCAATAAAAACTTTTATTTAGTGCAAAGAGCATTTGAGCTTTGGTACAATTATTCCATTCTTCTAATCCATTAGAGTGTCATTAAAAATGGAAGAAGAAAAAAATACTTTTATTTCAATTCAAGTTTGTAAACATTTTATTAATCCCCACATTGAATAAAAATGCGGATTCTTGATATGTTTGTTTCTTCTTTTTTTAATTTTTGCCCTTTTAAGTTTTACGCAATTTGCAACTTATCAATATCTGTGAATCGCACGTTCCCATAATGAGTTAGCACCGAAGAATGTGGCACAAATTTACAAGAAATATTAAGAAAAAAAAAAAGTTTAAGTTAAAAACAACAAAATCAAATCCGTTGCCCATCCGTTCGGGCCAGGTTAACAACTGGGTTGAAAAGCAGCAGAAGTGCGAGAACAAAAAAAAAAAGCAAATGAAAAAAAGGTTTCGCAGAACGTTTGGCATTTGGTAAATTTTTAATTTATGCGCATATTTCATGCTTGATTGAGCGGCTGCTGTTGGCAGTTCCAGCGTCGTCTGAGACCTGAGTAAACGTTTCGGAGCCAAAGTAAAAGCGACTGAATCTGAATCTGAATGTCAGTGACCTAAACTGAAATGCCACGGAATGTACAAAGAAGTCGAAGAAGAAATTTACAAGAGAAAAATATACTTGCAATAAGAAATTGAAGCTTAATACAATAAATGAAAAGGTTAGCAGAGTGCCATGTTGTGCCATAATACCCTTTAAAAATAGTATATTTGTATAGTATATTCAGTGTCAGACAGGGTTTGTAATATACAGAAGTCCATAAAGCTTGTATGTACCATGCTAACACTGGAACTATAAGCCCTACAAACTTGACCAACTCAACCTTAATTTATAAGCCATTTTTAAAGACGTTTATTTGCAGATATAAACAGTTTACTAATATTCCATCAAAATCGCTTAAATATTTATTGCGTAAAAGGTTTAAACAATCGTCACTCACACAACAAAATAAAAGATTTTACATGAAATACTCGTATGTACAAATAAACGTATGCTACATAATTGGTATAATAATACGAGTAGTAGACGATAGCATGCGAGCAACCAGTTACCAGTTGATAAGTGTGTGCACGAAAGAGATAGAAGATATTTTATTTTTGTGACTGTCTCTCTGTTTGTAGTTGTTGTTGAGATTGGCGCGTTGTGAATAAGCAAGAATAACAACAAATAAGTTGAAAAGTATACACGGTCTATTGACTTGACCATAGATACTAGTTAGTATAAATAAACTTATTGCCAATGACTTCTCATCTTAAAGAAGCACATGTTGTACAGTGTCAGATTTTTATTATCTCAAAAACTATGTAAGTTTTTTGCATATGAAGATGACAACGTGAGCTTTAATTGTTAAATGCATTGAGCGATGTGGAAGACTTGATACGCCCATCTGTGTAATACAAATAAAATAGAAATACTTAATAACATCTACAAGTTTCAACGAATCGACTTAAACTATGTTGATCTATATCTGAAATCAGTCAATCACTCACCGTCAGTCAGTCCGTCTCTCTAACCGCCTGTCCACCGTTCTGTTAATCTGTCCATCCTTTTGTCTGTCTATTTGTACGAGTAGCTTACTAATGCATCGAAACTCAACATTTTTAACAAATCATACAGACCGACAAATGTTTCAAATCTTCACCTTGATATGCGACGCCCACTTTTATTGGTAGTCCTTTTTAAAATACATTTAGCCACTTTTTTGCTTTTGTATAGAAAAATGTTTATTGCAATCAACCACTGATACTAATACACTGTATACCTATATCAAGATCGGATATATCTAAACTGAATTTCTTCATATGGGACATTGATCAAATTCAGAATGACTTCCGATAAAGTTTTATGCTAACAAACTGAATATTTTTAGCGACCTTTTTTGTAATAAATGTGAGTTTTTTGCTGTGAGCTCTCGCTGTGTTTGCAGTTTGCTGCATCGCTGAGAAAAATGTGATAGCATGCGAGTATAATATTATTAATCAGTTGAAAAAATCTCTATTGGCATCTTACTTTGACGTCGTTCGCACAAAGTTCTGTCGACAATGGCAAACGTCGTTACTCTTATAAATATTCTAGATCAGCTGGACGAAAAGTGTAGTCTATGCGTCCGTATATGTGTATGTTAATTCTGTTATAAGTCCCTTAGTGTTAAAAATATCGTTCATAAAATCAGTATACAAGCCATATACATCATATAGACCATATACACCATATACATCATCGTCGAATACACCATCACTATCTTTAAGTTTTTGTGTGGAAAACTGTTTTACAATAATTTTAACCAATATTATATTTACTAGAAAATCGGCATGTAGGTGTTCGGTGAATCTTTGAGTACATGTATATTGTATTTATCTATGTACCATGTGTGTCGCAAAAGAAACAGGACAATAGCTGTTTCTGGTGGCGCCACCTATTGGTAGGTAGGTACATGCGTTGGAAAGGTACATCCTTCACCGTACTCGCCTTGATTTGGCTTCGTGTGACTTTTATCTATTTGGAAAACTTCATTTGCCGATGGAAGAACAGCGCTATGATACCATTGAAGCCATTCAAAAGGCGTCGACCGGCATTCTCAAGGACATTTCGAAAAATGACCTAAAACACTTATTCGAAATGCATATTGACCGTGCAAAGTGCTGAATCGAATAACACAAGGAAACTATTTTGAATACAAAAAAAAATAAATCACTTTTGCAAAATATAAAATTTTTTTTGTTTTTTTTTTTCGAACAGTCCTGTTTCTTCTCCGACACACCTGGTACAAGTGAATTGGCTATACTTGTTAGCCGCAGAGAACGATTCAGGGATTAGCTGTGTTTCAGGGACGGCGCGCTGTAGAAAAGGTCCGAATTGGTCATAGGTAGGTTGGTTCTCCTTTGCTTAGAATGCAATATAGGTACGCCTAAATGCACCTATGCACCGCTTCAAGATCCCAAATCAGAAGCTTGTGCTCACAAAATGGGTGACATGAAATGCATCCCATTTCATTTAAGAATCGGTTACACCTAAGAGTTGGCTAAGTGAGTCACTTAAGGAATGCAATTTCTGCTTCAAATGTCATTCACGTAAGCCGGTTTTAACCCGTCTGTTGTTAATAAACACAGCATCTTGGAGTTCTAGCGGTAGCAATACAAATAATTCTGTTATTATAAAAGATTTTTCAAAATACCAATTGAAAGAGCTAACAAACTCTTCCATTTTATTAACAAAGAATAAAACTCGTAAACAAAAATAATCAGTACAGCTCATAAATTCACTTTAGTTCGAAACAAGCGCTCGATGTGGCACAGTGAAAGTTCTTTTGAAACGCCTTATATGTGACATAAGACCCACCAAAAAGTGTTATTTCTTTCACAGCAGATTCCAATATAACTAGCACAGAAGTGGTGTAGCAAGACCTTTCTGAGCCAGAGCCGGAATTCTTTTGGGGATCTTCAATTCTCAAAACAAATTGACTCAAAGTGAGGAACAAAAAAACAAATCAAAGCTTGACGAATTTTCAAGAAAACTTTGTCTGGAGGACAAAGCTAAGAGCAAAAAAAGCTCATAAAGTCTAACAATTACGTATACAGAAACACAAAACAAAAAAAAAAAACAAAAAAACACAAATATGAAACCCCTCCATGACGAAAAGGTGACGGACCCGTCTTCCCCTTCTGTCATGCCGCTTGACTACCCTTGTAGCGGGAGAATAATAATGTATTAGGATAATAAAAGTCATTAAATTGAAACTTGGGTTTTTGTTCTTTTGGCCAAGTTTTTACCAATCGAAATCATTAGGTTTGTAACTTAAAGGTAGACATAATCAACCAACATTTAGGAGCAACTGAAACATTGTTGACGATTCCATGGCGATAGAGGAACATTGCATTTTTGTTTGTTGCGTTTGGCTGGATTGGACATTGTGAGCTTGCTATAAACACTATTGTTTTTGTTATTTACTTTTGTGTTGTTAAATACGAGCCATTTTAAACAGATCTCTTGAACGTAACATGAAGAATGGAATGAATGAAAATTAGCAAATAAACCATTCACGTTTACTATTCTGAGGCCTCATATTACAGAATTATATATGCGATAGAGAGAGAGAGAGAGAGAGATAGAGAGAGAGATAGAGAGAGAGAGAGAGAGAGAGAGAGAAAGTGAGAAAGTGAGAAAGCACCGAACAAAACATGTGTGAACGTGTGTATATAAATTTTATACTAGCTCTACCCCACAACGTTGTATGCGTCCACTACCACAAAATGACGATGTAAACAATGGTCAACAACTAGCGTACTCGGTTTGTCCTGCTACACCTATTTTGTTTCTCTCTTATATGGGGCCTTAGTGTCTCCTAATTTTCTAGTGTTTATAGATTTTCCGGTGTCCTTTACATATGTAACATACATCTGCCTCAAATAGTTACTGAGATATGACGAATTTGGTTTTCCTCTTATATAGAAGGCCTGGCATCGCCTACTTTTCCAGTGGAACTTTTTTCACCCGGTGCCCTTTGTATACATATGTACTAAATCTCTTCAAACTGCTTCTAAAAGTTTCTGATATACGACAAATTTTATGTTCTCTTATATGGGGGCGTGGTATTGCACATTTCTTCCAAATGATATATAGCGTATATACATTTGGAATAGTTTACTTTTCAAATAGTGAAAGAATTTTTAAAAAGGTGCAGTGGCTAGGGAGATTTCCCTTCACTTACTTACAAAATCCGCACTCTCTCTCTCTCTCTCTCTCTCTTTATAATATTAGTGTAGTTAAAGCGTGTGCGTAAGTTGTTTTTTTCTTGTGTGAGTGAAGATTGTTAAGGCCTGCACCGCCTAATATATTGAACTGATTTAATAGAAACGTAAACTGTGCGGACGTATACATATGTATTGACATATTTTTTTATCAAAATTATTAATTTATTCGACTATTTATTAATATTATTGATAAGCCAAAACTTGTTCAGCATACTTATTATATCGCCATATGATTGCCAGCGATGGTGAACATTTTCAACGCGTATTTTGTTTCAGGATTACAGGATTCATGTCTTAGCCCAAATTCACTGGGTCGGTTACACTGGCTCGCCTTTAAGGACGCGACGTATTGCTCTATATAATATATATAAAGCGTATAATAAACAATGGTAAAATGAAAGGAAAATGTGCAAACAAAGTAAATACAATAAATAAAGCCAAGACAAAATATGCGAACATGATATTCTGGCTGGCTGGCTGGCTGACTGGCAGGAACATAAGCAGCAGCCTTGATGCGATTTAACGGCCTCCGCAAAAGCAAGCAAAGGCAAGTTCAAGGATTCGAGTATATTCGGCACGCACTAATGTTAGCAGCTCAGCTCAGCTGGCCGTGTTATAACCGCCCGCCCGTCCGTCCGACCATCCATCCAGCCAGCATTGCCGCCGGTTCATGAACCTTAATGCGTGACGCCGGTTTCGTTCGCAACTCAGTCTCGTTGCGAGTTGGTTAGGTCAGCGGCACAGATGAGTCCATTGCCGAAATCGACCAACCGACCAACCGACCCAGACACGGTGTTCAACTTTTTCTTTATTTAGTTGGCGCTAAAATTTTTTTTTCACGTTTTCTGACTCGAATTTTGTTTAAAGCTTCAAAATCGCTAATAAAGCGCAAAGCTTGCTTAAAGTAGCGCATAACTTTGTGGCGTCGCTAAGGCACAAATAATGTAGGCGGACGCAAGTTGGAGAAGGCTGCTATGGAGACAAAATGGAGACAAAATTTAGAATACCCTGCAGCCGAAAATAACCCGAAAGAAAATATCGTAATAAAATGGAATGCTGCTGACCCGTTTCGGTTCAATGACTGCTAATCGACAACCACGCTGTGTATGATTATTATTATTATTACTATGATTACTCTTATCGGCAACGGCGCCAATACTTTGGCACCATCATTCCGCATTCAAAGTTAAAAGGGCGTCTGAAGTACACCAAAGCCAGGACGCCAATGCCGGCCGTTAATGTGTTGCTCCGAGCCAAGTTGACTTTGAGAAGATTGATAAGATAAATTAAGGATACGTTAAGCTGTGTAAAATAGTAACATAAAATGTGAAGATTCGATGGAATAGAAATGGCATAGCATAGAGTTTTTATTTGTTAGAAAATAAAAGAATATTTATAAAAAATATTGAGTCTTGGAAACCTGAGCTTCTTATTTTTGGGTTATACGTCATGGCTTTATCTTTTTAGTATACGAACTTATATTGTTGAACTTGAACGTTTGAAAACCAATCAATTGCGGTAAATTCGATGTTATTTGACTTTGACCTCGTATAAATTTTAGGTTCGGTTGGATGCAAAACAAAAAAATTGTTTTTTCTTCACACTCACTAAAAATTTCAACTAACTGCTTAAAGCCCTAAAAGCCATAAATTAATTAAACTAATTATTTGTTTTTGAAATAACTAAGTGGTCAATATATATAGACAAAATAATTTCGTTTAAAAGCTAATATAACTCGTTCAGCACTCATTATATAACTTTCGTTAAGTAGATATAGGTTAGGTTAGTTTAATCATGCTGCTCGAGCCCCTCGAGGCCCAGAGGTCAGTCGGCCATTTGTGAAGCCTCTTGTCTTGGATTTTTATTTGGCGGCAGTTATCAGATACTCCAGTGGCAGGTTTGGAAAACTTTGCTGGTCTTCCCAGATAACGGCAGCATTTTCTATGAAGTGCGGGGCAGTCACATAGTAGGTGTTGTAAACATTCCATATACTTTTCATCAGCACAGCTACGACAGAATTCGCGATAGGAATTCGCCCCCAAAAAGTGGGCGGGACACGCCAATTAGTCTACGTATGTTAAGCGGCTGTCTATAAAAAAGTATCATATCGCATTTCAACCTAACATTGACTTTAACAAAGAGGTTTTTCTTACAAAAACACAAAAGGGGGCAATATGTTTGTGTGGGATCTACCCCGGGTGTCCATAAACAGGCACAACATTACACTTCAACCCAATATTGACTTTAATAAAGAAGTTTTCATACAAAAAGTCAAAACTGGACAGTCGGTTTGTATGGGGGCTACCCCAAACAGTGTCCCACCCATTACTGTATATGTCCAGCATTCGTTCACTAGAAGTTACCATATCAATTATTAGTGATATTGACTACAATAAAAAAAAATTTTCATACAAAAAGTCAAAAGTAAGCGGTGGCTTTGTATGGGGCCTACCTCAAACAGTGGGCGTGGCGGGTCAATCTTGATACTCTATTAAACTGCAATAAACAGAAGTGTATGTGCTAAATTTGGACTAAATTAAACTGGATAGCATAAAAATTAGTCCCCAACAAATGCGCAACAACAAACGGACGGACAGTTGGACATGATCGATTCGTATCAACGAGCTTATCAAGAATATAATACTTTATGGGGTTTATGATGTACCGCCACGCCGACTTTTTAGGGTAGCCCGCATACAAATCCACCGCCCACTTTTGACTTTTTGTATGAAAAACTTTTTTATTGTAGTCAATATCAACTTAATAATTGATATGCTAACTTCTGGTGGTCGGATGGCTTACATATACATTAACATAGACATAGACATTATACATATACGTTAAGTTAACATAAGGTTTACACATACACGTATGTTTCAATTGTAACAGTACCATTCAAATATATGAAAGGATATTAGATTCGATGTCCGCTTTGTATGATATCTAAGATATACATAGATGGAGCCGTTAATCTGCTCAAATGTGTTGGAACTAGTGGTAAGAAGCGTTGCCCTCTGCTGCTTTCAAAATCCAAATTTGTACTTATACGTGAAGTTTGCATGAAATGTTTGAACGAAAAATCGACTTTTGAGTTTTAGTATGAAAATGTGCAATGCTAATCTTTCAAAAAATTCGATTATTCATAGATTTCTTGATTTTAAAAACTATGCGTAACCCTGGTTTTCGTTTGGGTTTTTAGAGTGTGCGGCAGACCTCGTAAAGTATATATATTCTCGATCACCATCAAAAGTTGAGTCAATACAAAAACATGTCCGACTATGCATCCAGTCGTCTATTTGCACGACGAGATCTTTAAGTCTACGAGGGTCACTATTAATATTGTAAACTTAATAAACAAAAAATATTTTTTTAAATGACTAGAAACCGAGAAAAATATAGTATGCCTTTGAAAATGAACAGCTTTTAATTCTATTTTTATAAAGTCCCGTTAGATTTCCAGAAAAATCCAATTTGCCATTAAGAAGATTGGTCATTTAAGAGACAATTTGTTTACATTTTGTTTGAATACTTTGTGATAATTTTTTTTTTTATTTGGCCACTGTGGTGCGGTAGTCTTCGGAGCTCTCACAAAATCTACCTTTAAATCGCTAATGAAATTTACGAGTTTTACTCAATTCAACCTAACTGGCAGTTACAGTAACCAAAACATTGCGTCTCGTCGAGCTGATCAAAAATATATGTACTACTTGTATATATTTTATGGGGTGGGGTCTACGATGCCTCCTTTAATACGTTAGAAAATTTCAGACAAACTGATAATATCATTTTAATACCATCTTTTGTCAGTTTGCAAAAAGTGAGCCATGATGCAGGATCTGTTATGTTTTGTGTATGCATTACCTAAAGCGGCTTACGTGTAAAATGTACCGTTATCTTATACAACCCAACAAAACATAAACCGATAGTCAAAAGCAGATTTTGGCAAAATAGTTGTGCTCATGACTGTGCGCAGATACTAATACGATCAGAGAACAATAGATCTGCAAAGGGGTGCTGTGATAATAACGGTATATATGGTATTTGTCCGAAACAAATCTATTTAAAGAACTATGAACGTCATCTTTTAGATTTTGAAAGGTCTTTTCTGCCTGCCGCTGTACATTTCAGAATTTAAAGTCATACATTATTCAATAAATAGTTTTATTTGGTTTAACTATTTTTTATAAACATTTATAAGTATTAAATCTAGAACAAAAAAAAAAAAAATGTGATTCAGAAAGAAAAAAAATATAAATCATTCGTAATAGAACATTTATATACGAACAAGCAACAATCCAGATCTATGTATATATATCAAATTGTTGATTGAGGCAAATTGATAAACGTTCTCTCCGATACTTGAGCTTAAGCATATTTTATAACTACAGAACGATTAATAATCGCGACCGTATTCAACGATCGTTGGAGCATTGTCAACGCCGTGCTGGTTCTTGTTGTTGTTGCTGTTGCTGTTGCTGTTGTTACGCCTGAGGGTTCTCCAGAATCGCTGGAAACGCGTATTCGAGTTTGAAGCTGGTGGATTGGCTGTGAAGCCAAAATTGCTTTTATTGTGATAGTTTTCAATGAAATCGTTTCTATTATTATTATTATTATTGTTTTTTTTGTAGTTCGTTTCACGCTGCAACATTTGCTGCTTCTGCTGTTTATTTTGCTGCGTGGGACGTTTGATAAGTTTTGTGCTTTTGATGTATCTATAACGTTTGCGACGCTTTTGTTGCTTGACTCTGGCATTCTCTTGTGGCAATTTTTGTTGTTGCTTTTGCTGTTTTCTACTGCGATGTTGCTGCAAATTACGGCGTATTTGTTGCTGGTGATGCAGCTGCTGTTTTTGCCTTGTATCTGACATATCCAAACGATCATCGACTGGCAGCAATTGCTGTGACTGCAGCAGCAATTCTTCATTTTCATTGCCAGCTTCATTGATTAAACGTGCTCTTCCATTAGCTGTCGGCGTAGTTGTTGTTGTCGTTGTAGTCGATGGTGTTGTAGTAGTTGTTGTTGTGGGCGATGTTGCAGTCGGTGTTATAACAACAACATTCGTCGATGGCTGCTGAAACATATTCTTAAAAAGCATAAAATGTTTATATAAACCACGTCCACTTGAAGCATCCGCAGTCAAACTATTATTCCGATGGCCACCATTTGAGGATGTCCACACCACCGGCGTTGTTGTCACTGTGCCAGCAAAAAGCGGCGTCGTTGTTGCATCAATATTACGTGGAAGCATTCTAGCGGACACGGATCCGCTCAATTGACGTGCTTGCGGTCGTAGGCGTGGCAGGCTGTATCCTGCTGCATTTTAAAATTATTGAAAAGTATTTTTAGCAAATTTTTTTGTAGAAGATACTTACCTCTGCGCATGCGTATCGCTTGTGTTGCATGTTGTAGCAGCGTTAAGCATAAAATTGAAAGCAATACCGAACTCAAATTAAGCAAACGCATCTTGTTGTATTCATGTATCCTTCAGCTATTTTGTACTGTTTGTGTTAGTTCAGCTGCTTACGAAGTGCGTAGTGCCAACTTTGTGCACAGGTTTTTATATTTTTTTCTTTTTTTTTTCTGCAGAAGACGAACTTACCTCAACTGCTCTCTGTAAATTGCACAATTATAGAACAAAATTTCACCACTTTCCAGGTCATCATTTCATGCTTAATACTACAAAAACAATGCTTTTGAAGCCACAAGAACTATCTGATTAAAGACACGCTACACCAATTGAATTGTCCAAATTTGAATCACATTATAATTAGCAGTTTGCGTGCAAAGTCTGCGCAAAGTTGCAATTTTTGTAAAAAGAAACCTAAATTTAATTCACGACTTCTGATCAAAAAGTAACCGGAATGTCGCATTTAAACAAAGCTCGTTTGGAATATTGTGAACTAAATCTTTTCTCGTAGTTGATACAACTGTCATGTAGAAACGATGGTACAACTGTCGAATATTTTGTCAGATGGTTCGTGTGAAATAACTTGGTAAAGAAGTTAGTGTTTGGTGCGAGAGGTTCTTGAGATATTTGAAGTTTTTTTTTTTTTTTTTTGTGAAATTTGTGAAATTTGTGAAATTTGTCTAAAATTGTATGTTGCCAAGAAAATTTCATTTCAAATTTTAAAGAAAGTTTATGGAGAGCTGACAATGCCAAATTTTATTTTAAATCGGGTCTCAGTGTGGTTGTGGTTGATAATTTGCAGCGTTCTGAGCGTCTTTTGCACATCTTCGACGGACCAAAACGTTTAAATGTCTAGGTGCGCTCTGAAAGTTACTCCAAGAATCTGCGTATGAATAATGTATCGAATAATAGAAGAAGCGTTGCTATATGTGTTTGACATCTAATGGTAATTACTTTGGAGACAAAATAAATACCAAAGAATAATTAAACCTTTAACGTTTTATTGCCAATTTCCTTGTACTTTCTGATCAGTAGGTACGTAGGCGAAGACTACAGAATACTTACAAATACATTCAATACTGGCAGTATTAAATTCTTGCCGAATTTTGTTTGTAGTCAAGTTTGATGCGCTCTACACTCTTTTTTTTTAGGTACCCTGTAACCAATGGTTTAAAGTATATCAAGTTTGTGCTAATGTATGCAGCAATCATAAATGGGCATGGAAAAATCATAGAGTATATACACACATATATTCTTGATCAGCTACAAAAGACGTCAAGTCGATATAGAAGTGTTCGTCCATAAGAACGCCACGATTTTGGAGATTTTAAATAGACGGTTGGTTATTTAAACTCTCCGAAGAGTTCTTCGAACTAAGTAGCTACAAATTTGAGGGTTATATTTTGTGTTTGAATATTTAAGAATGATAATCTCAAATTATATTTGCGTAGCCGATTTTATTTATTTTTTAAAACATTGTCATTGAAGATCAAATTTTATTGCACATTTTTATATCCACATTAAAGAAATATATAAATCAATCATAGAATTATGCTGATTAATGGTGGTCCATCAAATGTTCCAGGATATCTAAATCTTACGATGTCACATGAGGATATTGCAATATCAGTTCGCGCACAGAGTTCATGTTTTCAGGCACGAATTTAAAGATATTCCATCTTGAGTAAACTACTGCCACGTCTGCTTGATGTCTCTCTCTCTCTATAACACCGATATGAGGTGTTTTAGAATGTACCATGTAAAGAATTAAATGCATCAATGGCATAACTATCGAAAGGGTCTGGATGGAATGCTGGGAAACCAACGAAATAAAGCTCTCCTCACAAAATATGTATAAATCTCTAAATCTAACGCTATTAGCATTTGGTACCCTGCTGATCTTTGTGAACTATTTTTTCTTTTTTTGCTCATTTATAAAAAAAAGTCCAATGCCTTTGTGTATTTTTATATTATTTACACAGAGTGTGAATAGCAGTGGTAGCGCAAGAAGGGACACCATCACGATGAAACACTTAGCCATACTCGTACAAGTATGTAGAGAGTAAATATTTTTGAGATTTACATTGTAAATTCTTTTATTTACCAAACAATGTGAACTATGTCCAAGTCGTGCAACATGACATTGCGCCACTTTAACTTTTTTGATAGAGCTCAACCTTGACATGTATGTGTGTACTAGAGTTGAACAGGAACTGAACAAGAAAAAACATTAACTTCGGTTGAACCGAAGCTCTAATACCATTCACACGAAACTTTAAATAGTATTGTAATACATACAAGTGGCGGTTTAAATAGGGGGTGGTACACGCTCACTAGTAGGTGTGTATGAAGCGATATCGAATTTCAAGTTGATATTGACGTTTTCCATACAACTGCATAAAAGTGAACTGTGGGTTTATATGGGACTACCTCAAAAAGTGGGCGGGACACGCCCCTTTGTATATGTATATAAAGCGGTTGTCCATTAAAATCCACAAAATCAAATTGCAAGCTAATATTGATCTAAATGAAGAATTTTTTCATAAAACACACAAAATTGCACGGTGGGTTTGTATGGGGGCTACCTCAAAAAGTGGGCGGGCCACGCCCAAATGTCTATATATGTTTAGCGGCTATCTCTTAAAAGGCACCATATCGCATTTCAACCTAATATAGACTTTTATAAAGAAGTTATCTTACAAAAAGTCAAAAGTGGGCAGTAGGTTTGCATGGCAGCTACCCCAAAAAGTGGGCGTGGCAGGTCAATATTGATACTCTATTAAACTACAATAAAAGGAAGTATATGTGCAAAATTTCAACTGGGTAGCATAAAAATTGGTCCCCAAAAAATGCGCAACAACATACAGACAGACAGACAGACAGACAGACAGACGGACATGACTAGATCGATTCATCTCGTCAAGCTGATCAAGAATATATATGCTGGCTCCTTTAACGCATTACAAACTTTCAGACAAACTGATAATACCATTTCACACTATGTGTGAATGGTATAAAAATCACTGATATAAGTTGCTACTCGCAGTAGCAGTTGAAAACCACGGTGATTTCAAAACAGCAGCCACCATAATTACTGCTACTCAAAAATCATAGACTAGCTCATCGCTAGTGTGTACTCAGAGACAAATTAAAAAGGCGGTAATGCGGCCACTAAAAGGTATAGCTAACATACGAAAACACTGCATTTATTTTATTTTGTTTATTATATTTAAAATAACGATTGTTTTGAAATTGGTGCCTCAAATTAAGTTTAATATTAAGTTCAATTAATGATAATTGTTATTGTATAAATTGTACACTTAAACGTGCTGGATTAAACATCCGCTCAAACGAAATTTTCTTTTATTTTAAATTTGGTTTCCAAGTATTTCTAATTATTTCATACGCAACAAAATTATTCGCAATCCTCTTTCCTCTCCACGGGCACCAAAAACATCAACTATAAATTCGTTTATAGAGGGTACACCCAGTGTTAACTTTCAACACCCCTCTCTGTAGTACCGAGGGTATACTTAGTTTGTGGAGATGAACAAAAGTCGGCCTAGCAAACACAATGAAGTATACGGGTATACAAAAAGATTGTTCCAGTTAGACGTGGTACTTTCTTCGCGACTAAAATCAGCATAATCGAATTTTCTATTCGTCATCGCGACACTATGGTAATCTAATTATTCAAAGCTATACGAAAGAACAACGCATCGAAAATTATGAAACTTAGTAAGAAATTTTACGAAATTGGGTCTACTATGTCTATGTGGCACTACACTAGGTATAAAGTCTACGAGAATGATCCAAAAACGATTTTAACCTTGAATCGGAACATTGCATCAGTTATTCGTACATTGCATTCCGTTCGCAATTCTCAAAAATGTCATCGGAAATATGAACGGGGCAGTCGCGGGTAACATACCCGAAAAGTTATTTTCGATAAATAATCCCATCGGCCGTTTAAACGCAATAAAAGAAATTCGAATTTATTCAAATACTTACAAATTGATCACAATCGAAAGTCGCGAGTCGAACTCAATAGGTTTCAATCTAGCCAAGACAACATCTTTTTTCTACTGCAATAAAGTACTTTCTACATTATGAATAATCGGCAATGAAATTTATACAATATGAATGACTCTAGGAAACACAGACAATCCACTCTTATCAAGATTGCATTTGAAAACTAATTTATAAAATCAATTAAATAGAATTTATGTTAGTATGAGTGCAATTGTGTTTCAGATTGATTTCTGTGTAAAACAAAACCGTTGACCAAAGACATCAAATGAGCGAATGTACTTGTAATTTTGTTTTGAAATTAAAATCAGGCCATTCATGCATGTCCTGCCAATGAAACAAAATATAGCAACACTCAACGCAACACATGGCAATGTTTTGAAACTTGCAAAATCAGATTTAATGAAATAGATTATTTTTATGAAGTTCTACATCACTCTGTTTTAGTAGAATCAGAAATTGTCAATTAATGGCATGAGTACGTTTTACATTTGAACGCCTTTGATTTTGAATTTCTTTTAACTGATGTGCTTTAAAATTTCAAATGATTTTGAATCAGTTAAAATGGTTTAATGATTTTCTGTAACCTGATAGCCTATTTTTAAATAATTTCTTTTTCTTTGTTGCTCAATACAATGTTGCACTCATGAAGAAGAAATATGACGCACTTCTTTCTGTCAAGAAATAATAAAATTACAATTTATCAACTTGACTTGAAACATATTTCATAAATCTTAATGCCAGAAGAATGGGAGCATCCAAAGTGCGTCGAAACAAAACGACGAAGTGATGTCGTGGCAGAAGAACAGAACAGAACAGAACAGAACAGCATCATAAATGAATTTATATACCACTCGAAATATTTATGTTTGCTTAGATACATATTTCGTATGCCTACATACTAAATACATGTTTGTATGTAAAGATATGTATCTATGTATGAGTAAAACAGGTAGGCGGCATGGAATTTGCTGATATTCGAATTCGAAGCATATTTCCAACAAATGCGAAAACCATAATTCAACTAAATCTGGAATTTAATCTTAAAAAGCGTGCGTCTGTGCGAAACTCATTCATATTACACTTTCATTTCCTTTAAACGAGGCTAACACTTAATGTCTTGCTAAATTATTATATGAATGATGTTTATATGCCATAAAAAGGATTTAAATGCTGCAATCGTGAGTACATGACTTCGAAATATTCACCATATAAAATATTATATATATATATATATATATATATATATATATATATATATATATATATATATATATATATATATATATATATATATATATAAAAATACAAGATGGCGCTAATAGAGCGGGTTAGTGGCGCTCTCTTCCTTGTGCGATAAGGCAGTGCCCTCTATTGACCGTTAGAGAGCGCAACCAATGACATCTAGATGACGTCAATTATGTTAAGTATGCAAATTGTAAAACAAATATTCCTATTATCGACGTGAGATCCAACATTTTATCTAAACTTGATCTCCGTTTGTATAAGACATATCTGAAAATATATGTTCGGGAACATACTCAGGTTTTCACTTTTGAGAAAATGATACATTTTTCACGTATGGGTCCATTTCGAAATTTAAATTCACTTGCTTTGAGTAATACGAATTCCACTTGATCAATGCCAAGTAAATTCCAAATGCGAAATCGTTCCTTACGTAAAAAAAAAATACACTTTAACGCATATACTTTCGCATACAAATTTTGACGAAAGCGTAAACCGTAACTGGCCTCATACTTTCCGAGATCTCATTGTTAAAACATACGAAAAAAACGATTTCGGGTGCGTCTGACGAACAGCATGCTGTAATATTTAAGGCCGTATCTTACGAATATTCCGCTTGATATTCTACTCTACTCTGAAATCAATGCTGGTTTGTCGATTTCAAGTACCCCCACAGAAAGTAATCCATTGGTATCATCTCAGCCGATTTTGCGGGCCAGGCAATGGGTCCATTTCTGCAGATTATATTGTCATTAAATTCTTCCCTCAATAAGTCGATGGTTGCTTCAGAAGTATATCATGTGGCATCATCATGTTAGAAACGAAGGTCGTCCATACCATGTTCCATGTACTTTTGGAAACAAAAAATCGTTCAACATGGTTCGATATCGGACGCCATTGACGTTGTCATTTGCGTTTTCACCGTTTTTAAAGAAGTCCATAAACCGCACACAAACCATGTATTTTTAGGGGTGTGCCGTTAATTGATGGATCACCATTGGATTTTTCTTGGTCCAAATGCCTATTGACAAAAGTTTTTCGGCAGAAGTGCGTCTCATCTCTCATTGCGTATCAACTTCCATCCAATCAAGCGCCCAATTACTGAACTCTTTGCAATTGAAATCTTTGCATGATAATTTTCTAAACCACTGTGTACCTATATACATATGCAATCGGCTCTTTGAGTGTTTCCACATTAAAAAAACTAATCTGCTAAAAAATCACTCTTTATCTTCGGAATACGGAGAGGCTTCCCGAAACAGTTGGGTACTCGCATGGCAATTGGAACTAAACCAAGTAGCCTTCTGGTGCTACTGATTACCATGTTTCGATCTGCGGCGAAGTCGATTGGCCGCTCTTCATTGCTGGCGGTATATTCGACTATTGCGTCAAAGATTCCTTCCTTCCCAATTTTGAAGTTCAAATCACCAAGCACGCTTTTGCCATCATCGAGAGTTGAGACAGCGTTGTATCTTACTGACCATAACTGTATCCATATTCGGGCTGCCTCGCATGGCAACTATAGTAGATGTCTTAAGATGTTTTTTTTTAGAACAAAGCTGATTGATTGCGCCCACTATATCAAGGGTCTGGACGTTCCAGGTGCATAACCGTAAGTCATGCTTGGATTGCTATCAAAGGGTTATTGCATCCGAAGATTCCTCTTTGTCTTCACTGGTAAAAGTTATCTTTTCGTTGATTTACACCAAACACAAACCCTACCCTGAAACGGATGTTCAGATGCTACTCAGGGAATATATGTCCTAGCTGACATTTGTGAGCAGTACAATAACTTTCTATACTAATATGGACTTCTGCAAATGATCACATTTCCCATATGTGAATGGTATAATAAAAAAATTCGACGATTCGATTAGGTATATAAACAAATATAGTTTGCATGTTCGCTTCTTCTTTATGACTGTCTGCTTTATGACAAACTTTTGGGGATACCTTTGATACCTACCATATAGACTGATACGAATACATTCAAATAGTAGAAACTTAAAAGAGTTACAGCTTTTAAAGTGCATAATATCAAAACTGGACACCAGACGTTGAAACGTTAGCATAAATAGAAATTTTGAGTGATAGATGGAATACAGACACGCAGACACATTTCGAGGGACAGTTGATTGCCACAATGCATATCTTGCATAGCTTTAATGTACTTCAAAATATTTACAAAACATACAAACAGACACACGCACGCACGCACGCACGCACGCACGTTCGCACGCAGGACGAGATAAGTTTATTGCAGACATACATGAGCCTGAGTCTTAAATTCTAAGTTCTACATATTTCATTGTTAAAATAGATGTTGCCCTTCACACTGTCCCTTACAAAAGATACAATACAAATGTGTATACTACTAAGCAGCATACTGCGTACCAGTGTCAATGTGAAGCTATAGCAATAACAACAATAGGAAAGAACGCTACAGTTGAGTTTGCTCGACTTCAAGATACCCTGTACCCCGTTTAAGGCACCTTTTATGAAACATGCATTACAACTTTTAGTCGTCCGATCTGGACATTTGCGGGGTGTTTTTTAAAACGTTCACACAAAAACTTAAAAATGGGTGCAGATTTGTATGGGAGCTATCCTTTTACAGTGGTCCAAACTGAACCTATGCGGTATATTTCATTAGGGTTTATATCAGATACACCAAATTTGGCGTTTCAAATGTAATAAACAACATATACAAACATATTCATTTAATACTAGTTTTCTGAAAAGGAGTGTTTAAACACCCAAATTTGAACTCTCTGCATCTTATAGTCTCCAAAATTTGTTCATACTTATATGACTGTTCAGACTATTAGACAGACAGACAGACGGACATGTCTATATCAACTCGTCTACCTATGCTGATCAAAAATATACATATCCTTCTGCCTGTTACATACATTTGCACAAAATTAATATACTCTCAAACTCTATGGATATAGGGTATAAAAATAGATAGACTACATATGTACATAAATACATATGTACTTATATACATTTGAGTTGACTTGTGTCAACATTTTCTAATCATCCAAAGTGTTGTGTCAATAAATGTTTATGTGAAAACTGCAAACATTAAAATACATACACAGATACAAGGCAACAGACACCAAAAGTTACAGATGCAGACACAAAGAAAGAAAGAGAAAGAGAGACAGAGAGACAGAGAGAGAGAGAGAGAGAGCTACATAACATTTAGCAAATAATTATAGGAACAAAGATGGAAAGAACGATTGGATGAGAGATAGAGAGGCAATGTGTCACCCACATACAGTCTAAAACCATAGATGTAGTGTATGCTTCATTAGTTAGTGCTGCATATTTATTTAACTCATGTCACTCATGACATTTCAAAATTATCCAACTTGAATTACACACAAAATGTGTACCAATTTTGAGCATAGCAGAAACTGTTACGTATTTTGGTCTGTGTAAAACAGGATACCTTTCTTTGACGATGAAACAAAAATATGTGATTTATGGAATTACAAAACATATTAGCACCTGGTAAACGCAATGGAGCCAGAGGCTATGACAGCGATAAGGAAGAGGCACGGAATCAATGTTCATGACATATTCTATGAAGGTATTGGCAATGTCTCTAATGAGTACGTTTACAGTTATAGCCAGAAGCAGCCGTTCATCGTGAGATAACTAAACTCGAATAAGAGAGCACTCAACGCAGACTCGACTTGTGAGTGTAAGAGATGTTAAAATGGCAATGCTTTTAACAGTATTTTCACCATTCCAGCTCACACCATCTCTGCCATACAATGTACATTGTTGGCCAACAACTCTTTGGTTGTTGTTTATTTTTTCACTATTTATATTGTTGGTAAACAAATTTAGTTGTAATTTGTTTTTGCATCTCTGTTGTGCACATTGAAATTGATAGACTGTATATAAGCTATGAATATAAGCTATCACTTATAAATTTTCCAAGCCAAGCAATTCTAAATTTTCTTTTACAGTCGCTCAGATTGTGATATCTGCATTCGCCGTACTGAACCACGAACGATTGAATAGTTTACTGATGGTTCACTCAACGACACGGATACAGCTGCAGGTATCTTCGGACACGACCCTAGTATCTTTATTGTTATTGGTGCACAGTCCACGGTTTTTCAAACTGAGGTAAGAATCATCATATTGCTATTTTTGCAGATAGCCAAGCGATAGGCTATGAAAGGACTTACTTTCTGGTATTTTTTCTCAAAGCTGGTTTTACAATGCTGTAAAATCATGGTCTGTTGGGTTCCTGGTCATTGCCTGGCTATCGATGGTAAGTAACTTGATGATGAGCTGGCCAGTACTGGATTGGCCAAATTTTGTCAATTAGCACTGAATACATGCTAAATAACTAACTTGTCCCATATACCCTAAAACCAACGCACTTCTCAGCAGGTCAGGCTTGATGCTGTTCATGGTGATGGTTAATTGATTACCATAGACTGAGATATCATCGAAGCAGTGTAGGTCTCACCTCAGAAACAAAGTGTAGACTCTGGCTTGAGAATGACGAAATTAGCCTACATGTGCACTGCGACTATTCAGCTTTCACTAGACTTATAACCGAACAGATAAACAAGCCTTTTATTGCGTCTGACATAGTCAGGAACTTAGTCAAACAAAATGATATTCTCAGTTTTACTAAAGAGGACAGAGAAAATCTTTTGTAAAGTAACATAACCAAAAAAAATGGGGCTGGAGTACAATATATATTAATTTAAGCCGCAGTGCCCGTTTACCGTTGGGATGGTTCTCTAAGTCTTATCTCTGACGTAGATGGCTGCTCGAGCCTCTTTCACAGTGACCACATGTCTGTCATGCGGCTGAGACTCAGACACTACGTCACGCTTTGGTTATGGTTATGGTATACATAATAGTGGGATTGACATACTTTTTTCATACACTATGTCTAAATAGGGAAAATGAGAGTCTATAGATTCAAGTACGGTGGCTCCATCATTTAAACAAATCGAGATAGCGACGTTCATACAATCAGTCAGACAGACGGACATTTCATTGTAAACTCAAATTTTAAAGCTTATCAAGAATGCATATTATTTGGCTTTTATAACAGCCCAAGCTGGCAGCAGTCGCCCGATAGACGAAGTTTTCTACAACAGTGAAGTTGATATTCTCTATACTCACTGATGGTCTGCGAGTAGACAGCAGGTACTTCGTCTTGATCTCGTTCACCACTAGGCCCATGAGATACGATGTTCGTTCGTGCCGATGATGTCAATGTCGTCAGTATATGCGAGTAGCAACACTTCCTTATGGAAGATAGTGTCCGACAGTTCTACGTATGGACATCTGCGTAGAATGTACTCCAATGGAGAATGTACTCTATCAGGAGATTAAAAAAGTCGTACGATAAAGCATGAAACATCTCTTGGCGTCATCATGCAAAAACGAATAATCTTTGCTGGGATACAAAGTTCAGATTGGACGTTGAAGAACTTCGTTCTTATCGGCGTCTTAAAAACGGCCTTATAATCGACAAATAGGTGGTGTGTGTCTATATTGTACTCACGGGTCCTTTACAGGATTTGCAGTCCTCTCAGTGCGTCTATGTATGGCTCCAGCCGTTTACACAGTACGCGGAACACAATTTTATATCCAATTTAAAGGAAATGTATTCCACCACAATTCCCAAAGATAGCAGAGTCTCCTTGCTTGAATATATTACAAAAAAAAAAAACACTGTGATTTCAAACGTTGGGCATTAATTCACCGTACTATATCCTGCATAAGAGTTGGTGTATACACCTTACTAACACGTCGCCACGGTTCTTGAATAGCTCAGCTGGCAGCTTATCGGAGTCTGCTGCTTTGTTTATCTACAGCTTTTTAGTTAAAGAGCCGACCTCGCTGAAGTTCGGTAGTTTTACAAGGGTTTTATCATCACATGGTGGTACTAGAAATACTTTACCATCATTGGTATTATTCTCTTTGTCATCTTCAAGTTGGTTTCATGCTTAAAACCTACAGTCAGACGCTTGATCTTTTCACAAAATTTTCGAACTTCATTCTGATCGCATAAAAACTAAATATGCTTCTGCTACCACCGCCCTTCGTTTTTTAGCTAGTACTAAAGATATTAGAAATTTACTGATCCATTCAATATTATACAAAATAGATACAGTTAAAAAAAATGTATCTCAACTTATAATTGAGCTACTAGTATTTCTGTTGCATGATTTCAGTTTGCAAGCGCAACTAACTGCGTTAAGTTGATTTATGTGTGGCAAGATACTTCGTACATCGCAATGCTGTTGCTAGAATTTTACTCATGCTGTCAGTTTTAAGCTGCTTTCAACTTATTACGCTTAAACTTATATTGTGGTTACTGCTGTCGGTTGTTGCTGTTGCTGTTGCTGTTGGTGTATAGAACGCTTCATGCTGCTGTTTTAGTCGTCGCTGTTGTTTAGAGAAAATTCAATTATGAAATTTTCTATTAACTTAAAAGCTTCTCATATTTATTTAATTTGTTATTGTTGTTGGTTTGCGTTAGCGTGTATCTATGTATCTGCGTGTGTATCTGCTTGTATCTTTGTGTATTTGTAGCATTGTGTACCATTATTGGTATACAGTGCGTATGAATTTCTGTACCTGTTATCAATTATGCGCCATGTAGTCATAGAAGCCGACACACAGACATACGGATAGACAGACGGATAGACAGACGGATAGACAGACGGGTAGACAGACAGACACAAGAAGACAGTTGAGCAGCAGCCAAAGAAAAAGATGAAATTGGCAATCATTTTATTTGTCGAATACACTTAGTGCGTATTTATAAATGTCCGTCTGTCTGTCTGCCTGCCTGACTCTCTGTCTATCTGTATGTCTGTCTTAGTGTCAGTTAGTCCGTCTGTATGTCCGTCTGTCTATCTATATGTCTGCCTGACAGACTCTAACTGCCTTATACTTGTGTATTCCCACTTGTGTGCTTATATTGTTTGTAGCATTTGGCATGCAGCAGTAGAAGCCGCATTTCATGCCACTCCATACCAATTTGTATTGTTTCTAAGTGGCACTTATGTTTGCTATTATTATTATTTCATATGTTGATTGAAAATGTTTTTAGGCCAAATTAAAATCGATCTACTTAAAATTTTAACAAAACGCATTATTTCATTAGACAACAACGAGCACACATTGTTATTTGAGTAGTTGAAGGCTGCCTGGCTTCCTTCATAAAATTGACTCCTTCGTGTCTTTGAATTCGAAATGTGCATTGTTAAATGAATTGCTTAATGCCTGACTGACGAGTACACAACGATATGAATAAATGAAAGTATATTATTTGCATAGATGCCTCAAGAGTTGGTTTTATGCGTGCTGCTAAGTGCTGCTTCGTGCGTTGTGTCTAAGATGCTTAAATACATACTCGTATCATCAATGCGATTTCAAATTTTAGTTCTATGTAAAAGTATCTTCTGCAAGTATCTATGTGTATTACTCGTGTGTGTGTGTGTGTGTGTGTGTGTGTGTGTGTATGTATGTATGTGTGTGTGTGTGTGTGTGTGTGTGTATGTATGTATGTGTGTGTGTGTGTGTGTGTGTGTAAATCGTTTCGAATGCATCTACTACCTTTACTTGAACTTTGTTTGCATAGGCAAATGAAGTGCCAAAACTGTCGAAATGCTTTTAAGCTCTGGAACCTTGAAAAAATGTAAAGGAAAAAAAAAATAAAAGAAAAAACTACAGCATGAAATGTGCCAAAACTAAGTGAATTTAGCATTTTATAATAGCAAATGCTACACAACTTTGTTCGGATTTTGCATAGCTTTAATATCTAAAATATTTTACAATATATTTGTTTGTAAGTTAAGTGCTTTGAATACTTTCTGACAAGTGTACTATAGTACGCTTAAATAACAATAACAATAACAATAAAAATAGAAATATAAATACCAAACAGTGATAGTTTATTGGCAAAGTTACTCTTCAATTTACGAATATTTAAGGCAATTCATGAATACACGCATATCTATACTAAATGAGAGCATGACTTGCTGTCAAAACTTTTCTGCACGAACTGTTTTTCACCGAGTACTCAGATATCAAAAATGTTTGCTAATGAAAATACTTCATATACTCAAAAAAAAAACAGGTGTCAAAAAGTGTGACCTTTCGCATTTCCTTCAATAATATCAAGTGTGCACTTTTCAACTAATAAATATCTGAGTTTAATATTTCATGTTGATTTGGAAACACTGTTTTTTGTTTGTTTGACACAGCAGTAATAATTTACAATTTCGGTAGCAGAAACACATACGCTTTACAATTATGGGTGTAAGACACCTCGCGGAATCGAATAGAGATGAGACATAAGACAAAAATCAGACGTTTAAAATGGAGACGGTGGGAGCTAGAACGCTTATCGAATTCGAAAAAGTGTCCGTGTGAGCATTCCAGCCTAGACCTAAGGTTTTAGTTGTGCTAAAATCTGGAAGTTTGAGAAAATTCAAATCATACAAATCTTCCGAGAATACCTCAGCTAGCAAATCAGAATGGTTAGCGGTGATCTCTTTGAGTTTAAACCCCTAGGGTTTCTTTTAACGAAATCTTGCCTACATTTAAGGTATGAGCACCAAATAGCACATCATCCACGTAAGTCTCCTTCTTAAGAATGATTGAAGCTCGAGAATGCATCGTTCGACATTCTTGAGACTTCTTGGTGAAGTGTTCGAATGGCGAGGTATGGAGCATTGTTCACCCCAAATGTTACTGTGCTGAGCGCGTAATCTTTAAGTGTGGACCCTGGAGTTGGCTGAAAAAGAATGCACTGAAATGGGCTGTCCTCGGGATATACCAGAATTTGTCGGTACATTTTCTCAATGTTCCCATTAAATACAAATTTGTAAAAACGCCAATTGAGAACAATGCTAAATATATCGCTTTGTAGCGTGGGACCTGTCTACAAAATGTCATTGAGAGACTTGTAATGTAGAGTACGCTTAGATGCTTTAAATACAACTCTGGCTTTGGTAGATTTACTCTGAGGCCGTAAAACGGCGTGATGCGGCAAATAATATGAGAAACACTTGCCTTCTTCGGAGATTTATTCACGAGTCGTTTCGTTTATATGCCCAAGAGAGAGAGAGAGAGAGAGAGAGAGAGAGAGAGAGTACTCTAGCAACACGGCATTATACTGAGCATTTAACAAGGGCTTCTTTGAAAGATTAGACTGCATCCGACGATATTGAGCGATACTGACCGTAATGAACCTAGCGATAGGTTTTTTGAAAATTCGGACCGAAATGGGAGTCGCACAGTAAATCTGCCATTCGGCTGGTTATATGTGGTTTCCGCATAAGCTTGTTCTCAGTATGCATCTACGTCGGATATACATACATAGTTCCATAGGCCACTAAGAATCCCGCCGAATATTACGAACCGCTCCATTGAGTTCAGGTGCCACTGAGCATAATTTGAGGAAGAAGATCGCTACCGATAATAAGATCTATTTGATCAGTACGATGCAAATTAGGATCTGCCAACTGCAGGTTCAGTACTTCTGCAATCTCTGGATTATTTATCAAGACAGAACGCACTGAACCAGACCACTGTATGGTATAAAAAAAAGTTAAGAAACAAAGTATTTATACACATATTAAATTTTGATTTGGTTTAAGATACAATATTTTTGTTAACATTGACTCTGTATTATAATACATTAATGCAAACCAAATTACCAAAGAGCGAAAAAGCTTTTAGCAACATTCGAATTGGCGTTTAACATACAAGATTCAAAGTTCAACAGGGCGTTACAATTGCATTACGTATAAATAGAATTTTTACCAACTCTCTTATTAATGCAGTGATAACCAAATACTACAAAATCACTTTGCATTTACAATCACTGAGAGCTTGTGACAGGCACTTTTACCATTGAATTGGTGTCCTTTAAAGCGCGTTTGCTCCCTTTCGCTCTCGCTCTCGCTCTCTCTCTCAATCTCACTCTCTCTGTGCACTGTTCTTAACTCAAATACAATTTAAGCTGCAAATAAATAACGCTAAAATGGCAAAACTTAACGAGTTAATGCCACACAATGTTGCAGTGAAAAACTTCTAAAACTTACGAGTACAAAGTAGAAAAAGAAGAATAGTACTGCGTCTATATGGAAAAGTAATATGAGAAAATAATGCAATGTATCCGATTATGCCAAAGCTGTAGTACGCTACAAAACCTATGGTGATTTTTACGGGTTTTTGTAGTGTCTTCGATAAACTTGTTGAGAATATTCCAGGCTTCAGATTTCGGCCAACCTAGACTTATTTTTATTGCAGTTAAATGGAGTATATATATTGACATGCCAGGCTCACTTTTTAAGGTAAGCCCCATACAACCATCCAGCTCACATTTGACTCCTTTTTGTGAATAACTTTTTCAATGCAGTCAATATCGATAGCAATATCTCGACAAGATAAAAGTCGCTGGCTTGCACAAATTTCATCATCTTAACAACCTCAGCTAACAGCCAACGAACAAGTCAACCAAGTCGTTTCTTTTGCTTATCTTATATTTTAAGTGGCGAATGATATTCATTCAGATAAATTTATAACAAAAAATATCATACACAGGGTGTCCAAAAGAAAATTCACATTTGATTTGCTGATTGCGGTAACGCAACTATTCCGAGGGGCGCGGGGGGTATGTCAAACGGTAGCCTAGCTTTTGGGAATTTAGTCGCTATGGAGCGTTTCACGGGAGCGGACCGTGCATTGTGCGTACGTGAGTTTTACAAAAACGGTAATTCAGCGACTGTAGCGCGTAGAAAATTCTGCAGTATTCGACATGTTCATCATTTAAATGATGCGCCAAGCCCTGGCTCCACTCATTGGAAAATGGGTCGAGAAGTTTGAAGAGACCGGTTCAAAGCTGGAAAAATCAAAATCCGGGTGTCCAAGGTCTTCGAGAACGTTCGAAAACGTAGACAGTGTTAATCAGTCTGTTCGTGACATTTGGACATTTTCCTGTGGGGTTACGTCAAATCTTATGTTGACGGCAGTTAAATGAGCATGGAGCAAGATTCCATCGGGATGCTGCGCTGCTAAAGCATTGGTACGGTGGAAAAATGCTCTATTGATATTTATTGCTTGCTGATTTATGTTGGAACCTGAAAGTTGAGAATGATGAAGAAGGACTAATATGAACAACTGTGACGACAACTCAAATAGATAATGAAGCGGTTCGAATTCTACTTCATGTCCTGTTTTCGACTTGCACATTGCTTTTAGTATTGAATGATTATGAACAATTAGAATTATTCAAGAATTGCTTTAACATAAAAAAGTGTGTCCCTGCGAATCGTTTATGATAGTTTTGCGGGCAAGAGATCTGCAAAAAAAAAGTGTGTCTACGATATTGTTTGCGGATTTTTGCTTAACTGTGTTTTTGATGTTACATACTTCATATCAAAACTAATTTACTTTGCTGAGAGTGTAGCGCGAAAATGGAAAAGGTTAAAAAAAAAGCAACAACAACAAATGCGCTTAAGAAAAATTGAAGTGCAGCTGTTGATAAAAGAAAAAGTATCAGAGCAGCATGAAAAAGTGTAGATCGGTCAAGTGAGGATGGAAGGAAGGAAAGGTGATATTGATGGAGGAAACAAACTAAAACGAACTAAAATGGTGCGAAAAAGTTTACAAGATTTAAACTGCAAAAGAGGCGTGAACCCAGACGCCGAGCGATGAACTCCAAAGAATGCACGATAAAGCAGCAGCAGCAGCAGCAGCAACAACAACATGCAGCATTTGAAAGGACAACAACAACGACAATAAGGATGACAGGACAACGCCGCCGAGTAAAGAAAAATAAAGTTGCTACACTAGTCAACAAAAACAAGTTGCCACATTTGCAAAGTAGAGAAAGTTAGCAACAGGACATGAGAAGGAAACAAGGACATTCAGCGGCTAAGTTGAGCGAACTAAAATTATATACATATGTAGTATGTATGTAGGTATGTACGTATTTAGAAGTAGAAGAAAAAAGTCAAGCAGCAGCGACAAACAAATAAAATGGAAAACGGTGCCGAGACCCTTAAGGCCCAATAGCATTTTAGTATCCTCTGGTACAAGTAAATGTTAAGTTGTTGTTGTTGCTGGTGTTGCTGGTGTTGCTGTTGCTGTTGGTTCATTGCAGTTGACTTGGCCCAAAACACTTCTGAAGAACTCTCGCATAGAGACGTTGGTCCTTTGTATTCGTGTTCGTTTCCGCTCCGCTGCATTCACTTTTCATATCTTTGTCACCTCTAAACATGATTATCAGCAATAGCAGCAAACGGGCAACAATATCTTCCATTTCACTTACTCGTTTATGTGCCACTGCTCTACTTTGCTTCTTCACTTTTTATGCAACTTGACAAACTGAAATGAAAAAAGTTTTCCCGCGTGTTGTAAAAAAAAAACATCAGCGAAGCCTCTCTCGGCTTCCTTCCTTATAAGCTAAACCTCATAGCAATTTTTCTACATTTCACAGAAAGAAAAAAAAAAAGAAAAAAAAAAAATATATATATATATATATATATAAACAAGATGGAAAACTGTGCAGTCAAGTTTCTCTAGAATGAGATACCCTGTGTCGAAGGGTTCTTATTCTATAGTGCTGCAATCTAAACCTAAGTGATATATTCTATCAGAATTAATATGTATAAAATTAATATGTATATATTTTGTATACAGTTTCAAGAGAAATGAACAAAGTGTCCAAATATACTAGTTTGTGAGCGTGTTTCTTCAAAGTCCGAGAGATCTCGTTGTAAATATGTCAGAAAGAACATATCTAGAAAGAGACGGATGCACATGGTTCCATTGAGGCCGGTTCATAGCAGCAGCCAGTCTATATATCAATATAGTAAAAACATCCTTTACTATCTATCGCACTAAAGTTGCACTCGATGCAGGCGGTTAATTTCAGCGTGCATTTTGCCGCCGAAGCCTACTTATGTTCTTGTTGATTTTTTAGCGATTTTTGTGTGGAGTTTTTTTTTTTTTTAATTCTGCGTTTATGTCAACTGCCTAAGGAACCTACAAGACCTGAAGGTCAACATCCGAGCAAAAACTGCTAACATATCCGCTGATATGCTGGTAAGGGTCATGTTAAACACCAGAAATCGGCTAATGGGCAAAAGACTTCTGATATGATTTTCAAAACTGTGTAACATGTACAATATGTAACACGGGAGAAGCTTTGGCAATTTTTTGTAAAATGGTTGTTGTTGTAACAGCTTCGTGTGAGCTGTATCAGGAAATTATATATACACAATTTATTATATATGAAATGAATGTAGTAGTGCAAAGCAATTTATGAATGTAAGAGAAAGACAGACCGAAATGCAACATCAGGTGTCAAGGTCTAGGAAAAAAGCAACATCCTCTGGTCGTAACCAGAGGTCTAAAGGGCTCAAATTGAACAAATGAATTGTATCGTGCGGTGATTGACCGCATTCAGGGCAGCGATTCCCAATTCTTTTCCTGTAACACTCGAGCATAACGCTCCATCCGGATCTTAACTGTGCATGTTTCGTCCTGGTGCTACGAGGGAGATATTTTTCGCTCTCATTAATAGGCGGAGGTCTTTCACCTAATATAATATTATCTCTATAAGAGCGTATGGTATGTTCAGTTGCATCTTTATGCAATTGGGCCCTTCCAGAAGTATATAGTCATACTCCTCTATGTTGCTATCAGTGATAAAGCGATTTATGCTCGACTTATATAACCTGATATTCGATCTTATTAGGGTAGACGCTGATGTAGTGAGGGTGCCATGGTTCGTATGATCACTTCTGTACGCAGCCAACAACAACTGCTTCGAAATCAACTCATTATGTTGATGAACAGGAAGTATCATCGCTTCAGTGCAGAAAACCAGTGGCAGTCCTCAGCGCACTATTCTGACTTATTTGCAGGCTTTGCCATTGAGTCTTACTTATGAAAGGGGTCCATACAGGAGCAGCATAATTTAGGACAGAACGTCCAATAGCTTTATAAGTTGTTATTATAGTCTCCTTGTCCTTACCCCAAGAAGATCCGACAAGCGCTTTCAACACTTTGTTTCTCGACTTAAGACGGTTATTTGTCTTGGTGGCATGAGCGGAGAATCTAAGCAATGGGTCAAATGTAGTTCCCAATATCATCGGGTACTGGACAGTAGGAACCCTTAGACCTCCAACAAAGACATCTAGTTCCATTCTCACCTCCTTAGTCCAGGAAGTGAAAATAGAAGCAGATGACTTATGAGTTGAAAGCCTAAGGTTGCGAGCATTGAAAAAATGTAATAAATTATCCAAATAGATATTAAATCTCGCACAGATATCATCTACATTCATGCCCGTTGATAAAACAGAACAATCATCTGCATAGGTCACTAGTTTTATATGGAGCAGGGGGAAGGGGCATCTTTGTCAAATAAAGATTGAACAGAAGAGGTGAGAGAACCCCACCCTG